>PKML01051522.1:591728-624790 GCA_002933935.1 Eutrema yunnanense
AAATGGATAACACAGTACCTAATTAATTAATTAGCTACTTGAAGTAAGGAAAGGGACATAGAAGTCTTCGCCCCTATTATTTAGCCAAGTATTTCCATTTAACTTGAGAACAAAACATAATCCTTCAAGCTTTCCATCCAGAGAGAATATTCCAAAAGATCCATTTCCATCGTCTTTTCGCTGCAGAATGTCATATGCATAAACATTAGATAATGTCACTGATGGAAACAGAAAATATTTTAACAGGAAAGGTAAAAAAACAAAAAAATTAGATTAGTACAACATGAAAATGATCTCTACGTGCCTGCAAAAATATATAGAAGCAGCAGCAAGGACATGAGTAATGGCATCACGTTGTAAGTATGCAATCCAAAAGAAATATATCTACCAGAGTGCATTCAAAAGAAGAACCGGATGCGCAATGTTGCTAACCACCCTAATGCTAAGTTTAAAATCAGGCATGTATAACCTGCAAAATGCTTCTTTAGGATGAACAAAACATAAATTTTTTTCTCATCAAAGTCGATACAGAGACATGTTATGATGAAAAGGCTTATCTTGGATCATGCAAATAAAAGAGTTTTGACGAAATCTAGATACACCAACAAAAAAATAAAACAATTAAAAAGGAAATCTTTCAAGACCCTTATATTGAATCTGAAACGAGCTTAGTACAAGAGGCTCATACCTTGGAGACGGGGCTTCGTGGAGACCTACGGTCCGGAACTTTTGGACTTTTATCCTTTGGTGTTCTGTTATTAGCTGGGTTAGGAGATGAAGAAGAGTCAGGTTCTAGCGCTGCTATCTTCAGTGGCCGAGCAGCTCGAGGAGACACCTTCTTAGGAACATCTGGAGATCCATTTCTGCCCCCAAAAGACACAAAAATTAAAACAAAAAGATGAGAATTGAAAACCAAGAAGATATCCACACTCCACAGTTGCAAGCAAATGTGCTAGAGAATGAAAAACTTTCTTACTAATAGTAACAGATCATTAAAGGTCATAACATGTTGGATACATAGATTTCTTGTTCCAAAAGAGATTAGAGAAAAATTGTGATCAGATTTGATTAAATAGAAGCAATAAGTATTGAGGACCACAAGAATGCAACCTTTAAGATTCAATGTTGAAAAACAACTCTCACAAGAAAACCACAAAAGGGGGAGAAGAATCAGCCATAAATGCAAAGAAACTATAAAAAGACAAAAACCAAGATTTACCTTGCCTTTTGGGTCTGCATACTGTAATATTATCCCTCCAATGCACAGGATGAATGAAAAAACCTTGTTTACCAAAAATATATTTCTAGCCTCTTCTTTGCTTGTTCAATGTAGCCTGACCCACCAAGAATTGTAGAGAGCTCATGAATATTTAATACAGAAAGATGGAGACATATTTAACAATCCAATGGCAGAGAAAACATGATCGGAGTTATTACAAAGAAAAGATAAGCGTATAAAAATATTTCTTTACGTCTGTAATCAAATCCATTACCAAAAAATGAGCATCCTAAAGAAGAAACAAAATCTTTTATCGAACTTCTTACTAATGTCTTATGTCGACATAAAATCCAAGAGAAAGCAAGTCTCAATCAGATTTGAAGATTCAAGGAAGGTCTGTTGCAATACTAACTTCCCGTAAGCGGTTGTGAGACATAAATCGCCGATTACTCAAGGTTAATCGGAAAACCGCCTTAGGTCGCCGAATATGATGAAATCGCCGCGGCTGGTCTCCGACTACCGCCTAGTTGTCTGATTAATCGGAAAAAGCGGCCATTTTTTTAACGGCTGAAGATTCCGGAAACACAATCTTGATCGTCGTTGGCCGGGAAGAGATCGATGTCGAAATATCTCTCCGATACAGCAGCCGCCATGATTAATACTTGTTCCTTAGCTTCTTCTTTTTCCCTCTCTCTCTCTCTCTCTCTCTCTCTCTCTCTCTCTCTCTCTCTCTCTCTCTCTCTCTTTCTCTCTAAGATCTAAGATCGTGGGTGGGAAATTATATCACAGTAAAATAGTCTTTCTCTTTAATGAATGCTAAAAATGAGAATTTTTTATTAGGGTGCTAGTTTGGTCAGAAAGTTTTCAAAAAGTGCCATTTTGAACAATTTCTCTTTAAATTTCACTAAAAAATTATAAAGTGAATCCCGATAACATATATGATAGATAATATTTTTAGCTATCCATAAATATGAAATTTATATCTATCCATAAATATGAAATTTACATTACATTAAACTATAGTTCCCCAAATAATAATTAATTATATATTTTTAGCTCGTGTGATTAAAAGAAAATTCACAACATAAAAATTGAGATTTAAATAGAATCATTTTTAGGTAATTAAGATTAATGGAATATTGAAATTTTAGACAAAAATAAATATAGAAAAATAATATCATTCTTAAAAAAAAAATTAAAAAAAAATCGGTTGACGTGACAGCTGACGTGGCCGTTGAGTCAGCAATTGTGTACGCTTTAGCTGACGTGGCAGCTGACTCAGACTATTGAGTCAGCGTTGTTAACGGGTTGACTAACCGATTTGCGGTCAATACTGAATTTGTCTTAGATTCAATAGTTTGGGTAGAAAATTTGAGTTTTTATGTCAGAAAGGTAGGAAATTGCACCGTATTTTAGTTCATGTTTTTTTTGGCACATCGAATGTAGTTCAGGTTGATTTTGACCATTTTCCCGGTTACTATCCATTGTAACCTGAAAAAGAGAAAGAAAAAAAATAACATTACTACACATTTACATTTGCTGTCAAAGTTTTTAAGAAATACTCTACTCATAGTTGTACCACTTATCCCAGTTCTAATTTCGGTCCCTGCAAATCCCAGTTCTAATTTTGGATTTTCCAAAATTTCAATCAATACAACTCATAAATTACTAATGTATGACTTTAATTGACCAACAAAACATGCTTACTAACCCAACAAACATTTAAAAAGAACAAATTTCAAAGATCTACGATTTTCTCAATTGAAATCCCTAAATTGAGAATGAACATTACTTGAATCATATTACTTGAATCTTCAGTGGAGAAGCTACAACAATATAAAACACAACAATTACATTCTTGAGCTTCAATCGTTCTGGTCGAAATGAACTAAATGAAGAAGAAATCTGAGAAGAAAGAAGAAGAAGCGAAGAAGGTGTAGATCGTGATTTTTTTTTATTTATCGTGATTTTTTTTAAAGAAAACTAAATTTTCCCAATTCAGTTTTAATAAAATAAAAAAAGAAGGGCAAAAATGGTTTTTTGTATTTGTGTAATAGAAGGAAGATATGTAGATCCATGAAGGGTATGGAAGGAAGTGTTGGCTTCATTAAGTGCATACGAGCAATTGGTCCATCTTTGGTGTGACTTCTTTTGCAATTAGTGGAAAATATAATAACGAGAATTAGGTGGCATAACCAAAAATCTTCCGTGAAAAAAATATTTCTCTCTCCATGTGATTTCGATGGCGATTCTGAAAACGGTTTCTTCTTCTCCCTCGAGAGTCTTTGTCTGGTAGTTACAGTCCGTTTTCTTGCCGGTTTTATCCGTTGAGAAGTTTCTTTGGCGGTTGTGGGAGTTATCTCCTTTTTGGTTACATCCCAATTCCTAAACCGCCATAGATTCTTTCTTCTATAAATACTTCGCACTTTGTTTTCTATTATGGTTTCTTCCGTCAAATTTCTGCAACCGTGAGTGATAATATCAGGAGGAAGATGCAGTATATCATGTTGGGCATGAATGATACCCCAATTTCTCTCCCACATGTTGTATGTGCCCAAGCGGCGCAAACGAATCGTCTCGCGATTATGGGTGTTCTTCTCAACCCAAAGAAGCAAAATATGAGGGCATTGATCAACCATATGCCTCGTTTGTGGGGTTTAAGTGATGATGTCCTTGGAAGAATTGTTACTCTGACAAAATACCAATTTGTGTTTCAGTCGGAAGAGGCTCTCAATCTAGTCTAAGGCGAAGACCGTGGTCGTTCAGTGAGTGGATGTTAGTCACTCAACGCTGGCATCCAAATTTATCGGAGAATGTGATAAAGACAATTCTGTTTTGGATCCAGATTCGCAGAATACCTTCTCAGTTCTTAAATCGAGAAATGGTTGATTTTATCGGCCGTACCCTTGGTCCAGTGGTCGGCTCTGATTTTAATGAAGCGGCAAACCTGGTCGATTGTGTGAGAGTCAAAGTGAATTGGAACAACGACAAACTGTTATGTTTCAAAAGAAATTTTAAATTTCAACGAATGAAAATACGATTCTCAGTTTTCGATATGAGAGATTGAGAAATTTATGCGTGAAATGTGGTCTACTTTCTCATGAATCGAAAGACTGTCCTTTGCGTTTTGATGGTGCATATGAAGATCATGATGAGAATGGAGATGGTGGTAATAATGATGATAATCAATAGAACATCCATGGTGATTTTGTTCCTGCAGACATTGCAGATGTTTATCAAAATCAGACGGTTGTTGGACCGTCTTCTGGTCAGGCTGTTGAAGCCATATGGAGTCCTTCTGTGGAGATTGATGCTGATTTGATAGCAGAGAAATGGCGCTACGTTCAGTNTAATTAATTAGCTACTTGAAGTAAGGAAAGGGACATAGAAGTCTTCGCCCCTATTATTTAGCCAAGTATTTCCATTTAACTTGAGAACAAAACATAATCCTTCAAGCTTTCCATCCAGAGAGAATATTCCAAAAGATCCATTTCCATCGTCTTTTCGCTGCAGAATGTCATATGCATAAACATTAGATAATGTCACTGATGGAAACAGAAAATATTTTAACAGGAAAGGTAAAAAAACAAAAAAATTAGATTAGTACAACATGAAAATGATCTCTACGTGCCTGCAAAAATATATAGAAGCAGCAGCAAGGACATGAGTAATGGCATCACGTTGTATAAGTATGCAATCCAAAAGAAATATATCTACCAGAGTGCATTCAAAAGAAGAACCGGATGCGCAATGTTGCTAACCACCCTAATGCTAAGTTTAAAATCAGGCATGTACAACCTGCAAAATGCTTCTTTAGGATGAACAAAACATAAATTTTTTTCTCATCAAAGTCGATACAGAGACATGTTATGATGAAAAGGCTTATCTTGGATCATGCAAATAAAAGAGTTTTGACGAAATCTAGATACACCAACAAAAAAATAAAACAATTAAAAAGGAAATCTTTCAAGACCCTTATATTGAATCTGAAACGAGCTTAGTACAAGAGGCTCATACCTTGGAGACGGGGCTTCGTGGAGACCTACGGTCCGGAACTTTTGGACTTTTATCCTTTGGTGTTCTGTTATTAGCTGGGTTAGGAGATGAAGAAGAGTCAGGTTCTAGCGCTGCTATCTTCAGTGGCCGAGCAGCTCGAGGAGACACCTACTTAGGAACATCTGGAGATCCATTTCTGCCCCCAAAAGACACAAAAATTAAAACAAAAAGATGAGAATTGAAAACCAAGAAGATATCCACACTCCACAGTTGCAAGCAAATGTGCTAGAGAATGAAAAACTTTCTTACTAATAGTAACAGATCATTAAAGGTCATAACATGTTGGATACATAGATTTCTTGTTCCAAAAGAGATTAGAGAAAAATTGTGATCAGATTTGATTAAATAGAAGCAATAAGTATTGAGGACCACAAGAATGCAACCTTTAAGATTCAATGTTGAAAAACAACTCTCACAAGAAAACCACAAAAGGGGGAGAAGAATCAGCCATAAATGCAAAGAAACTATAAAAAGACAAAAACCAAGATTTACCTTGCCTTTTGGGTCTGCATACTGTAATATTATCCCTCCAATGCACAGGATGAATGAAAAAACCTTGTTTACCGAAAATATATTTCTAGCCTCTTCTTTGCTTGTTCAATGTAGCCTGACCCACCAAGAATTGTAGAGAGCTCATGAATATTTAATACAGAAAGATGGAGACATATTTAACAATCCAATGGCAGAGAAAACATGATCGGAGTTATTACAAAGAAAAGATAAGCGTATAAAAATATTTCTTTACGTCTGTAATCAAATCCATTACCAAAAAATGAGCATCCTAAAGAAGAAACAAAATCTTTTATCGAACTTCTTACTAATGTCTTATGTCGACATAAAATCCAAGAGAAAGCAAGTCTCAATCAGATTTGAAGATTCAAGGAAGGTCTGTTGCAATACTAACTTCCCGTAAGCGGTTGTGAGACATAAATCGCCGATTACTCAAGGTTAATCGGAAAACCGCCTTAGGTCGCCGAATATGATGAAATCGCCGCGGCTGGTCTCCGACTACCGCCTAGCTGTCTGATTAATCGGAAAAAGCGGCCATTTTTTAACGGCTGGGGATTCCGGAAACACAATCTTGATCGTCGTTGGCCGGGAAGAGATCGATGTCGAAATATCTCTCCGATACAGCAGCCGCCATGATTAATACTTGTTCCTTAGCTTCTTATTTCTCTCTCTCTCTCTCTCTCTCTCTCTCTCTCTCTCTCTCTCTCTCTCTCTCTCTTTCTCTCTAAGATCTAAGATCGTGGGTGGGAAATTATATCACAGTAAAATAGTCTTTCTCTTTAATGAATGCTAAAAATGAGAATTTTTTATTAGGGTGCTAGTTTGGTCAGAAAGTTTTCAAAAAGTGCCATTTTGAACAATTTCTCTTTAAATTTCACTAAAAAATTATAAAGTGAATCCCGATAACATATATGATAGATAATATTTTTAGCTATCCATAAATATGAAATTTATATCTATCCATAAATATGAAATTTACATTACATTAAACTATAGTTCCCCAAATAATAATTAATTATATATTTTTAGCTCGTGTGATTAAAAGAAAATTCACAACATAAAAATTGAGATTTAAATAGAATCATTTTTAGGTAATTAAGATTAATGGAATATTGAAATTTTAGACAAAAATAAATATAGAAAAATAATATCATTCTTAAAAAAAAAATTGAAAAAAAAATCGGTTACGTGACAGCTGACGTGGCCGTTGAGTCAGCAATTGTGTACGCTTTAGCTGACGTGGCAGCTGACTCAGACTGTTGAGTCAGCGTTGTTAACGGGTTGACTAACAGATTTGCGGTCAATACTGAATTTGTCTTAGATTCAATAGTTTGGGTAGAAAATTTGAGTTTTTATGTCAGAAAAGTAGGAAATTGCACCGTATTTTAGTTCATGTTTTTTTTTGGCACATCGAATGTAGTTCAGGTTGATTTTGACCATTTTCCCGGTTACTATCCATTGTAACCTGAAAAAGAGAAAGAAAAAAAATAACATTACTACACATTTACATTCGCTGTCAAAGTTTTTAAGAAATACTCTACTCATAGTTGTACCACTTATCCCAGTTCTAATTTCTGTCCCTGCAAATCCCAATTCTAATTTTGGATTTTCCAAAAATTCAATCAATACAACTCATAAATTACCAATGTATGACTTTAATTGACCAACAAAACATGCTTACTAACCCAACAAACATTTAAAAAGAACAAATTTCAAAGATCTACAATTTTCTCAATTGAAATCCCTAAATTGAGAATGAACATTACTTGAATCATATTACTTGAATCTTCAGTGGAGAAGCTACAACAATATAAAACACAACAATTACATTCTTGAGCTTCAATCGTTCTGGTCGGAATGAACTAAATGAAGAAGAAATCTGAGAAGAAAGAAGAAGAAGCGAAGAAGGTGTAGATCGTGATTTTTTTTTATTTATCGTGATTTTTTTTAAAGAAAACTAAATTTTCCCAATTCAGTTTTAATAAAATAAAAAAAAGAAGGGCAAAAATGGTTTTTTGTATTTGTGTAATAGAAGGAAGATATGTAGATCCATGAAGGGTATGGAAGGAAGTTTTAGCTTCGTTAAGTGCATACGAGCAATTGGTCCATCTTTGGTGTGACTTCTTTTGCAATTAGTGGAAAATATAATAACGAGAATTAGGTGGCATAACCAAAAATCTTCCGTGAAAAAAATATTTCTCTCTCCATGTGATTTCGATGGCGATTCTGAAAACGGTTTCTTCTTCTCCCTCGAGAGTCTTTGTCTGGTAGTTACAGTCCGTTTTCTTGCCGGTTTTGTCCGTTGAGAAGTTTCTTTGGCGGTTGTGGGAGTTATCTCCTTTTCGGTTACATCCCAATTCCTAAACCGCCATAGATTCTTTCTTCTATAAATACTTCGCACTTTGTTTTCTATTATGGTTTCTTATGTCAAATTTCTGCAACCGTGAATGATAATATCAGGAGGAAGATGCAGTATATCATGTTGGGCATGAATGATACCCCAATTTCTCTCCCACATGTTGTATGTGCCCAAGCGGCGCAAACGAATCGTCTCGCGATTGTGGGTGTTCTTCTCAACCCAAAGAAGCAAAATATGAGGGCATTGATCAACTATATGCCTCGTTTGTGGGGTTTAAGTGATGATGTCCTTGGAAGAATTGTTACTCTGACAAAATACCAATTTGTATTTCAGTCGGAAGAGGCTCTCAATCTAGTCTAAGGCGAAGACCGTGGTCGTTCAGTGAGTGGATGTTATTCACTCAACGCTGGCATCCAAATTTATCGGAGAATGTGATAAAGACAATTCTGTTTTGGATCCAGATTCGCAGAATACCTTCTCAGTTCTTAAATCGAGAAATGGTTGATTTTATCGGCCGTACCCTTGGTCCAGTGGTCGGCTCTGATTTTAATGAAGCGGCAAACCTGGTCGATTGTGTGAGAGTCAAAGTGAATTGGAACAACGACAAACTGTTATGTTTCAAAAGAAATTTTAAATTTCAACGAATGAAAATACGATTCTCAGTTTTCGATATGAGAGATTGAGAAATTTATGCGTGAAATGTGGTCTACTTTCTCATGAATCGAAAGACTGTCCTTTGCGTTTTGATGGTGCATATGAAGATCATGATGAGAATGGAGATGGTGGTAATAATGATGATAATCAATAGAACATCCATGGTGATTTTGTTCCTGCAGACATTGCAGATGTTTATCAAAATCAGACGGTTGTTGGACCGTCTTCTGGTCAGGCTGTTGAAGCCATATGGAGTCCTTCTGTGGAGATTGATGCTGATTTGATAGCAGAGAAATGGCGCTACGTTCAGTCCAAATTGTAGCTAGCATAATTTTCTGGGTTTGGAAAGAGGAAAAATGATGAAATATAAGCAATGTTGCGTTTTTATGATAATGACCACTCTGATGTCAACACTTCTAATCTGTATGCATATTTGAACCCAATTCCCATTCCATGTATACATGGCTCTGTTGTTGATGTATCTAATGGTTTAGAATTCTCGGAAATATCGCCTGGTATGGATAACTACAAGAACCAGTTAGAAGAAGATGATTACCAGAGGAGCATACTGGCAAAAGAAAAGTTTAGGGAAGAAGAATTATTGGATGTTTTTGATGCTTATGTGAATCATGGAGAAGATTCTGGTTTGCGTAAGAGAAAGAAGCAGGCGGTGGAATGTTTCCTTGAGACACCACTTGACATTCAACCTAAATGGATGGACTTGTTTCCGTTTCATGAGAAAATGTGTGAGTCTACTCGTTCATGCTATGAAGTCAAGCTAATAGACAGAGGCAGGGGGGTTGTCAAGGTCTGCTCTTGGAATTGTCAAGGTTTACAAGCTCCACTCACCAATGAAAGGTTGAAGGAACTCTGCAAAACATTATCTTCATACTTATTATTTTTAGTGGAAACTCTAAATAAATGTGATATTTTAAGAGATGTGTGTGTATCTTTAGGATTAAATTTCGTAATTTCAGTTCTTCCTTGTGGCAGAAATGGAGGACTAGCTTTATTATGGAAAAAGCAGTGTGTATAAATAAGATTTTCCAATATGTAAGAATGATTGATGTCTTTGTTGAATACAATGGCATGTATTTTTATTTGTTGTGCGTTTATGGTGATCCAAATGAATGAAATAGACATGAATTATGGGAAAGGATTGAAAGATTGAATCAATTGCGACAATTCATGGTTACTCATTGGTGATTTCAATGAGATCTTATCAAATGAGAAAAATGATGGAGGTACAATGCGTGATGAACGAAGCTTTCAAGACTTCCGCAAGGGGAATAGATTTTCCTGGGTTGGGCAAAGAAGAAAACACCTTGTTAAATGTTTTTTAGACCGAGTGGTGACTAACTCCGAGTGGTTAGCAAAATTTCTTGCATCATAAGCGGAATTTCTTTGCTTATACAGATCAGACCATCGGCCCGTTCTAACCACTAGCTTTTGTCGATGAGAATCCGATTAAGCAATTTCGCTTTGACAAACGCCTATTACAAATTAAAGAGTTCGAGGAATACGTTAATCATGGCTGTAATTCATCTTGACTCCAAAACAATTCTATGATTCTTGATAGAATTAAAGAGTGTCGCAAACCAATGCCTCAATGTCGGAAGTACTCACAACTAAATTCTGCAAAACGAATTGATGAGCTTCAATTCGAACTTGAATTAGCATTACTCTCTTCAGGTCCTTCACGTCAAGCGATTTCGAGTTTACGTCAAAGCCTTGCCCAAGCTTATCGAGATGAAGAGACCTATGGGAAACTAAAAAGCAGAAATTCATGGTTTTCTGAAGGCGACAAAAACACAAAATTTTACCATTCCTGCACCAAAGAACGTTACCCATGAAATCGTATCCATTCAATTCAACACAGTTTTGGACAAATTTATTGTGGTGACATGCAAGTTGGGGAATATGCCCAAATTTTCTTCCAAGACAAATTCAAAAGTAAAAAAAAAAAACACTTTCATGCACTCAATTTTTTCAGAATTTAAACCATCTGTAAAAGATGATATAAATCGACATATTACGAGAGATTTCACGTAAGAGAAATTTTTTTAGGCAGTTAGCAGAATTGGAGCGGACAAAGATCTGGGACAAAATGGGTTAATTGCTAGATTTTATCAACAATGCTCGGATATTGTTGGGAAGGATGGCATACGCGAAGTCACTCACTTCTTTCAAACGTTAACACTTCAGCCTGGTGTTAATCACACCAATATATGTATGATCCCTAAAATCAGCAAACCGGTTACACTTTCATACTATAGGCCTATTGCTTTGTGCAATGTACTCTACAAAATAATCTCAAAACTTTTGGTAAAGAAATTAAAGTCATCCCTAAATTAGATTGTGTCTGAATCTCAAGCAACTTTCATCCCCAGCCGATTGATTTCAGATAATGTGTTAATTGCTCATAAATTAATGCATTTTTTGAAGTCACGGAAACAGGTCTCACAAACATATATGGCCATCAACGAAAATCCACAAGGCTTCATTACTCATGAACGTGGTCTACGACAAGGTGATCCATTATCACCTTACCTATTTATTTTGTGTGCATATGTAAATATGTAATGAGTCATTTCCTAGATATTAAGGTGCGGAAAAAATAAATAAATGGGATTAAGGTTGGTAATGGTGTTACGTCGATCACACACCTCCTTTTTACCAATGATTCTCTTTTTTTTGTATTGCTAACCAAAAAAATTATGATGCGATAAAAGAGGTGTTTCGAGTTTATGAACAATGGTATGGACAGAAAATTATCCAAGGGAAGTCAATTATTACATTCGGATCTCGTATACCGAGAGACAAACAAGAAATATATAAGTGTGTGCTACGAATCAATAATCACGGGGGTGGTTAACAATATTTGGGCTTAACCGAACAGTTTGGAAGAAAAAAAAAAGAAATGTTCAACAATGTAATCAATCGAGTAAAGGAGCGGACATCAGCTTGAAAAGCTCATTTTTATCACCGATGGGTAAAGAATTCATGTTAAAATCAGTTGCCATCTCAATGCTAGTATATTATATGTTCTTTAAATTACCCCAACAAGTAGTCTCAGAAATTGAGAAAATATTAATGCGATTCTGGTGGGAAAAAAGTTCAGAAGAACAGGGTATTCCATGGGTGGCTTGGAAGAGATTACAATATTCTAAAAATGATGGTGGTTAGGCTTTCGAGATTTGGCTAAATTCAATGATGCTTTGTTGGCAAAACAAGTTTGTAGACTTAAAACTAATCCACAATGTCTTTTCTCCCGTCTATACAAAGCTTGATACTTCAAAGATGATCATTTATTTGATGCCAAACCACGGCCATACCACTCATTTGGTTGGGTTTCGCTTCTAGAAGGTATTAAGCTGCTGAAAAGGGATCTCGTTCTATAAATGGTGATGGACATACTACACGGATTTATCAGAACAATTGGCTCCCGACCCATCCTTCAAGGTCGGCAACATCAGACAATAGCAATTCGGGACATCTGGTGGTAGAGCTAATTATGAACAATGGTATTATACGATCTTGGAATAAAAAAGTTTTGTCTAATGTTTTGACTGGTGTTGATCAAGAGCTAGCTCGATCGCTATACTTGGGCCAACGACATACATAGGATAAAGTTAGGTGGAATTACACGAAATCTAGGATGTATACAGTCAAATCAGGATACTGGTTTTCCAGACACAATCAACAATTTGATAATGTTTTACCACCAATCCCTCATGGAGATCCGATACTGAAAACAAGAATATGGAAGCTCCAAATCATGCATAAACTAAAACACTTTCTATGGAGAACCTTATATGGGGCCTTGCCATTACCCTTCTTATTCTCTCCCTCAAACGAGTTAGAAAAGAATATCAAAAATATTTTGGATTGCCAAAATGATACGAGAATAACAAAGAACTAGAAATGTTTTGCCATTTTGGTTAATGTGGCGAAATTACAAAATATTTTAATTACGAAATTACGAAACATTTTAATTTTCCAAAAAAAAACGTATAAGACCGAGAATGGATGTTTCATATGTTGTGGCTGATGTGAATGAATGGATCATGAGTTTGAATAAAAATGGGGAATCTGACATAAAGAATGCTTCCTCTGATTGCAATTAGCGAGTCTCTTCTTCTTGGAGTCGGCCAACCATAAGTTCTCTTAAATGTAATTACGATGCCGCATATGACCCGACGACAAGACGTGTTATTGGTGGTTGGATTCTACGGGATCATCATGGCTTTGCCAAATTTTGGGGATCTGCTAACTTACAACATGCAGTGTCATGCCTTGAAGCAGAAGGTAAAGCGCTATTACATGCCTTACAAAGCATGTGGAGTCTCGGTTTTGAATCAATATGTTTTGAAGGCGATTGCAAAAACTTGGTCGACATCTTCCAAAGTTCTCAAGAGGATATATCAATCATTAAATTAGTTGATGATATCAATATTTGGCGTTCTAAATTTAGAAGTCACTCTCTAGCTCACGTTAAAAGAAAATCGAACGAGGCTGCCCATTTGATGGCACGAAAAAGCCCTTCGAACAATATTTATTTTTCAGAATGTGTTTATCCACCTTATTGGTTAACTAATACCTTGTATTCAGACTATCTTATTTCAAATTAATAGAATCATATTTCCACGAAAAAAAAAACCCAAAACCTTACAAATATTAACCAAATAACCATAAAATTGATTCAAGTTTACAATTTTAGTGAAGAAAACATTAAAAACAAAATTGCATATTCTATGCTTTGAATTTTTAAAAAAGACTTTTGAGATAAGTACGCTTAGTGACACTTTTTAAAAATATAATTTTAGAAATAAACACTTTTGAGATAAGACACACTTTTTTATTGCTTTGACTATCTTACCCTTCAGCTTCGTCGCTTCTCTCTTTCTCTCTTTTCTCTTTCTCGATTTCTTTCTTTCTCATTTTCTATTTCCTCTTTCTTCTTTCTCATTTTCTATTTCCTCTTTCTTTTTCTTCTTTCTTATTTTCTTTCACACATCCTTCCATATCGTTGCTCACCAGAAGCAGGAAATGATCTTACTACTCCGATCTTGGGCGAAGAAATTAAGCAAGCACTGTTTTCTATGCCTTCCAACAAAACATCGGGCCTGATGAATTCACTAAAGAATTCTATGTTGCAGCGTGGGGAATCATTGGCCGAGATTTCATGCGACATTACTCGCTCTGATTCCCAAAAGACTAGATGGCACTTGCTCTACTATGAAGGACTACCGACCTGTGGCATACTGTAACATGGTATACAAGGTGATCTCTAAAATTCTTGCAAATCGATTGAAACGAATTCTCCCGGATTTCATTGAGCCGAATCAAAGTGCTTTCATCAAGGGTCGGCTTTTATTGGAGAATGTATTGCTGGCATCAAAGCTTGTGAAAGATTATCATAAAGATTCAATATCCCCACATAGCGCTATAAAGTTTGATATTTCAAAAGCATTTGATACGGTGCAATGGTTTTTCATCGTTAACGTGTTTAAAGCTCTACAATTCCCAGAGATGTTCATTAATTGGATTTATCTATGCATATCCACGGCGTCTTTCTCGGTTGTTGCCAATGGGGAGCTCGAAGGGTTTTCTGGTAGCACCCATGGTGTTTGGCAAGGGTGTTCCTTGTCACCATATATGTTCGTCATGGCACAAAATGTCCTCTCTCGGATGCTGAATCGAGCATCAGAAATTGGAAGAATAGGCATCCATCCTCGCTGTAATCAGGTCTGTGTAACTCACCTGAGCTTCGCCGATGACACTCTTGTATTCACTGATGGATCTTCCTCAGCGATGCGAGAGACTTTTCGCGTGTTTGATGATTTTGCCAGAATATTGGGCCTTCGTATTAACGCGACCAAATCAGCTTTATTTATCGGGGGTCGAGATAAACAGGACATTCTAGTCACCGCTGCTGAGCTGGGGATCCCTATAGAATTTCTTCCTATCTGGTACTTGGGGCTACCGTTAACCACCAAAACAATGACGAAACACGATTATGCTCCGCTAGTTGACAAAATCATATCGCGGTTGCTTTCATGGACCAGCAAACAATTATCTTATGCGGGACGGCTTCAGCTAATTGCATCGGTAATAATGAGCATCTCAAATTTCAGGTGCTCAGTTTTTTGGCTCCCATCTCGTTGTTTCTATGAAATCGAGAGCTTATACGGAGCTTTCCTTTGGTCGGGAAATCCTAATACATCGTCAGGAGAAAATGTTTAATGGGAAGTTGTGTGCACACCGAAAGCAGAGGGAGGTCTTGGCCTACGTCGTCTTCGTGGTGTTTCGCGTGGGTTTGCTCTGAGATTGATTTGGCGACTGTTCTCCCTATCGGGATCACTATGGATTGCTTGGACAAAGAGAAATCTTATGAAGAATGGATTTTTCTGGACAGCACTGGATACCACAATAGGATCGTGGATTTGGCAAAAACTCTTGAAACTGCGGGATGTGGCAACACCATTTCTTAAGGGTGTAGTTCGAAATGGTGAGTTGATCTCTTTCTGGTACGATTCATGGCTACCGCAGGGACGATTAATTGACATCATGGGGTTAGCAGGGCCTCGAATACTTGGAGTTCCTCTCACAGCCACGATAATAGAGGCTGTTGGACCACAAGGGTGGAAGGTACGCCGAACTAGAATTCACCGATTTGATGCTCTACTAGCACAAATCAGAGCCCAGCCACTGCCCCGAGCTGAGAATGGGCCGGATTACTATCTATGGAGGCACGATACAGGGGTATATAAAGATCAGTTCTCAACTCATCATAATTGGAATCAGATCAGATCGCATCACACAATGGTACCTTGGTGGAAACTTCTATGGTTTAATCAGGGGATTCCGAGATGTCGTTTCATCACTTGGTTGGCTATGCGTAATCGACCATCCACAGGGGATCGAATGTGCAAATGGGGAGCAGACCATGCCAGCGTTCTATGCGGGGAGCCTGAGGAAACGCGTGATCATTTATGTTTTGCTTGTCCGTACTCCTTTACGGTATGGTCTGAAACTGTGGGGCGACATCTAGAACACCGTCAATATCCGGACTAGGAGGAAACGGTTCGGGCTCTCTCATCTCAACATGGGGATCGAAATGCTTTGATTCTACTTTGGCTATGTTTCCAAGTGACAGTTTACTCGATTTGGAGAGAACGCAATTCGAGAACCCACCACACGGCCTATCACAATGTCGATCAGTTGGTATGACTGATCGAGAAGCTTATACGCAATCGGATTGTCTCTCCGAACTACTCCAAAATACCCCACCTTCAAGACCTTCAACGTTTGTTCGCAGTCTCGCCTCGGTGACTGATATTTTTCGCTTAGTACTTTTGTCATCTGTTGTTGCACTTGTTTTGCAATTCCGCTTATTAGGTTCCTTTGTACATAATTATTCTTTTGAGTGATCAATAAATTTAACATTTAATCCCAAAAAAAAAGAACTTTGGGTAATGTAGATTAGGGTGCTTTCTAGTTAGATCATGATGATTGGGGCTTAGTTTATATGAAATCCTAACTTATTGGGTGTTTTTAGTGCTAGATTAACATTGATCAAGTTGATTTAGATCATAGAGAACTTTTCACCCGTAAGATGTTCGATGAAATTCTCCAACCAAACTCATTAAGTGTTTTACATTCCTAGCCTATGGAAATAGATGATTAGGGTGTATAATAGTTTATTAGACTTGAGATTAGTGCTTATTGATCATTTGATTGCGAATGGAAATTTGGGTCAATTAGATGATTAGTAAAGTGATTAATGTCATGGAAGTGGATTCGTCTAAATTAATGATATTATACCCAATGATTAGCATTGTTTGATTGTTTGTGATTTATGGTTTAGCTAGGGATTTCCCGAGTCAATTACCATTACCCGAAATTCCTAATTTGTTTAATCGTCATTCATCTTGTTTAGTGCTTTATTATCGGTTTATTATCTTGTTTGCTTTTGATTAGTGACAATTAGGATCATTAGGCAACAAATCAATCTATATTTGCTTAGCTCATTTAGTTTCTTACGTTCTTAGTGTAGTTATTCAAATTCTCCTTGGATTCGATCCTAAAGTGATACATCGACATACTATTCGATTGTGGTAGTGTGCACATTAGGTAATATATGTGTTAATCACACATATAGATACACATGCGAGGAAATGAGAAAACCGACTTTCTGCCTTTGGAACTTACAAGAGTTTCATATCTCCAACAATTTTCACTCTTTTTGACATCGCTGAGTTCCTTACACAATGCCCTAACCTCAAACGGGGTTCGATCGATGTAAATCTCTCTCTTTCTCTCTCTCTCTCTCTCTCTCTCTCTCTCTCTCTCTCTCTCTCTCTCTCTCTCTCTCTCTTTCTCTCTCTTTCTCTCTCCTCTCTCTCTCTCTCTCTCTCTCTCTACCCAAACAATACTTCTCTTCTAGCAATGGGATAAGTCTGTTAAAACTTTGGTTTGTTATGTGCAGATAAATGGTTTCACATTTGAACATGATATGTTGTGGAAGCTTCATCAGAAGCTAAAAATTTATAATCGAAACTACCATTTGAACAATATCAAGTATGTCGAGATCATGGGATATAAAAACCACTGCATGAGCTTCATATAGTAGAGCTCTTTGCCAGGAACGCAAAATCTCTAGAGAATTTGATGCCGATGGAGCCTAGAAACCCAAAGATCATACTTTTCTAACCCGATTATGAAAAGATCACCACCATAAAAAAGCATATCTCCAAAAAATTATCTTATTGAATTTGTGAAAGGTTAAGTTGAGGTTGTGCCCAGGCATACCAAACTATAATTAATAGCTCTTTTGACGTGTTTGGAATAGAATCAATTTATGTTTACTTGTATGATCTTTTTCTAGATTTGAACTCTATTTACTCAATAACTTGTATATTTACTCGATTTGGTATAATATCATCCTATAACTCTATTTACTCCCAAGAATGTCAAAGGCAGCTTATAAAGTTTTACCGGAAACAAATACTCCAATCACGAAGGACAAGGTCCCAAGTGTATTAACAAAAAGGGTTCCAAATAAAAAAAACTTAATGTCGGTTTCTTTTGGAATGTGTGCGGATTCAACAAACCATCTAAACATTACATTATTCTCAGCTGGGTAAATAATAATTCAATGCAGTTTGGATACTTGTTGGAGACAAGAGTTAAGGAAAACAAAGCATCAAAACCCGTTTCATCAGTTTTTCAGGATTGGTCTTTTTGGTCTAATTACGAGTTCAACCGTATATGCCGCATTTGGGTGGTATGGAGATCAAATGCAAGGCTGACACCGGTTTTTAAAAGTGATCAGATGATCACTTGTTTAGTTCTACTAGAGGGTAAAGAGGAAGAGTTATTTTGCTCATTTGTTTATGCATCAAATTTCGTGGAAGAACACATAGGGCTTTGGGAAGACATGAGAAATCATCATGACTCACCTATGTTTAGAAATAGACGTTGAGTGATTTTTGGGGATTTCAATTAATTACTAGAAGGAGAAGAACACTCAAATTATACTAGTTCACCTTTAATGCCCACGGGGATGAGGGATTTTCAAGATACAACATGCTATTGCCCAATTTTTGATCTAAAATATCATGGTCCCTGTTTCACTTGGTGTAATAAGCGAGAAGAAGGTCTTGTTTGTAAGAAGCTGGATAGGGTGTTGGTAAATGATAAATGGCTAGACAATTTCTCAAAATCGTACATTGTGTTTTATTCAGGAGGATGTTCAGATCATTCACGAGGTAGATTTTATCTAGAGTCGGAAGTTCTAGGAAGAAAGCCATTTAAGTTTCATAATATTCTTGCTAATCTCCCAAAGTTTCTCACGGTTGTTGGAAGCTATTGGGAAACAACGGATCCATTATTCGTTTCGACATCAATCGTCATTTTACCGATTATCGAAAAAGCTTAAAGCTTTAAAACCGTTGGTGCGAGCTATCAATAAGGAGAAACTAGGATATTTGCCAAAGCGTACTAAAGAAACTCATGAGGATTTAAAGAAACTCATGAGGATTTATGTGCAAAGCTAGCTCTTACACTACAAATTCCATCATGGGATGCGTTGGAGGAGGAAATATCAGCTTTTAATAAATGAGAAATTTTGGCAGATTTGGAGAAGAGTTATCTTCGACAAAAATCAAAAATCCATTGGTTGAATGTTGGAAATAGGAACAACACACTATTTCACATGACAGCCCAAGTTAGAAATATGAGAAATTCCATACGAGAGGTGCAAAAACCAAATGGAGAAGTGGCTAAGAGTGGAGATGAAATAAAGGAGGAAACCAAGAGATTTTTTAAAGATTTTCTAACTCATAAACCATATGATTTTTAGGGCATGTCGAAGGAGGGAATTGAGGAAGTACTTGATTTTTGATGCAATGAAGAAGATTCCATGAAACTAATGAAAGAGATTATGGATGAAGAAATTCAAAAGACATTATTTGCCATGCCAAATAATAAATTGCATGGTCCTGATGGCTATACTTCTGAGTTTTTCAAAGCTGCGTAGTCCATTATTGTTGGGAGTGATTTTATAGCTGCAGTCAAATCCTTATTCATAAAAGGTTTTTATACCCAAAGGGTTGAACTCGACGATATTGGCTTTAATCGCGAAAAAGGAAGAGGAGTTGGAGATGAAAGATTACCGGCCAATATCGTGTTGTAATGTGCTTTACAAGGTTATATCGAAGATTATAGCAAACCGGCTCAAGACGATTCTGCTGAAATTCATTTCCAAAAATCAATATGATTTTGTGAATTAGAGATTGCTAATGGAGAATGTGCTACTAGAAACAGAGCTTGTTAAAGATTACCATAAGGAATCGATTTCATCTTTTTTCACTATGAAGATTGACATCTCAAAAATATTTGATTCAGTTCAATGAGGATTCCTCTTGAACATGCTTGCAACGTTAAACTTTACGGAGTAAATTATTCATTGGATAGAGCTATGTATAACGAAAACATCGTTATCGTTTCAAGTTAATGGAGAGTTGGCGGGGGGGGGGGATTTTCAGAAGTCACTCTTTCCCTACCTGTTTGTCATATGGATGAACGTATTATCGAAGATGATCAATAACACATCAATGGATCAAAAGATTGAGTATCATTCGAAGTGTTAAAACATCATGCATCTCTGTTTTGTTGATGATCTAATGGTTTTTGTAGATGGTAATCGCATATCAATTCAAAATAGCAAGTATCTCTATTTCGATGAGTTTGTGAGATGATCGAGATTAAAAATCAGTTTGGAGAAGTCAATGCTTTATCTTGCAGGGGTTTTACAAAGAAATCGAGACGATATCATTGGAACATTCAGCTTTGCCACGGGTCAGCTTCTGGTTCGGTATTTGGGTCTCATGTTACTCACCAAGCGAATGACTAAATCTGATTATGCTCCTCTGTTATAAAGAATTCGATCAAAAATGGCCTCATGGACAACACACTACCACTCATATGTTGGACGCCTACACCTTTACAGTCGGTAATAGCAAGTATCTCGAAGTTTTGGAAGTCTGCGTTTCGTTTACCAAACAATTGCATCAAAGAAATCGAGCAACTTTGTGGTGCATTCCTATGATTTGGACGGAGGTATGTAGACCAAAAATTGAAGGAGGATTGGGCATCAAATCTCTAGATGAAGTAAACAAGGTTT
Organism: Eutrema yunnanense; assembly: GCA_002933935.1. Taxonomy (NCBI): domain Eukaryota; kingdom Viridiplantae; phylum Streptophyta; class Magnoliopsida; order Brassicales; family Brassicaceae; genus Eutrema; species Eutrema yunnanense. The sequence goes on from PKML01051522.1 coordinate 612,216, forward strand.
GTTGTCTAAAAATAGTTTGGAGAATTTTATCATCAAACTCGTCTTTATGGGTGAACTGGATTCGGAAGTATCTCATAAGGAATGGGTCATTCTGGTTGCTAAAAAATAACACGAGTGTGAGGTCTTGGATGTGAAAAAAACTGTTGAAGTATCGAGATCTAACGAGAATTTTTATAATGTGGATGTGCACAATGGGCCACTACATCATTTTCATATGATAATTGGTCTTCAATGGGCAGATTGATATATATAACGGGTCAAAGAGGTTTGATTGATATGGGAATCCCAGTTCATGGAACTGTGGAATCAGCCTTGACACACCATAGACAAGTTCACCATATGGAAGCTTTAAACCAAATTGAAGAAGAGTTATCAAAGAGAGCTCATGGAAGACAAGATGAAGGGTCAGATACAGCTTTGTGGCTTTACTCGGATAACAAATTCAAAAGTAGTTTCAGTACGAGAGGGACGTGGAATCAACTTCGTTCAGCGCATCCAAATAAAGAATGGTACAAGGGTGTGTGGTTTCGAAATGTACACCTAAGTATTCATTCATCACATGGCTCGCAATGAATGATCGATTATCGATGGGAGACAGAGTAAGAAACTGGAACACGGGTCAAAGATATGATTATATTCTCTACGGACACCTAGTAGAAACTCGAGATCACTTATTCTTTGTATGTGAATATTCGTCAGAGATCTGTGAAGTACTCACGCAACGACTCCTAGGGAGCGGATACACTACAAATTGGGGACAACTAGTTTTGATACTTCAGAACTCATATTGGGATCGGACAACAACTTTTCTAGTAAGATACATCTTACAAGCTACATTATATCATGTTTAGCGAGAAAGAAATGGACGAAGATATGGTGACCCTCCATCTTCTCACGCTCGTCTCATCAAACTCATAAACAAAAACATCCGAAATCACTTAAGCTCAATCCGGATAACGGGAGATCATACTTATGACGACGATTTTACCAAATAGTTTGCCACTTGTACCACAAGATGAAGAAGTTATCTCTTCTGCTTGTTAAATTTTTAATTTTTTGGATAAAAACAATTTTTTTGTTTGAATAAATTTTTACATTCATTAAAAAAACAAAATTTACTCGATTTGGTGTAAAACAAACCCTTTTAAAAAGGATAATGCGGATTATCAGAATATCCCCCGGTTCCATAAACTCCATTGTGTCAAAATCTTTAGATCTTTATAATACGACATTTTACCGGTTACAAACTTTATATTACATTAATATTTTCATTTTGGTATCCGGATAGTCATGTTGAATTTACTGAAAATGACTTCAAAACCTTACTCAAATAACTGAAAAAAAAAACATTATATTAACCATAAAATTAAGAATTGTACACCATTAAACTCAACATATCATATTTTTCTTAAACAAGAAACAAATCCATCTGAGATTTATTGTCTTGACCAATAACATCAAGAAAGACAGGATCAACGGTTACAAAGCTATCCACGTGCACCTTAAAACTATGGTCCCACCACAAAACCTTAGCCGCTCCTTCAATATCAAGCTTAGCCTCGAGTTTCATCTCCCTCTTCGCCACGTCAGCAAAGAACATCCGCGCGTGTTGCGCAAGCTCCATCCCGTCGAGACGCGCCGGTAGCTTGAGAAGCTGACAAGACCTCGCCGGCTGCGAACCAGCCTTGACCTCAGCCGTGCCAAGGACCGTGCCGTCGTAGAGGATCGACATCGTGGTGGAGGAGTAATGGATGGCTGCGATGTTAGGGTTTGTGACGTGTACGGTCAGCATTAACTCGGCGTCGAGGACTGGGAGGTTGAGTTTCAGTGAGGTGAGATCTATGGAGATAAGGTGGAAAGTTGGATCTTTTGGTTTGGCGCTGAGGAGAGAAGTTGCTGCTGCGGCTGATGCTGCTCCGATTAAGGCTGAGCTCCAGCTCCATTTTACCTTTTGGCCCATGGACCCCATCGGAAAATTACAGTTTTTGAGAAGAAGTTCTTCAATTATTGATTTTGCCGAACAGTGCAGAGGAGGGTGACCTTTAGTTTTGTAAATGATAGAACTTTTGAAAAGACTGAAGTGACCTTAGTTTTTGTTCTTGTTGTTGTAAAGCTGGTATGGGTATTTTGGTCATTCTACAATGTGTAGGACATTCTTAATTTTCTTAAGTATTTTATATAACATAAAAAAATTTTATAAGTAGTTTTGAATTTTTGTGTAACCCTAAAATTTAAGATGATATATAATAGAAGATTATGTAGATATATTATTCGATCTTTTAAGTATATATGAATGATTGATCAAATAATTAGTTTTATAAAAATGGATAATTTGAAATTAGTTTAATACCAAAGAAAAAAATTTTAAAACCAAAATACTCTTATCTTTTTTTTTTATTACTCATAATGTCATTACCCTGTAAACTGTGTTATCAATGAATAAAATCAGCGATAATGTTCATCAACCGTCTGCCGACACTTTCATTCAAAGTTGCTGATACTATTTATCATCGAAAAACATAATATTTGGTACTTGCTAGCGTGTATCTGATACTAGTTAACATGCTAACAAAAGTATCAGATATTACTGTTAACGTGTTAACAATAATATATGATACTTGTTAACGTCCCATCTAATACTTGTTAGCGTGGTAACAATAATATTTGATATTGTAACATGTTAACATAGTATGTTAGTGTGGTAACAATAATATGTGATATTTGTTAACATGCTAACAAAAATATCCGATATTTATTAACGTCTTAACAATAATATATGATACATGTTAATGTGTTATCCGATACTTGTTAGCGTGCTAACAATAATAACAAGTATCAAATATTATTGTTAGCACGTTACAAGTATCATATATTATTGTTAATACGTTAACATACTTTGTTAATACGTTAACATACTTTGTTAACACGTTACAAGTATCACATATTATTGTTTGTACATTAACAAGTACCAGATATTTTTGTTAGCGTGTTAACAAAACAAGTATCGAATATTACGTTCTCCGATGATGAATAGTATCGGCGGCGGTTAGTGAACAGTGTCGGCGGCGGTTGGTGAACAATGTCGTCGATTTATTCATTGATAACATTGTTTTTAGGTTAATGGCATTGTATGTAATTATTTGAAATTAAAAGGGTATTAATGGGGTTTTTTATTTTGCTTTCTTACTTATTAAATTTTGAATTATCTATTATTACTTATTTAATTTTTATATTATAAATTGTTAGACAGTGATAATATTCTATATTATTTTCTAAATATTTATGAAATAAGAAATTATCACAAGTAGTGGACAAAAACTTATAAATGAAAAAAAAAAAAAAAAAAAAAAAAGCGAACTAGACCTAAATTAGGCGACTTTGTTTCATTTTGCTAAACCCTTAAAATTCATTTGGTCATCATTCGAAAAAAAAACAAAAATTGTTGATTTTGGTTAAAAACTATAAATGTCTTTGCAATTTATAAATTAAANCTTTTCCTTTTTTCTTGTTTTGCGAAAAATTGGCTAAAAACCCTAACGTTTACGGTTTAGTATACTATAAACCGTCCTTAACCTTGGCGATTTTGTATAATAATAACCATAAAATCGAAAATTGGTACAATTTAAGTGGATCGTACACATCATCAAAGCTAGACGAATAAAAATACAACACATAAGCCATCGATTTTTAAAAAAGGGTATAAACGTCATTCCGCAGCCGAAACTCGCTGTGAGCGCGACACCTAAGCAAATCACTACACAAATAAGTATATAGATTTGAATATCTTTATTTTATATATTAAGTTAGTATAAATTATATGATTATTTAAAATTTCAACCCACCCACACATCTATTTGTGAAATCTTCTTTCACTTAAAACCCATATTTCTTGATTAATATGAGTAAGTGGTATGTAATAATAAGGAAATTAGTTTTGGGGAAAAGTTAATTTGAAAATTAGTTTTGGAGAAAGAGAAATCAAATTACTCCACAAATATCCTTTTCTATTTCAAATAATTACAACAATGCCATTTGACTTGAAAACTGTGTTAGCAACTAATATAGCCGATGACACTGTTCATCCACCATCCGTCAACACTGTTCATCACCGACGGCACTGTTCATTACGCGCAACACTGTTCATTACACGCGACACTGTTCATCCAAAGTCGACGATACTAATAATCATGTCGTCCCGTCGACACTGTTCATCCACCATCCATCGCGATTGTTCATCTCGCGTGACACTGTTCATCCCAAATCGACGATACTAATAATTCCGGCATTGTTCATTATGTCGACACTGTTCATCCAACATCCCGTCGACACTATTTAGCAACTAATAATCCGCCAACATTGTTCATCAAAGTCGACGATACTATTCATCATCGGAATAACAATAATATCTGAAACATGTAATCCGCTAACATAGTATGTTAACACGTTAACAACTCTCATATATTATCGTTAGCACGCTATCATATTGTGTTAACAAGATACATGTTATATGTAATTGGGTTAACACGTTATAAATTATCGAATTTTATTGTTAACACGTTACAAGTTTCAGATATTATTGTTAGCACGTTAACATATTATATGTTAATTGGGTTAACACGATAACATATTATATGTTAATTGGCTTAGCACGATAACATATTATATGTTAATTGGGTTAACAAGATAACATATTTAATTAGCAAGTTAACCAAATAGTTATCCACTAAATATATGGTGATAAATAGTGCATTCGATTGTACATTGATGAACAATGTCGACGAGATAGTGGATGAACAGTGTCGACGCGATGGTGGATGAACAGTGTCGACGAGATGAACAGTATCGGTGAGATGGTGAATGAATAGTGTCGCCGGCTTTATTATTTGCTAACACAATTTTCAGCAGTTTTCAAGTCAAATGGCATTGTTGTAATTATTTGAAATAGAGAAGGATATTTTTGGTGTAATTTTTTTCTCTTTCCCCAAAACTAATTTTGAAATCAACTTTTTTCAAAAACTAATTTTTTGGTCTAACTTATGTTTATAAAAAAACTTTTTACCTGAATTGCAACTCAACTCTTCACCTCAAATAATGTAAGTCCATCCTACACACATCGATCAAACCGCAATATAATTTTCATATATTTCAACGTATATATTATCATGTATTTTTAATGGATTTCAAAACGACGTCATTTGAGAAGCAGGTGTGTTGATTATAAACTCAAGAAAGTTTGGCCTTAACAGTCAGCTTTTCACTCTAATCAGATTTTAATGTGTGCAAGAAAATAATCAAGGCTGTTTATTTATAACTAAAAGACTTAACATATTTGCTAAAAGGAAATTACCATGCCCGGGTAAACTAAAAAAAGACAAATCAAATAAACTTCATAATTAAAGTAAATCTTCTATTCTATTGTGGGCATTACCTTTTGAGAAATAACCTCAAATAGCACAAAAAATATTTTTTGTTCCAAAACTAGCACCATAAATTTAAAATACCTAAATTCGCACTACTAATTATTTAAAAATACTTATTTACCAAAAATAAATTTAAAATAGAATTAAACATTATGTTTGGGTTCACTATTTATAATTTAGGGTTTAGTTTTTTCCCATTAGGAAATGATTATAAATCATTTTTATATTAAATTTATGCTAATATTGTCAAAATTGGTGCTATATTTGTGATTTTCACCCTTGGATGCTAAATTTGGGAACTTTTAGTTTTTTTGTGCTATTTTGTAGAATTGCCCTTACCTTTTTATCAAGACATTTTTGTAAAAATACCCTACAATTTGAAGTCAAAGCTAAAAATGTCACTTTCCTCTTCTCTTTTTCAGAATCCTACGAATTACCCTTTAAGAATCTGGGTATTCACGCAAATGTCATTCCTCATAATGCTGTTAGAGTCTAACGTTTTTTTCAAAAGACAAAAACAAATTTCAGATCTAACTTAATTACGGAAATGCCATTGCCATCAATTCTCAACCTCCACGACAACAAACATCGTCGACGAGTTAATGCAGTAACTAACCCATTTTTTCGCCATTAAAACCCAAGAATAGAGCTCGGACTTCCTTTTCGCGAGTTCTCCTCTCCGATTTCTCCCATTTCTCTTAGATTTTCCGATTCAAACTTACCGAAATCATTTTTTATGGCATAAAAACGGCAAAACACGACTGTGTTTGCGGGATTTCAGTGATATTAGACGTTCTGGGCGCTCGACGAGGGTGAAAACAAACTCTAAATGGATATAGGTACAAATTTTTGCATATCGTCAATTTTTAGATCTGAGTTGTATACTCAGACTGCTTTAGAAGTCTGATGAAACCCACATAGTCAACGAGAGGGTAGTTTTGCAATTGACTTTTAAATACTCAGATTAAAATTGAAGTATGGTAATTTCCTTTGAAAACAAAAAAATCAAGAAAAATCCTCTAATCGAGGCATAGGGTAGTTTTGCAATTGACCGAAAACTTGACTTTTTATTCAGACTTCATATCCAGTATGAAGGAAAAATGAGCAACTTTGACCGGAAGTTGACTGTTTTTTCAGACGGAATCAGAAGTCTGAAAAAAAACAGGGTACTGGTAGTAATTTGATCAAAAATTTTCAAAAGTTGACCAAAATTAGGGAAAGAGTATCAGACTTCTTTGGCAGTCTGAATAGGGGGGAAAAATTTTCAGACTTCTATGACAGTCTGAAAATGATGAAATATTTCAGACTGCTAAAGAAGTCTGATATCAAAGATTTTGGTCAACGCAAAAAATACACCAATTTCTGTCAGACTGCCCTGGAAGTCTGGGAACGAAAGTCAAAATTCGGTCAATTGCAAAACTACCCCATAACTTTTTCTGACTACAAGAGAAGTCTGACGTTTGTCAGACTTCTCCGTGAATTCTGACAAAAAAGTCAATTTTTTTGTCAATTGCAGAAATACCTTTTTCTTTTTCTCAGACATCTAATGCAGTCTGACAAAAATGTCAAAGTTTGGGTCAATTGCAAAAATACCCTTTTTTGTCAAACTGCGAAAGAAGTTTGATTTGATAATTTTTCATTAGACGACATCCACAGTCTGCTTTGTAACATTCTAATTGCAAAAATACCCTCTTTTTCAGACTGCCATAGAGGTCTGACGTACTGTTTGTCAGACTTCTGTGGCAGTCTGGATTGACAAATTTTTTAAAACCGGTTTGTTTTGTATATTTGTGATGAATTTCGTTGATTTTAATTTTTTTATATGTGTGTTAGCTGTATATGTTCCTCCTGCGTTAGTTTTACATGCTTATGTTCGGTAATTATTTTTAAATAATTCTGGCAATGTGGCTAATAGAATCAGACTTCGCGAAGAAGTCTGATATTTCCATTAAGATCGCTAATGTTGTTTTTCCATGATTGTTTTTACAGATAATGGTGCAACTACCTGTTAATTTTGGCGAATGAGTTTTGAGAGACCAAATTTGGCATTTTGTGGTGGATACTCTCAAAGGAGTGCAGTTTATCACTTTGGACGATCATTCTACATATTGTGAACTTGTTGAGATGATACAAGATGATTATATGCTGGACAATAAAACCGAGTTGGTGGAGTTATCATATCCGTTACCGGAACCACTCTTGCAACAAATCGGTCCGGATAGCCCTCCTATTTATGTCACAAATGATAGGAAAGTAAGGAGCATGGTCGAGTTAGCTAGTGCGCATTTAATCCATCTATGTGTCTCGAGCCGATCCGGTTTGGCATATTAAGATGCGGGGAATCACGATGTAAAAGATGAAGATGAAGATGACGAAGACAAAGACTGGGAAGACGAAGATGTGGGCTCAGTATCAGATGATTCTATTTGTGGTGGTGGTGATGATGGTGGTGTTGGTGGTGGTGGTGATGGGCCAGAGCAAGTTTTCAAGAAACACGCTGAGTCTTACTATGATGGTGTAGATTATAGCATGTTTGGGAAAGTGGGAGATGAAGATGATAAAGAAGATGAAGATAATAAGACTTACGAGTTGCAGCNATGTTGTTTTTCCATGATTGTTTTTACAGATAATGGTGCAACTACCTGTTAATTTTGGCGAATGAGTTTTGAGAGACCAAATTTGGCATTTTGTGGTGGATACTCTCAAAGGAGTGCAGTTTATCACTTTGGACGATCATTCTACATATTGTGAACTTGTTGAGATGATACAAGATGATTATATGCTGGACAATAAAACCGAGTTGGTGGAGTTATCATATCCGTTACCGGAACCACTCTTGCAACAAATCGGTCCGGATAGCCCTCCTATTTATGTCACAAATGATAAGAAAGTAAGGAGCATGGTCGAGTTAGCTAGTGCGCATTTAATCCATCTATGTGTCTCGAGCCGATCCGGTTTGGCATATTAAGATGCGGGGAATCACGATGTAAAAGATGAAGATGAAGATGACGAAGACAAAGACTGGGAAGACGAAGATGTGGGCTCAGTATCAGATGATTCTATTTGTGGTGGTGGTGATGATGGTGGTGTTGGTGGTGGTGGTGATGGGCCAGAGCAAGTTTTCAAGAAACACGCTGAGTCTTACTATGATGGTGTAGATTATAGCATGTTTGGGAAAGTGGGAGATGAAGATGATAAAGAAGATGAAGATAATAAGACTTACGAGTTGCAGCGTGTGGCTGAACGATTTGCTGGTTGAGGAAGAAATTGGTCCGACGACATCTTTCTCGGAAAGTGTTTTGATAGCAAGCAAGATCTTATATCATAGCTGCGTTTGACGGCGATAATGAGGAAATACGCATTTACAATAGATAAGTCTGACAAGAGCCTGTTTGTCGCTAAATGTCTTGTGGAAGGATGCAACTGGAAGTTTTGAGCGGTTGTCAAGAACGAACCAAACAAGTTTTGGGTGATGATCTATAATAGAGCCCACACATGTTCAACGCTGGACCGGAAGGCTAAGAAAAAACATCATACTCCGCGTTATATTGGTTGGTTGTTTCTAGAATGCTTTGGAATAATTGAGAAGATTACACCAAAGCATGTCTTAGTATCAATGAACAAGCAGTATGGGATTAAGACGAGCTACACAACCACATACAGAGCGTTGTTACATGCTCAAAAGTTGGTGAGAGGATCCGGAAGATGGCTATGAGAGACTGTCTGCTTTATTGCATGGAATCGAGCAAACCAACCCGGGAACGCAGACTGCTCTAGAACTAGATGAGGAGAATAGATTTAAATATCTATTTCTAGCATTTAGAGCTTCCATAGAGAGATTTAAGTATCTTAGAAGAGTCATTGTGGTAGATGGTACGCATCTTACGGGGTCGTATGGAGGTGTTATGCTAGTGGCGGCCTCACAAGACGCCAATTTTCAAATATTTTCGTTGGCTTTTGGCATTGTAGACTCTGAGAATGATGCCTCGTAGGAGTTGTGTTTCACAAAGCTTAGAGACTGCATTTCAGACCAATATCCTCTGGTCATAGTCTCAGATAGGCACACATCCATCAAGAATACTATTGAAAAGGTTCTTCCTTGGGCAAAGCGAGGGATTTGTTATTACCATCTACAAAATAACGTAGTCACAAAGTTCAGGGGAAAACATCTTTTGTACTTGGTGAAAAATGCGGCGTACGCATATACGATGTACGATTTTAACCGATACATGGCCTCCTTACGAACGGTAAATCCTGACCTTGCTAGATACTTGGAGGAGGCGGATCCGAGTCTATGGTCACGCGTTCATTTCAATGGAGACATGTATAATCTGAAAATGCATTTTTCTTATCAGACTTCTTTTGCAGTCTGATTTGTCTTTATCAAACTTTTATTGTAGTCTGATTTTTATCAGACTTCTATTGCAGTCTTGTTTTCACTTGCGTTAACCGCATTCACTTTGTTGGAGAAAGGTACAACATAAAAACGAGCAACATTGCCGAAACTATAAACTCCGTAGTCAAGAAGGCAAAAGGATATCCTATCTCTTTCCTTTTGGAGTTCATACAAGAGAAGTTAGGGACGTGGTTTTGTAAAAGGCGGCTAGATGCATTGAGTCTCACAACAAAATTTAGCCGACGAGTTAAATATTTGATGGCTATTCGTGAATATTATGCGGACTTCATGACGGCGAAACGCGTTGATGGGTATCGATTCGTTGTTAAGGGAGGACATAGGGATTGTGTGGTCGACTTGCACAACCGAACGTGTGAATGTGGTGTGTGGGATTACGAAAAGATACCTTGCTCACATGCAATCTGCGCTGCACCAGAACTTGAGCTACACCCATATACGCTGCCATGCCCATTATACGGTAGGGACTATCAGGCATACGCAATGAACATCCTTCCGAAGAACTGTACTATGAAAGCTCATGACACCGTACGTGTCATTCCCCCGCATAATCCTCGTCTTCCTGGAAGACCTCAGAAGTCGAGGTGGCGAACTTGGCTAGAAATTGCCAAGACAAAGGGCAATAAACCACGAAAGCTTCCCAAGCAATATACTTGTTCTAATTGCAAACAACCAGGCCACAAAAAACCAAATTGTGTAAGCTAAGTCACCTTACACTCACACGTTTTATAGTTGTTTTCATCTATCTACTGTATATGAGAAGCTGCTGTGTTTTTCGGTGGAGACAGGTAACCAAACCTGAGAAGGATTAGATTTGGTGGAAGTCTGATGTACTGACGAATGCAATTTAGAAGTCTGATAGAGAAGTCTGAAGAAGGTCTGAGAGAAATCTGTTGGTGTCTTTCCAGTACAATATTTCGTTTCCAAGTTGGTTTTTAAGTTGTCTAAGTCTAAGAACTTGTTGTGTTAATCGTTGGTTGTTGTTGTTGTTGGCTTAAACTTAATTTGTAGTACTTATGTGTTTGCTGCATCTCGTCAAGTCTAAATAAGTCTTAAGAAAATCACACCATTTCCAAACTGCAATATAAGTCTAATAACATAAATTCATTACAAAAGATAGAAATAGAAGTTTGATACCAGACTTCTATATAAGTCTTAAACCAATTACCCTAGAAATATCCTACCTATGCCCAACACGCTTTTGACATCACAATTGGCATGGCACAAAAAATTCATGCAGAAAGTAAGCCAAAAGATGGATGAGTTTTTCTTACATCTACACAAGATAAATATATGCAAGAATCCATTGTTCTCAGGAATCCAAAAGTTAAAGAGGAACTCTACTTCACCTATTTGTAGACGTCTAGCAATTCATTCTCAGTGTCGGTACGAGGCTCTTCACATGTTCAGCAGAGCTTAGTTAATATCTCATACGCAAGCTTTTCTCTGCAAGTCTTCTTGTTCTTATCACACATCCACTTTGGAAACGGCATCCCAAGAGAATGGAACTCAATGAACTTCAAACAAAACACCCCACAATCACCTGTTTGGATGTTTTGGGGAAGTTCCGGGTTCCTTACGATCGTGTAGGTGTATCGCTCAAGGGGATAATTCCACCTATCATCTACTGGAGCCAAAAAATGCATCACGAAGGGAAAGATCTCACATATAAGTGCCACTGCCGCTCCTACCACCTCATCGGTTTTCCGTCCAATGATGCTGTCACATATGGTTACGTGCCTATCCGGGATAGAAATCATAATAGCTATCCAATGATTTCCCCCAACGTGCAAGGCAGTGTAGATGTAATCAATTTCCAGCCCCCAAGTCTTGTTTGATTTCAGGAATAAGGGTAGTTCACCAGTATGGTAATCCCATACACCAGGTGGCAGCCTCCTTGCCGTGGGCATCACATTTTCTCCTTCGCCGCTTTTCACAAAATCATCATAATGTTTCTTCCACAAATTACTTAGCAGTGTGTCAATGAAGGTCAGCCTCTCGGACCAGAACCATTACGGGTGTTCGTGTTGTCGAAGCCTCATCATATCAATCCCAGCATCTATTTGCTGCATTCAGTCAACATTGTGCAAAAAATGTCAGACTTAAACAGAAGTCTAAAAAAACTCTAAAAGAGAGAACACCAATGTCAGACTGCACAACAAGTCTGAGAAAAGAAATTCTTTCACCAGACTTGAAAAGAAGTCTGGCAACAACTTCCAGACTGCAAATTAAGTCTGGAAAAAATTCAGACTTCAAAATTAGTCTGATAACTTATCAGACTGAATTTGTGGTCTGACATATAGCAATCAAAGGTGAATTTTAAGGAAAAAAGGTCAGTAAAATACCTGCTTGCGCAACTCTAAATCGACTTTCTTCCGATTCCTTGATCCTTTGTAAGCCAAGAGCGGTGGGGCTGGGTTATCTTGCAAGTGCATTCCATAAAGCGTAGCAATCCCAGGACTGGCCCGATATACCCAGACGTTCAAGACCTTAACCTGATAGTTTTTGTCATCTTCGAGTTTTTTGTTTGCCTCTGTTTTGACAGAGTCTACCAAGATTTTGAAGGCCAGTCTTCCCCATGGGTATGCTTCTAACGCCCCTGGAGACAGCAATAGCTTAGTCATGTCAGCCCTTGCGGAAACTGACCAGTGTTGAGCCTCAATGAAGCTCGTGTAGATGGCTAGGTAGCCCAACCAAATCCTATCTTGCTGTTCCCAGCGTCGACATCTGTTGCAAGCGTC
>PKML01051522.1:625289-637819 GCA_002933935.1 Eutrema yunnanense
GAGTTTTTTGTTTGCCTCTGTTTTGACAGAGTCTACCAAGATTTTGAAGGCCAGTCTTCCCCATGGGTATGCTTCTAACGCCCCTGGAGACAGCAATAGCTTAGTCATGTCAGCCCTTGCGGAAACTGACCAGTGTTGAGCCTCAATAAAGCTCGTGTAGATGGCTAGGTAGCCCAACCAAATCCTATCTTGCTGTTCCCAGCGTCGACATCTGTTGCAAGCGTCTAGTAACTGAAAATAACTTGGCTCTACCTCAAAATCCAGTCCAAGAAGCTCCCACATTGCTCTCATATCGACTGTATACTCAACCTCTGGGTACTCCAGATTCTCAACATAGTCGCAATTGAGTCCGGTTATCTGTTGAAACTCATGGAGGGTAAACCTCACTGGTTGAAGGCCAAGAAGACACCAAAGCTCATGCTTCTGATCTACCTCTAGTTGCATAGTAAGCATGTAGTGCACCATCCTTGAACACCATACGAAGTTCATCTTATGCCACTTCACAAAAACCCCAAAGGCTGAGTTGCGAAGCTCTTCCCACTCATCATCATCCAGCGCTTCTTGGATAGCGTCCATGAGATCTCTCTTACCGCTGAAGTAGTGTATGCTTTTTTCTGGTTGAGGCTCATACCCGGTTGTGAACATCCTTGGAGGGAACTCACGTTCTACCATTATGTCTAAAACCTGCATCAACCACAACCAGACTCCATTAGCAGTCTGAAAACTTAAAGTCAGACGTCATATGCAGTCTGACTACTCAAATTCAGACTCTATTTGCAGTCTGACGAAATATAGTCAGAGTTAACTACGAAGGCTATTCATGAAGTAATCGGACGAATCCCAAAAATCCATAGAACACAATACAACTCAAACCCAAAGATCTAAACATTATTACTCAATTTGAATCTTTTACCCTCTATGGAAGACTTGAAGGAGCGGTGACAACGGCGAGGAGAGAGAAACCATATCTGGAAATTAAAAAAGACAAGAGTTCATCGCCGAGTTCTAGAAATCAGTATCCAGAAGGTGGCGGTTTGCGGCGAAGAGAGGAGTAGAAGAATCTTACCGTCGAAAGCACCTGAGACGATGTAAGCGACGAATTCCGGCAGCGACAACGAAGATGTCGGTTCAGTTTCTCCGACAGAGAATCGGTGTTTTTTTTTGTTATTTTTTTTGGTAACTGTAAAAATGAGGGGATAAAAAAACCCTTTTATATGTGTCCTAAGCGGCGGTTAAAAAAAAAAATTTTAACAAATAAAAATACCGCTTTCGCAATCTGATGTCAGACTTCTTAATGTAGCATGACATCAGACTCTTTTAGCAGTCTGATAGTGATGAGATAATTGAGCGAGAAGTCTGGAAATTTTGGGCGGCAAAATCCCGCCTTTTTTCTGCGGTTTTTTCTAATATTTTTAATTGCCGCTTAGAAGTATTTTTCATTATACTTCTACTGCCAGACTCGTTTGGCAGTAGAAGTATTTTTCAAATACTTCTACTGCCAGACTCGTTTTGCAGTCTGAAATGGTGATATTTTCAGGCCAGACTTGTGAAAGTTTTCAAAAGTTTAAGTTTTTCAGACTTCGAAACAAGTCTAAAAAATTCAGACTTCATAAACAGTCTGACATAGTAAAGAAGGACACAGATAAATTAAACCGACTTCATAATCAAATATCTCGTTCTTTGGAAAAAATACAAATTTTGGTTACAAATTGTCACATATTACAAGAAACCAAAACAGATAAACATGATAAGGACGATAATAATAGCACCAGCGAACGTTAGACTCTTCAACTCGATGCCACGCATTATCTGGCCACATTGCTTCTCCGTCAACCGCTCCTTCAATTGAGCTATCTCTGCCTTCGTTACCTTGACGTCATCGAGTAACGTGGACAAATACTTGTCGCTTTGAGCATTAGAAACAAACATGCCATCAATTAGTTGACCATGTTGGTCAACATACATCTTTACATCGTTAAACACCTCAGTCATTGCCTCATCCCACCACTTCATTATATGGTAACTACCATCCTACACAGCCACATTTATACAATCATATTAAGATCCCAAATTATAATAAGCAGAAGAAAAAAACAAACGAACCACATGAAATATAGAGGCCATTACATCATAGTTACGACATCCGAAGAATCTTCTTCTCGGATTATCGGCAGTAGTGGATGTTCGAATGACGGGCTCCAGACCACATAAGCATTTCTTGGGGAATCCGTAGGATGATCCGGATCGTCGTCGACCTGTTGAACATGAACTACTCGACGTTGGAAGGTGACTGAATCGCCCCATCCTGTGTACCAGAAAACAGTCGCAAAAATTAAAACAAGTCTAAAGCCAGACTGCTAATAAAGTCTAATTTAAAATCAAGTCAAAATTCAGACTTCTAATCGAGTCTAATTCAGATCAGTTCAAGTATCAGACTTCGTATCGAGTCTAATTCAGATCAGTTCAAGTATCAGACTTCGTATCGAGTCTAATTTCAGACTTCTAATCGAGTCTAATTCAGATCAGTTCAAGTATCAGACTTCGTATCGAGTCTAATTCACTTTCAGACTTCTAATATAGTACTTTTCAAGTAGATCTAAAACGGAATTAATTAGATCTAGGCAAAAAACCCATCTGTTTGTTTATATCTAGGCCAAGAACATGGAAAAATGGTCTTATTTCGTATAAATCTAAAAATTTTGCAGAAAAAAGTAGAGTAGAAGGCGAAAAAGGAGAGGTAATTACCAGACTGAAGAAGCTTACGACGGCGGTGGCGACGGCGACGAGGGTTTCCGGAGAGATGTTTGAGAGAGTTTAGAGAGAGAGAGATTCTTCGTGTTTTAGAGAGAGAGTCGATAATGACTTTTACAGATTAGAGTTGGTAACTTTAGTTTATATATGTGGTAAAATGACAAGTAAGGTAACTTATTTCAGGTTAATTCACAGGTTTCCATCAAGAAGTCTGATAAACCAAGGACATGATCAGACTAAAATGGCAGTCTGATAAACCCTAAACTTGATAATTACTACTTAAATACCATCATATTATATTGAAAACTTATAACAAACATCAAACTCGTTTAACTTAGTCACAAACTAACCAGTATATGTAAAAAAAAAAATATTATGAATTAAAATTTTTGAAACTCTCAATCTAACCTTACAGATAAAAACAGGATATCCAATTTCATATGTCGAACATAGACAAAACTCTTGTTTCATTTGTTATTTGCACAATGCAATATATAACTCGATATTCACACTCGTTTATAGTTAATTACACTCCAATGGCAAACTTTGAACCCTAATCCAACAAATATTGAGCCCGTAAACCGTAGACTCTTACCTACATGGTGTTTAGATACAAATTTATCTCATACTCACTCATTTTGACTAAATTTTAAGTAATTTAAATTTATATACATCTACAATGATTATGTTTAATTTATGTATCAAAAATTTGTATGAAATTTTTTTTATTTAAATTTTCATATTAAATACAATTCAGACTTCTCGGAGAAGTCTGAGAAACCGCAAACTTGTATTTAGATCCAAATTCATCTCTAATGATTCAATTTGATTAAATTTTATGTACTTTTAATTTATATACATCAACAATGAGTATGTGTAATTTATGTAGTAAAAATTTTTAAAAACTAAATTTTTAATATTTTTAAAATTTAAATTTTCAAATTAAATACGTTTCAGACTTCTCTGAGAAGTCTGAGAAATCCCGATTCTCTGAGAAGTCTGAGAAACCCCGATTCTCTGAGAAGTCTGAGAAACCACGACAACCACCATCGTCGACGAGTTAATGCAGTAACTAACCCGTTTTTCCGCCATTAAAGCTCAAGAATAGAGCTCGTAAACACTTTTCGCGACTTCTCTCTCCGATTTCTCCCATTTTCCCACTGATTTTCCGATTCAAACGTACCAAAATCGGAAATTATGGCATAAAANGAAACCGCAAACTTGTATTTAGATCCAAATTCATCTCTAATGATTCAATTTGATTAAATTTTATGTACTTTTAATTTATATACATCAACAATGAGTATGTGTAATTTATGTAGTAAAAATTTTTAAAAACTAAATTTTTAATATTTTTAAAATTTAAATTTTCAAATTAAATACGTTTCAGACTTCTCTGAGAAGTCTGAGAAATCCCGATTCTCTGAGAAGTCTGAGAAACCCCGATTCTCTGAGAAGTCTGAGAAACCACGACAACCACCATCGTCGACGAGTTAATGCAGTAACTAACCCGTTTTTCCGCCATTAAAGCTCAAGAATAGAGCTCGTAAACACTTTTCGCGACTTCTCTCTCCGATTTCTCCAATTTTCCCACTGATTTTCCGATTCAAACGTACCAAAATCGGAAATTATGGCATAAAAACGGCAAAACACGACTGGACGTGCGGGATTTCGGTGATATTAGACGTTCTGGGCGTTCGACGAGGGTGTAAACAAACTCCAAAACGGATATAGGTACGAATTTTTGCATATCGTCGATTTTCAGATCTGAGTTGTATACTTAGACTGCTTTAGAAGTCTGATGAAACCCATATGGTCAACGAGAGGGTAGTTTTGCAATTGACTTTTAAAAAATCAGATTAAAATTGAAGTCTGGTAATCTATGAGAAGTCTGAGAAATTCCACCCCTGAAAGTATAGCGCAGCATTTGATTGAAATGACAGTATATTTTTGTCATAAAAACAAAAATTTTGAGTAAAAACAGCAATTTGCCCTTTTATCAATTGGTCATGTGCTACTAAACCCATCTTCTACTTCTTTTATTAGATTTTCGTGGCCACCATTTCAATTCCCAGATTCACCATTTATTTCATCAATTGATTCTTGTTCTTTTTTTTTTTTAATTGAATGTAAAATTATATTCAAACCCAAAAAAACGTTTTTACAACCAATGTGTGTCTTTTTCTAAAAGATTTGAAATAAACTTAAAACAAATATCGATTTGTCATTAGATTCGGGAGCCAAACCAGGTTTGGAGTGAATCCTTAACTTGTTGCTTGTGCTTGTTCTTCTTTTTCACCATTGTGTTTTGTTATTTTCTAGCATAATCAAAGCTGATGGTAATATCCCAACAAGTTTACCACTTCCCACTATACGATTTCTTCTCCACACTTGGTTTCCTAAGAGTTATGTCAATAAATCCTGAGTTTTTTTTTCGTCCGCATGCAAGACATTCCACACATGCTTTGACCAATTCTTATAGTTATTTTATTTGTAGTTATCAAAGTTCATGGTCCTTCCGAGGCATGAAGGTAGTATACAGAGACATCGCTTTTTGCATACGCTTGACTGCTCGAGTTGTACAATCTCAGTTTTTCCAGCTCGGTTCTTATCACTCATCTTGCCTCTTCCTCAGGCACGTCTCTAAATTTTTGTAAGCTTTAGGCCAAAAAAAGTTTTTGCACTTTTTATAGTATATAAAGTTTTTTTTTTTTGACATTTTTTCCCTAATATATATATATATATATATATATATTTCTTAATTTTTGGGGTTTTTGGACCTTTTTCTTATATATAGAAATATGGGACAATTGGGTGTATAACCAAATTTTAATAAAGTGTTAAGAATATAGCTATGGATACAATAAATTAAGCAAGTAACATTTTGCTTGCTTTTCTGACAATTATGTCCTTACTCACGGAAAAAATAGACTGACTATACAGTTTATTATGACAACACATATGTTTACCCCCAATGATTTTGTTTTTTGCATAATTCGCATACTGGTAACTTGTTCAACCTTGTATTAGTACCAAAAAACACTGATTTTATTTCACGTCTAACATGCTTTAAATTTTGAAAAACAAACCCGAACTTTTTTATACGGCAATAATTACACCTATAACGTAGGAAGTCTATTTTTTATCAATAACATAGCATGTCTATTTTTAAAAATCAAAGACTTAACAAATCTACCAACTAAAAAATACAGACATTTCATACAGATTGGGAAAAAATAGTATAGAAGCCATTGTGCACTTTGCTCATCCATATATTAAATCATCATTTACAACATGTCAAAATATTCGTCTCCAACTGAGAAACATAGACCTTCCATACAATTTTTTTTGCAGACCTTCCATACCAAAGGAAAGGAAACTCTCTCATCATCTTTGATGGTGTGCGATGGAATCCAGGGAATTTTTTTTTAGCATAGACAATTTACGTGTTCTATGTATACTAACGTTTTTTACTACATTACATATCAATGTTAGAATAATTTTTACACTGAAAAATAGAGATCTTTATAATTTTATCCGCCATTGCAAATATAACTAAGGATACAAAGTTTTTGTGTGTCTAGTAACAAAGCAATCAAAGCCACAGTGGAAAGAGTTCTACTTTTATAAATCAGCAACTGAAAACAAAAAATAGACATTCTATACAAATAGACGTTCTCATCTCTTTCAAAAAGGCGCCGAAGAAAACAACGAATCCAACCTGCTTTCGTGTCAATGTGCATCATGGACGATTCATCGCTGGATGTTAGTAACGGCGAACGAGATTTTGATGTGGGCAATGGCGATCGGGCTTCTGATTGCAAGGGATGACTTGCCTTCAGTGACGAGGCNACAAAGCAATCAAAGCCACAATGGAAAGAGTTCTACTTTTATAAATCAGCAACTGAAAAAAAAAATAGACATTCTATACAAATAGACGTTCTCATCTCTTTCAAAAAGGCGCCGAAGAAAACAACGAATCCAACCTGCTTTCGTGTCAATGTGCATCATGGACGATTCATCGCTGGATGTTAGTAACGGCGAACGAGATTTTGATGTGGGCAATGGCGATCGGGCTTCTGATTGCAAGGGATGACTTGCCTTCAGTGACGAGGCACTGGTTGAGGGACTCTCGATGCTTATGTTCCATACACATATAGAAATTAGCAAATAGAAAATAGCAAATTGTATTTGAGACAAAAGAAATGAAAAACTTTTGTAAACGATGCTCATCCATATATATAGACCTTCCATACAAAGTAAAAAAAACAGTACAAAAACTTTGTACACTTTGTTCATCCACCTAAATCAGATTCAGAAAATTGTAAATTTCAACGAACCCAACATGTTTTTGTGTCAATGTGCCTCCTTGAGGTTTCATCGCCAAAAATCCACAAGTCGTTGTGTTACTCGACATAAAAACCGAATATCCACTTACTTGGATCTTTTCGATTTGCTCGAGAAAATAGCTCGCCGTTAACGGAGAAGCCGAGTTCGGTTGTCCTTGTGATGGAGCAGCTTTTGATTTCTTGGATAGAGCGATGTTCGGGAAGAATCCACTTGATACGAAGCTTGGATCTGATGAACCGAAGTTAATCACTAAATGGGTTTTCTTATAAAAAAAAATAGACGTTCTATACACACATAGGAATTAGCAAATAGAAAATACCAAAAGTGTAAGCAATGAAGTTGCAAATAACAAAATAGTCTCAATAACAAAGAAAAGGAAGCTCAACAAACTGCAAAATTATAAAAATAGACGTTCTATATACACATAGAAATTAGTCTCTAATATTGAATACACTAAAATGACACTCTTAATTAACACATAGAAATTAGTATTTGACGATGTTCTATACAAATAGACGTTATATACAAAATACTCTCAACACGAAAGAAAATGAAGCTCAAACAAATTACAAAATTACAAAATAGACGTTCTATACACACATAAATTACAAAACAGACGTTCTATACACTAAAATAATCATATACAAGTAGACATTCTATGTTTTACTCGCAACCTCTACAAAACATAGAATTTGCAAGTTTCAAGTTATGAATTTATATTTTTTTTCAAGTTCCAACAATGAATTAACGAGGAGAAGGGAATCATTTAGCCACAATGAATGAATAACCTCTTGGATGAGAGTTTCTCTAGCACTCTCGATCGTGACGAGTTGGGAAATCCGCCTTGCTTCTCGTCAAAGAAGCTATGGCTATTCACCGGACATGGGTTTCTGATGAGCATCGCTTTCATAGATCCAGATAACCAGTGTTCGATTATTGAAGGCGAAATTTACCTTGGAATCCTGGGCAATTTCACGAACAAGACGCTGGAAGAAGAGAAGAATTGTTCCGCTGATTTGATGAACAACGGTGGCGAGACAGGAGAGCAGCCAATATGAGCAATCCGTTACGACGGCAGATCCGGTCGATATCATCGGCGAAAAGGCTGGCTCTCTCTCTCTCTCTGCGTCTTCAACCTCTGTCGCCAAAATATGAGAAAGAACAAAATTAAAGAAAGGGTAAAACTGTATTAATATAGATTATACACATAATAATATCTTCAATTTTTTTTGTTGGTTAGTTTCTTAATTATAGTTTTTTTTATGGTTATACATTGCAATTTTCCTATAAATATATTGTTAGGATTTAAACTTAAATCCTCATTGTCCCATTCTATCTTCAATACACAAATTAACAGAACACGAGAATTGTTCACCCAGTTCACGGTCTCTAACCGCTACGTCTGGGGTGGATCATGTATCCACAACATCCACTATGAAGAATCAGAAAACACCTCCGATGTGGTTTACAAGATCATTCACGCTTTACGAGCCGCCTCTAAGGCGCTCGGAATCCTCAAGATTCAGGATTAGGTATTCCTTGAGTAATACACATGTATTTATAACCAATAAACCCTAGAAACTTTCTAAGGCCCAATTACTGGCCCAAGTCGTATGTTGACTGAAGTCCGATATCTCACAATCTCCACCTTCGGATTCAGAAAACTCTCAACTTCTCCGCACCTCATAATACCTTTGTCTTTCTTCTTGATTTCTTCTTCTGAGATCTCCACCTTGAGCTCAGCTTGAAGCCTCCTTGTGAATTGCCTCTTAGAACATTTGACTCTTGGCTCTAGACTTGGCACTTTGATCTTCTTCATAGCTTTCTTTGTCTTTATTTCTCTGCAACTTGATACCTTTACTAGCTTTTTGATTCTATTCATATCAAACTCCTTGAACTTTATGTGCATCAAACTCTGAATCATACATGCTTCAAACCTGAAACAATCCCTGATTCAACACCCTCTCTGACAAAACATATCAGTCTTGAACTCCTTTTGTACCGCTGTTACTCCTAACAGAACACGCCATCTAACCATACTGCTGAACAGACTTTCGACACAACCATGTTCATGCATCATGGTTTACAAAACCTTGTTGACAAACCAATTCCTCTTGAATCAACTGCAGAAAACCTCTAAGTCATTTATGCTTCATTTCCCTGAAACCGTCTCTGACTTACCAAGACACCACTGAACCTGAACACCTTTTTGAACATCACTTTGCACCGCTGCTATTGCCTGCAGAACCCTCCTCCTAACTCCACCTGGCTAAGAAGACTCTCGATACAAATACCTTTGTTCAACCTTCTGTTCAAATCCCTCCTGCATCAGCAGAACCATCCAACCAACATACTCGAACTGTTTGGTAAACTTGTCTCACATCCACAACCTTGTATAATGCCTGAGACACCATGTTATAGCTTTTAGCACTTCATCTCTAGAACCCTTGAAGCTGCTTCCTTGCTGTAAACATACCCTGCATCACATCACATGTATGCAAATCCACCTATCTTTGGCACTATCATCTTCTCCCTTAGAAATCAACCTGAATCTTCACCTTGTACTCGTGAGCTTTCTTTAGGTGTGCCTCCAACTCACTTGAACTCCTGCAAGTGAATCCTACAAAAGATTCATCCACCAGACCTCTCTAAGATGCAAATAGGTAGACCAGAACTTTGTTCTCTTTTCCCAATGCAGCTTTTTTATCCTCTGCATTCTGATCCTTTCTTGGATTCCTCTTCAATTGCTAACACTTGCAACTGATATCCAGATGTCTTCACCACCATCAAGCAACAAAGTTCTAAAACTTTCCTTCTAACCCCGATTGCAACCTGATTATGTTTGAACCTGTAGACATCTCCATATGCTCATGGACCTCTATCCACCAACTTGAGACTAAGCCTGCAAACCAAAACTCCTCAAACCATTATCAATATGTCCTTTAACCCCAGCATATTCCTTGATTTTGTTCCCTACTCACTCTGCAACTCTCCTTGAACTGAAACCTTTCTTTGATCCTCAAACAGCCAAACACATAAAATTCAAATTTCTAAGGCGTCCCTCAGTCCCATGAATTCTCTCCCAATGGCAAATTTTGAACCATGAACACTATCTCTTGTGTTCTCCCAAAACTTCAATTCCCTGAATTTTGCAGACCATGAGCAACCAGAAACAACCAATCAAAACATCACAAATTGTACCTTGTGATTCCACGGTTTGACCATTGAGATTGATGATGCAATTATGATTCCCTGATCTTAATCCGAACCAATAACCCATTAGATACCTGAGATAACTCCACCTTAAACCAATCTCTAACTTGTTGCACTTTTCTGTATCCTCTGTGATATTCTGTCCCTTGAGCTCCTGTCTATTATCCTTGCATATTTCCTTATGCAATTTTAGATAATTTCCCTTTGGTTAAAACTGGGTTTGTTTTAATCCTTGGCCAGCTAAAAAAATTTCCTCCAAATTCTTTTAAATTCGGACAGGTCCACTGAAGAAGAATTAACATGGCCCAACTGAATTTTCTGCCTTCTTTTCTGATTTTCGGATGGCCCCAAAAACAAAAGACATAGGCCCAATTCTTTTCTTTATTTTCTGGCCCAACAGAAACAATGAGGCCCAACTTCAATTTTATTTTTTTTTCTTTATGGCCCAGTCCTTTTTTTTTCTCCTCGGCCCAACTCGGGTCCAACAGGAAGAAAAAACTCTAGCCTCTCTCTTGTCTTCTTTCCCGACGTTCCTCGGCCGCCGCTCTGCCCATGTCGCTGGCGCCGTTTACCGGCCAGAATCTCGGCGTCTTCATACCGCGATTAGCCTCGCCGGCGGCCTGCTTCTGCCTCCTAGCGTTCCGGTCACACAAGGACTCTCATCGCCGGCGACTTCAACATGTAACCACCGCCATCTTCTTCTCCGACGACCTCTGCAATTCCCATCGATTCCTCGCCACCAAGAAGCTTGTGAACCCTAACCAAGAATCTCTCCTCCTTTTCTTCGCGATTCTCTTTCACGCGTGACTTCTCCGGCGAGAATCTCTATCCGTCGCCGAACTTTATGGAAATTTCAGGCGAATTCTCCTCTGCTGCCTCCGGCGAATTCTCCCTAAAGGCTTGATTACCGAAGCTTATTCTCCCGGCGGCATCCTCCGGCGAAATCCTGCAATTTCCATCATCTTTTTTTTTCTCTCTGATGACTTCTCTGGTTTCTTTTCAGTCCGTGAAGCCTCTGATCGACGAACATCTGAAAATAAGTTTGTCAATCTTCTAGAAATTTGACCAGACAAGATGCGACTTCTTGAATCTCCTTCACCGATTTCTCACTCTGATTTTCCCCAATCAGAATTTCTCCAATCAAAATTTCTCACGTGTGAAGCTTGAAACCTTGAAATCTTGAAACCCTATGTTCCACTTAGAAGCTTCAAACACCTTTCGCCAGTTCTTCAACCGTTCTTCCTATTCCGTGAGATCTCGATGTTCTCGTCGAATACCTGTGAATCGAAGAGCCTGACGCTCTGATACCACTGTTGGACTTTTCAAGCCCATGTCCAACTCCCCATTAGTATGATATTGTCCGCTTTGTGCCCAAGTGGCAAAGCTCGCACAGATTTGTTTTTGGGTTCCTTCCCAAAAGACCTCATACTAATTGGAGTTGGACATTACTTATATACTAGATAATATTTGTCTAAACTTCCGATGTGGGACTTGGATTGATATCCCAACAATCCTCCCCTCAAACCAAGGACCACACACACCATTGGCCTCTCCTACAGCGAAACCTGGCAACCATCTTGTACCGCTGTAATCATCAACGAAACCCGCCGCCTGATCTTCTGCTTCGTCAGGAAGACTTTCGACACAAGGCACCGACACCCCTAATCGCTAGGTGACAGAGATTTGTGGTGGCGCTGTCTACTTTTGAGATCACATATAATACTATTACTATTCTATGGTTTTTGACGTTTCTACGTCTCATGTCATGCCATATAATACTATTACTATTCTATGGTCTTTGACGTTTCTACTATTCTATGGTCTTTCACGAACATGCAGCCCACACCTACTTCTCCAGGTTCACCTTTTCTGAACCCGGGCTCTGATACCACTGTTGGGATTTAAACTTTAATCCTCCTTGTCCCAATCTATCTTCGATACACAAATTAACAGAACACGAGAATTGTTCACCCAGTTCACAGCTTCTAACCGCTACGTCTGGGGTGGATCATGTATCCACAACATCCACTATGAAGAATCGGAAAACACCTCCGATGTGGTTTACAAGATCATACACGTTTTACGAGCCGCCTCTATGGTGCTCGGAATCCTCAAGATTCAGGATTAGGTATTCCTTGAGTAATACACATGTATTTATAACCAATAAACCCTAGAAACTTTCTAAGGCCCAATTACTGGCCCAAGTCGTATGTTGA
>PKML01051522.1:638427-696359 GCA_002933935.1 Eutrema yunnanense
CGTAGACTAACCACAAAAACTAGAATAATTTAACGGTGCATATTAGAGTTATGTTTTCAAGATTATAAGTTTTTGCGGGTTAGCCCGAATAATATTTTAATTCACTGCAAAACAGGTTAAATAGACAAATTATTACAAATTGACAGTTTTATCTATAATCATTAGTTAGCTATATTATAAAATTCATATAAAAACAATTTTCTTAAATTTCAAAACAATTTCTTTAAAAAAAATTACTCCGCGCTATAATTAGCGCGGGTTAAATCCTAGTACCATATTATTACGAAAAAGGTTGTTTGTATAAATCTCGTAAGCGAAATATATATATACAAGTCCTATAGAAGCTCTAATTGCCTTATCAAATATGTGTGACATTTGTTTTTGTTTCCAATTGATTTATTTACGTCAGGTGAATGTAGATACTTTATATGTATGTACCAAATTAATCACGTCTCGTGGGAGGGAATATACTATCTATATGGGTATATCGGTATATGGGTGACAGATTTTACCCTTCCTAAGAGATTTGTTGTTCGTATAAGTTATCGTTTTTCGTACATGCAAATAAATAAATAAAATAGATCATGAGAATGTGTTTAAAAATTCACGGACATTTTAAACACTAGATAAGTGACCCCCGCGGAGGCACGTCTACCAAGGAAGCCGCCGCATATCACCGAGAATGGATCTCCGCCGCTTCAACCTCGTAGGTCTCTCCTCCTCTCTATGAAGCTGCTCTCATCATCTCCCATGACTCCGATGGTGACTGCTACTTCTTTGGCGCGGCTCCGGCCCCCGCCCAATCCGCCGCCGTTGGTGGTCTTTTGTTTTGCTCGTCGTCGGTGGTGTCGCCGGTGCCGTAGCCTGCTTGGGTTCGTCGGAGGTGTCGCTCGGTCGAAGTTGCCACTGCCTTTCTCACCTCCCCCTCCGTCGGTTGCTGGAGGACGGTGTCTCTCGTCGGGTTTGGTGAGAAGGTTTTGTCGAGCCTTGGAAGCGCCCCACCGCGGGTTCCTGTAGCTGGGTACCGCCGGACCCTCATGCGCCTCTGATGCCTCCAGATCCGCCTCCTCCTAACTCTCGAACCTTGGTCACCGTTCTTTTAACCGTCCACTTCACTCCTTGCTTGCACGCGGACTCTCGACCTCTCTCATCCGCCGGAGCTTCTCGACCACCCTCATTAGCCGCCCCCAAGCTCTTCCACCGCCTGTTTCCACGCTCTGTCATCGTGACGAGCCAAAGCTCGTGTCTCGTCTGTCTCGTCGCATTCTGTTCCGAGAGGAATCTCGGTGACTTCACCATTTTGGGCCTGGGACATGAATCTAATTTGCTGGGATTTTCCCTGTTGAATGGCCTGCTAAGAGGAAGTACAACATATCTGAGTAAATCCAGGGCATTTTTGCTTGTGGTGTCCATACACTCCCCCAAAAGTCTCACAATTTTCAAATGCCAAACTGAAGGTTTTGTGAGTAAATCCAAGGCGTCTTCGCCTGTGGTGTCAATTCGTGTACCTTTTCGTCAAAAGTTGCATCCCCCAACCGTCTCTCCGAGATGTGTCCTACTCCCGCGTTTCTTGCCGGGAAACCTTTTGAAGGGCTTTACTGACTTGTCTTCTTGCGTAGCGGTCTGTACGGGACCAGAAGAGACAAACCGGATCGCTTCGGCGATTCCCGGAAGTAGAGTTTCAGTTTCAACGTCACAACTCAAGGTGACTATTTCCAAGCGTTCCGGCTTTGCCGTGATTCCGCTATCGACGCATTTGAGCTTAGTCTCAAATTCGTTGTCATTCTTTCAAGATCTATCTGGTTTTATCTTTATTGTCTTTCATCTGGCCTATCTTAGCGAAAGAGGATGCTTAATTCCCTTTGTTTGTATTGTGGAAACTTAATTAATGAGAAGAAAGTGTTGTCCAAAAAAAAAAAAAATAAGTGACCCCCGCGTTGCGCGGGATTAAAACTAAATCAAATTGTAATTCGTTATTTTTTTAATTTCATTTTAAGTATTTGTCTTTTTACGTTTTTAGTCTAGTTTAATGTTTTGGTTGGTCACTAAAGGTTTAATTAAATAAATTTAATATTTGTATTCTTCTAAAGTTTTATATACTTTTTTGCATAACCTACATAATATTTTCCATATGTTTATGGTTAAAAAAAATATTATACTTGCCACCATTTATAAGACATTAAATGTGTCGTATTTCTTTGTGTTGTCAACATTGCTTGACGACATTGTTTTGTGCCACAATTGTTTTTTACTTTTTATTACTCTGTTTATATTGATTACACGTTAACAGTACATGGATGGTAAAAAATTGGAACTAACTCAACATACTCAATACCAAAAATAGCTGAATATAGGTTTTGATTTGATTCTCTTGTGCTAAAAATTGTATGTTTTTAAAACTGTATGATCTAATGTCCTTGTGCGATTAGATATTTTAAAAAAAAAATTATTAGAGTGTTATTCATCATAAGATTTGGCATATACAAGAACACCAACGACATGCAATCCATTTTTTTATTAAAAATGTTTAACTGTGGAATTCATCCACGATTTATTCTTCCCAAAACTTAGCATGTTTTAAATATTTCGTTTTTTCGACTCCATTAAACTGTTAGAATTTGATACGAAGAAAAAATTCTCAAACATGTGTTTCTTTTGAAATATGGTGTAAAATCGCATTTCCACTCGCGATATGGTACAAAATAATTTGTATCACTCTTTACATGTATGTTTTGTTGTGGTAGTGTTTGAACATTCTCAAGCATTTGTTTTTTACTATTTTAATTTTGAAATTTATATATATATATATATATTTTTTAAAACACACAATATCATAACACTTTTTCAAGTCATGTAAAAAATATCAAGTTATTTTTATACTGTTCCAATGAAATTTAAGTGTAAATACTCGACTTCCATCTATTATATATGTAATCAAAGAAAAAAAAATGTTTGACCTAATTTCTCATATTCTAGAACAAATTTGTAGAGAGATTTCCAAAAAACTTAATTATCTTTGTTTTTCTTTTGAAATTCTTATCTCTTAACACTCATTTTTTATTTAGTTCTCACTATTAATAATCAGTTAATCCCTTTTTAAATCTATTTTTCTACTATATTTTATTCATAATTTTATTTATTTCTTCTTATATTTGTCATATTTTACATGTTCTCGACTTTGTAAAATTAATTGTAGAAACTTATCTTTACCACAAATTTATAGTATTTTTGTGACTCTCAAATGATGTAAATTTCATTATAAGAAATTATATATTCTTGGACAAAATTGAATAAATTATTTTTTTCGCTATATGAAGTAAAATCTATTTTACATTCTTAATTTCATAAACACATTCTAACATTTTAAATAGGATAAATCTTTAATTCAAATTTTTGGTTGAAAATCTAATAATATATCGTTTTCAACAAAATAATTTTGTTTTTATGCAATTAGTATCACAATTTTCTTTAATTCTTAATATCGAATTGTCACGTTTTTCTATTTATTTACACTAATATCAAAAAAATTATTAAATAAAAGTAATGATAAATATAAATAGACATATATTAAATACATATTTTAAATATATTTTAATGTTAAAATTTGTGGTTTTGCTGATGTGGACACTTTAAATGGAGAGATAACTCTGCTATTATATATAAGATTTCTCTTTTTTCAATACTGAGCCAATATGTTAACCGAATAAAAGATCGTCTGCCACAATGATTCTAATCGTATATATCTCTATATTATTATTTAAGGAGTGGCTTAGAAAAATGAATTTTATTTTATAAATCATTACCTATTATGATTATAGGGGTTAAAATTTTGGTCCAATAAATCTATGGTAAAAGGCCTGACGGAGTCAAAGAAACCAGACGAGGTCAAAGAAGTAATTGAGATCGCGGGCCGAGCTGAAAGGCCCACCGCAGTGAAAGTATACAGTCAAAGTTCATTAAATATTGAACCGTTAGTCAGCTCCGACAAGACCAAAGACTCATTTAAACCGGTGAACTAAGACTCCTAAACGTAACAGTCGGATCTTTAGACTTAAAGACCATTCATGCCGAATCAGGCGGAGTAAACGGAGACGTTAATCACGATCTCGGAGTATAAAACAAGGACAAGAGCAAGGAGAAAGGGACCAGAATCCAACTCTCTACACCTCTTTCAACTACAACTTAGCTCTAGACTCAAACACTTGTCTTTTCTTTGTTCTTGTTCTTGTAAATCTCTCTTGAGAATTGAAATACTAAACCACTTTACTCCGCAAAAACCATGTCCAAATTGCTCTCAGATCATGTATGTTCTCATCGAGCAACAAACTTATTGTTTATTACTTGATAGTCCTTCGGTTCTTCTTTTCTTAAAGATAAGCTAAAGTCCCCCGTTTATTCCTATTTATAAATTGTGACCGTTGTATTTTCAACTGCAACAGTTTGGCGCTAGAATGAGGTGATATGCAAGTTTAAACCCAGCGCAGAAGAACCACCATGGAAGAACATGCAGTATTGTGTGAAGTAAATGTTTGGTTTGTGAGAGAGAAGTAAATGTTTTTGAATATGAAATTTTTATTATGAGGTTGGTCACTATATATAGATTTTTATTTTTGTTACCATCGAATTAGCTACAAATTTGGCATTGATTTTATAACAAACTAGATTCTAACCCATGCATCCGCACGAGGTAAAATTTGTTATACACTAAATTTTGAAATATACAAAATGGGTAAAGTTTTTTGTAGACTAAATTTTGAAAGAAAAAAAATACAAAATGGAAATGAGAAATAAGATCTAATTTAAGTGTTATTGATTTAAATATGTTGACTTTGTGATTCTTAGGTTTTTAGGGAGAATATAATAGTTTTGTTGATTTGTTGTGCAATTTATGTTTTGATGTCTATACCATATTTCTAACCCGTGCTACGCAAAATTTAGATTATAATATGTGTTTTGTGCGGAGCAATAATTTTTATACTTTATTTTTTGTGGAATTTATATTCTAATATGTGTTGTGTGCGGGACAATAATTTTATATATATTATTTTGTGTGAAATTTATATTGAATAAAAATCGTTATGTAGATCAAACACTAACGAAAATAGTTTGATTTAAATTCTAATGAAAAATTTCATGATTATGTGATTTTTGTAACATTAAATGATATCAACTTTTGTTATCTAACAAAAAAAAGTAAAATGTTATAGAAGTTATCATATGGTGTATCTTAGTAGAATAGAAGTATGAATTAGTTAAATATATATCGATGTAATCTTAATTGTAAACTTTGTTATTACACTACAAGAAAACTGCGTTTTAACGACTACAAATGGCGACTAAACAATTAGTCGCTAAACATTGCGACTACTTAGCCACTATTTGTCGACTATTTGGCGACTAATACAATGTAGTCGTAATTGAGTCGCTGTTTTACGACCGAACAATATAGTCGCTATAGTAGTCGCTATTTGACGACTAATATACGACTACATTTCAGACGAGAAATAATAGTCGCCTAGTAGTCGCTAATTTAGCGATTAATATGCGTTTCTTTCGGCGGGTCGCTGATTTACGACTAATTTGCAGACGGGAAACAAGAGTCGCATAATAGTCGCCATTTGGCGATCAATATACGACTATTTCGGCGGGTCGCACAGCAGTCGGTAATCCATTGTAAAAAACCGGTGTAAAACACTTGTTATTCGTTTTGGGGTTGGTGTAACGATTTTATGCGACTACAAGATGTAGTCGCCTTTCAAACGCCGTGTAGTCACTATTTAGTCGGCATAAATGTCTATATAAGCTCAATTCATCCCATTTCTTCTCCTCATTCGATCTTAAACACAAAATCAAACATATTTCTTCTCCTCATTCTATTTTTCAGTTATATAATGTCGGGAAATTACAATTATAATAATTTCCGGGAGTGGATGTATAAGAGGTTCGATGAAGAGACAGGAAATTTCTTGGCAGAGTTCAGAACGGGGGTGGAGGGATTCATGACATTTGCAAATAGCCAGCCTCTAACACATAGTAATGGCGGTAAGTTTTTCTGCCCTTGTAGTGTTTGCAAGAACGGGAAATTTATCCCGGGGACAAGAATTTGGAATCATCTTTATAGCAGAGGATTTATGCCAGATTATTATGTTTGGTATAAGCATGGAGAAGAAATCAATATGGAGTTAGGATCGAGTTATGTTGATACGACATATATAAGTGGGAGTGAAGATGTGGGTAATGTAGTAGAAGATAGATATGTGGATATGGTGAATGATGCATTTCGTCATAACGTGAGTTTTGATAACTATCATCAGGATGGTAGTTATCAGAATGAAGAAGAACCGGTACGTAACCATTCAAAGAAATTCTACGACTTGTTAGAAGGTGCAAAAAATCCATTATACGATGGTTGTCGTGAAGGTCACTCGCAGTTATCCTTAGCTGCTCGAGTCAAATATAATATGAGTGAAAAGTTAGTGGATTCGGTTTGTGAAATGTTGACAGAGTATTTACCAGAAGAAAACAAGTCAACCGGATCACATTACGAGACAGAAAAAATTGATGCGCAATTTAGGTCTCCCATATCATACAATTGATGTTTGTATTAACAATTGTATGATCTTCTGGAAAGATGACGAGAATGAAGATAAATGTCTATTTTGTGGTGCACAAAGATGGAAGCTTAAGAACGACCAACGTAGAACCAAAGTACCATACAGTCGTATGTGGTATCTACCTATTGCTGACAGGTTGAAGAGAATGTATCAGAGTGAGAAGACTGCAGCGACAATGAGATGGCATGCCAAGCACCAATCAAAAGAGGGAGAAATATGTCATCCTTCTGATGCGGCAGAGTGGAGATATTTTCAAGATCAAAATCCTTGGTTTGCCGAAGAACCCCGTAACGTTTATCTTGGATTATGTACTGATGGGTTTAATCTATTTGGCATGTCTCATAATCATTCGATGTGGCATGTGATCTTGACTCCATATAATTTACCCCCTAGTATGTGCATGAATACATAGTATTTATTTCTTACAATTATGAATTCTGGGCCAAATCATCCGCGAGGTAGTCTCGATATCTTCCTCCGACCTCTTATTGAGGAGTTAAAAGAGTTGTGGTCTAATGGCGTCGATGCATACGATGTGTCCTTGAATCAAAATTTTAATCTAAAAGCAGTGCTGATGTGGACGATAAGCGACTTTCCGGCGTATAGCATGTTATCCGGATGGACAACCCATGGTAAATTGTCTTGTCCAGTTTGCATGGAAAATACAAAGTCTTTTTATCTACCTAATGGAAGGAAGACGTGTTGGTTTGATTGTCACCGAAGATTTTTTTCTCATGGTCATCCACTGAGAAGGAATAAAAAAGACTTCCTGAAGAGAAAAGACGCTTCGAGAGAGTATCCACCTCAGTCTTTGAACGGTGAGCAAGTTTATTGCGAGCGGTTGGTTGGTTTAAATCCATCAAAAACAAAGGACGTCGGTGGAAACAGTCACTAAAAGAAGAAGTCGGGCTATGGGAAGCAACATAACTGGCACAAAAAAGCATATTCTGGGAGATACCGTACTGGAGGGACCTCAATCTCCGACATTGTCTTGATGTGATGCATATAGAGAATATTTTTTTTGAAAACATCATGAATACTCTTATGAGTGTGAAGGGTAAATCGAAAGATAACATCATGTCAAGATTGGATATAGAACAATTTTGTTCTCGGCCACACTTACATATTGATAGTGAGGGTAAAGCTCATTTCCCATCCTTCACATTGACATAAGAAGCCAGAAAAAGTTTAATGGAATGTGTGAAACATGCAGTTAAATTCCCAGAAAGTTATTCCTCAGACTTAGCGACTTGTGTTGATATGAACAACCAAAAGTTTTCAGGCATGAAATGAGGAGTCATGACTGCCATATTTTTATGGAGCGGTTACTTCCATTTATCTTTGCAGGCCTCCTAGACCGGAATGTCCACCTTGCGTTATCAGGTACTAATTACGATTATTTCTGTAAATATGATTATAGTAATTTATATAGTAACCTCATGCAATTTTCACGTATATTGTAGGGGTTGGAGCATTTTTCCGAGACTTATGTTCGAGAACTTTGCATAAAACTCGCGTTCAAATTCTAAAACAGAACATAGTTTTGATCATATGCAATTTGGAAAAGATCTTTCCACCTTCATTTTTCGATGTGATGGAGCACCTGCCTATACATCTCCCCTATGAAGCTGAATTAGGAGGCCCTGCCCAATATAGGTGGATGTATCCTTTTGAAAGGTTTTTCAAAAAGTTGAAAGGGAAAGCAAATAACAAAAGATATGCGGCATGATCGATTGTTGAATCATAAATCAATGACGAGATTGCTTATTTCTCAGAGCACTACTTTGCCGCCAATATACAAACGAAATAAAGGTAAATGATAAATTCAATCACATCATGTCCACTATGACATTTATATTGTATACACATGCTATGTATTTTAATGTGAATTACTTTTCACTCATTCGGTTAGGTTAACAAGATTCGATGAAGGTGAAGTCCCCGTATATCATGTCCCTAGAGTACCTTCTATATTTACGCACGTAGGCCGTTCAAGTGGAGAAATGCATGAAATATGGGTCTCAGAGAGAGACTATCAATGCGCACATGCATATGTTTTACGAAATTGTGACTATTTTCAGCCAATTGAGAGGTATAGAAGTTGTCATCTCTCGCACCATGCGTTTTTATATATAATCCACTATATTTTTTTCATTTTTGTGTTGGTCTTGTATAGTATGTTCGAGGAGTATATTTCTGCAAAATACCGAGGATTATCTGGAAAAGAACTTTCCGCGAAAAGAGTTGACGAATATCATATATGGGTGAAAGAATATGTATGTCTAAATAATATTCATAACTATGCATACATTTATACTAATAAATGTTGATGATATTGTTTATATATATGCATGTTGCTTACTGGAATGCCACAAATCCATTTCCTACTTGGGTTCAAGAGATAGTACATGGACCTTTGAATAAGGCCAAAACCTGGCCAATGTATTTTACAAGAGGCTATTTGTTTCATACGCAGAATCACGGCGCTGGACGAAAGACATGTAACTATGGGATATGTGTTAAAGGTGAAAATTACACTGATGCATCTGATGAAGCGGATTTCTACGGGACCTTAACTGATATCATAGAACTCGAGTACGAGGGGATGGTCAATTTGAGAATCACACTTTTTAAGTGTAATTGGTATGACCCTGTTATTGGTAGAGGCACTCAGAGGAGCAATGGTGGCGTTGTAGACGTTCTTTCATCGAGAAAATACAATAAATACGAACCATTTATTCTAGCTACGTACTTATATATATACACATATATATAGTATTTTATTAATGTCGATATCATATATATACATATGTATAACTTATATTGAAAACATCCTCGCAAGCGGAGCAAGTTTGTTATATTTTGTACCCATACACAAAGAAACCGAAGCAGTTGTGGCTCAATGTTCTAAAAGTTAATCCAAGGGGAAACATTTCAGGGAAATATGAAAAAAAAAAAGAACAGACTCTTCTGCAAACAGAAAAATGATGATGCTGTATTGATGACTACAATTGAAGATCTCGAACTCGACAATTTCGTATAGGGAGTAAACCCAATAAACCTCGATTACGATGTCGGAGATGCATAACCAGAAGATGAATTTCGGTGTAATTTGTCGTCTTCTGATGAAGAACCAGATGACGAAGAACCCTACTAATTAACTATGTTACTTCGGTTATGTGTCATGTGTCACAGTGTAATTTGTCATCTTCTCAATACGTTTTTCTATAATTTCTAGTTTTGCTTCGCTAAAATCTCAACAGTATATATGTTTGATATGAGAAATATAAATTTGGCAAAATTATTCTTCTTCCAATCACGCTTAAATACATGTCGAGCAAAGTATATTATACGCCAACAATCACGCAAAGTATTACATTATTGCATCAGCCAATTTTTGCCATGTCCCTTCTTAATTCTTTCCATCAACAACCGGCGGGTTAAGCTCCTCCCATTGCATCTGCCAATTTCATCTGCCTCAATCCAAGACACCATTGCATGCCAATTTCTCAAAATAAGGATCCACTTTAGTAAGCTTCTCCTTTGTAAACCCAAAGGAATGTTAGAATTGGAATTTTACTCTATAAACCCAAAAGTCTTGTGGTTGGTGCATTTTCAGCAATGCAATCCAAGAATCAGAACTAGAAACTTTATACGATAGCCTCCACAAGTACCGTGATATCTGCATAAATAAAGGGGTAAGTTCTCTTTACAAATCTACAATACAAATTATGTGGCAATATCCAAACAAAATAATCAAAACTAGAGATTGAGAACTAAGTAACACGCTATGTTTTACTGTCGATTGGTTTTGCTGGAGCTAAAAGGATACGACATCTTGAAAAGACTGATCGAAATTCTATATATATACATATATATATTAATGTAGGTTAATGTCAGGATATGATGTTGGTATATATATATTAACTAAAAATTTTAATAAAATCTAAATGAAAGATTTAAAACAGTTTGAAATCTCAAAGATTTCATGCGGTGAATCATTGCCTATTTTGAAAGATTGCATGTGATAATGACAGTTGAAAATCTTACCTTATCAATTGTTTCCTCCTTTTTAGGCTTCACAACTCTTCGGCTTCTCAACTCTTCGGCAACCCTACTAATTATACAATATATATATATCGTAACCAGGGTAACAACTGCTCACATATTGTCCTGCAAAAAAAGAAAAAAGTTAAGAGAACTCAACATAACTGGCCATGGCAAACGAAACTTCGCACTTACTATCAGAAATCAACACATCTAAAACAGTTTGGAATCTCAAAGTCAAGATCTTACGTGTTTNATATATATTGTAACCAGGGTAACAACTGCTCACATATTGTTCTGCAAAAAAGAAAAAAGTTAAGAGAACTCAACATAATTGGCCATGGCAAACGAAGCTTTGCACTTACTATCAGAAATCAACACATCTAAAACAGTTTGGAATCTCAAAGTCAAGATCTTACGTGTTTGGACAAGAGAATAGGATTTGTCTGGCCCAAAGATGAATCTACTTCTTTGCGATGAAGAGGTAATATCTATCATCTTCTATTATGTTATATTGATTCAAAAAACATTCTATTTTGTGATCTGTAGGGAACAAGAATAGAAGCCAATGTTTCCAAGGAAACATTGAGATTGTATTCTTGGGTTAAGAACTTTGAACGTTACTGGTTCTCACTCAAGGGATTTTTTGTGATGTTTAGCGATATTCTTGCCCAAACTAATCCACACTTCTATCAAATATATTTCAAGGATGACACAGAATTCACCTTACTCAAAGATTCTCCAAACCACAATCATTTCTTGGTTTTCACTCCCATCATTGACATCATCCGAGGCCCTGTTACAGTACGCTATCCTATAGGTATCTTTATTTAGATTCAGAAGGTATTCATTTAGATCATAATATTTTGTATTGTTTATATAGTAATATTTTTGTTGTTATAGATGTTATAGGAGTAGTTGATATATCATAGTTTTTACCCCTTTTAGACCATGATATAGGTCCTATTTATGGAGTCTTTATAGTATTTTGGAGTCTTTTAGAGTCTTTTACATGTTTAGGTACGTTTGGAGCTTAATTGGAGATATTGAAGCATTTTGGAACATTTTGGAGCATATGAAGATGCCGAGTCATGCAAAGACGTCAGAAGTTTGGCATTCGTTGAAGAACTTCCTACCGATGGATTGAGCACAAGATAGATCAATGGATTAGCTTTCATTTGAAGTGGTTTGAGGCCATTCCAACGGTGCGATCGAAAGTTATGCCAGTTTTCGTGAAGACAGTCCAGTCTGGCGAGCACAGTGTACTGGTGTCGACCAACACCAGTCCAGTATCGCCCGACACCAACTGCAGACGGAAAAAAACGTGATTTTACAAGTTTAAAGACTCTGCAACTTGGTCCAGAAGACTTTAATAATTACCAGAATCCCCAAAACGTGTTTTAGCTTTATAATTAGATTTTTCAGCCACTTTGGTGGCTACGCTTTCTTCACGCTTTCATTACTCTTGATTCTACTTTGGTTTTTGGAGAGACAACTCTGAACTCCTGTTTTCTATTATTTTCTTTGATGATATATTCAACCATGTTGTTTTCAGTCTCCATGTCTGAGTAGATCCACTTTAGGTTCAAGGTTCTCATAAGGGTTCTCTCTGAATGCTAGGTTGATTAGGATTCACCATCTGAATTAGTTCTTCGCCTTAGGTTGTGTTCAAAGCTAATTCTAGGTTGACGAATCTGGAACTTAGATCTTAGGATAATTGATTAGGCACGAGAGTGCGATTAATTACCTAATAGAACTTAGGGTGAGCAAAATAACTATTCGCAAAGAGATTTGGTTTAGTTGTTTTGTGAACAAATCAAACTTGAATTAAAAGCTGGTTTAGACTTTAGGATTCGCAAAGAGATTTGGAATTCTAAGATTTAGTTTTAGATAACTTTCGCAACGAGAGTTGGTTAGCTATACTTTAGTGATTTGAGTTCAAAAACCGCGCTAAATCTGAATCATGCTAGTTAGTTTATCTGCATTCATTGATTTTCTGAGAAATACCCTGAACCTATCTTTCTCCCAATCGAATTACAACTTGTTTAATTTACGTATTGCTTTCAATTACATCTTTTGGTTTAGCTTAATTCGAATCTATTTAATCTACTGTGTGATCTCTGTGAGTCCTTGTGTTCGACCCCTACTTTACTGTAACTACTGCTTAGTACTTTTAGGGTATTAATTTGAACATATCAGTAATCACTTAGGTTGGAAAGATGGAAAGAAGATGGTCAGATGAATTTTCTTATGAGATTCCAAGGATGAAGTCAACTATTCAGTTTACTATCCGAGACAGAGAGTAAGTGAAATCTAATTATTTGATAGAATTTATAAACTGGAATACGTTTCTAAATGAATATTCATATATAACAGGTTTAAAGGATTAGAGTGTTTGGCTTATGGAGAATTGGCTGAGAAATTATCCTCAAGTTTTACAAGTGCTCATGAATGGCACATTTTCTGTATTTTAAGATGTTTCCGTGTCCAAAAATTCGGAGGTGAGTTTATCTTTTTAATCATTGTTTAGTTTCTGTTATATCCCACACCTTACTAACAACAAAAAAACTCTTTGAACTATAGGTAATACATGGCTAACAGCAGAAGAAGGCCTTTCCAATATAGAGTTTGAAGATTACAATTTCCCAGAACTCTACACATTTATGAACGGATAAGATAAATGTATAACACAGTTGTAAAACGTTTACTAAGTATTATGTATTTTCAGATTTGATGTTGTTTACTAATTTTGTAAACCTTTTAATGTTGACAGGTACCCATATCCTCTACCAGCAAGTTACAACAATGAACACAAGATTGTATTTAAGCCATTCTAAGACATGATTGTCTTTGTTTTCAAAGTTTAAATCTTGCTTCATCTTGTTCATTGTCTCGGATATTGGGATATTTTGGTTGTGGTTGTTGTTGGTCGTGAACTCAGAACTCATTTAGGATATTTTGTTACATTGTTATGGAATCTATGTTTCGGATATTTTGTTAACAGTTTATGAAACTCTTTCAAAGCAAAGTGTTTTTGGTTAGTTTCATTAAGATCAAGATATTTTGTTTTCAAGTAATTATGTTTTCAAGTTACAAAAATATAATTTTGTTTTCAAGTAATTCATTTTTCAATATATCTTATCTAGATCTTAAATTGTTCCATTTTGCTGAATGAAGTGTTTTGGTTATAATTTGTTGAGCAAAGTAGACATGGAAACATAGATTGCGGTCGGGATTTTACCTTAAGATCTTCTAAACAGTCTAAGCATATGTTTGTTCTTGTTTTCGTAGCATATGTTTGCTCTAGATCCACATGAATGAACACTCTAAGCAGCGGTTTGTTCTGGTTTTCGTAGCCGTGAATCCGTACCTCTTTTCCGACAACAACAAAAGAACAATAGAAGTTCATAAATAAAACAAAATCACAGAAAAATACAAGCTCTCTAAAACAAAAGAACAAGATATATTCTAATTGCGGGTTAGATTTTACCTCTACAAATTGATCTATGAAACCACGTTTGAAAGCCGATCTCACTTCCTGTCTCTTTTTTTTTTGTAGGGAAAAAGTCTAGATGCTTCCGGAGGCGTGAGACAACAAATATCTCAGGTTTGCCGACTACTAAACACAAAAAAAAAAAAAAAATTGGGTTGAGGCCCAAACCAATTTCGCAATAACAGAACCTAATTTCTCCTAAGACCCGTGAACCTAACTACGAAACCCTAAATCATGCGTTTTGTTCTTCCCCTTTGTCTTCGATTCCTCTTCCATTCCTCTCCTTCGATTCCCTTTTTGCTCTAAACTTCTTCGATTCTGCATCGATTCCACTTCTTTGATTCCTCTTCTTCATATATCAATCTCTTATTCGAATCCCCCTGTCGAATCTCTTCTCCTTTGAAGTTCCATTTCGCCTTTCAAGGTCGCAAAAACTCTAGCCTCACAATCTTTCTGCCGAATCTCTCAGAGAAGAGCACACGATGCCTACAGAGAAGTACGGTGGAGGACGGAAGAGAAAAAACGTTCCCAACGTTTATCAGAGAGCCGGAGGGTCAAATCGCTCCACGTCTTCGTCGCGAACACCGAACCATCTATCGCCGCAGTACAATTTCACGCCGGCACCACCTCAACTCCCCGTGAACGATAAACCATCAACGTCAGCACCAAATGTCCGGAGCTTTCCACCACCACAACAACTTTTCGAGAACTCCATGCCTCAACACCGTGGACAAGAACTCCATGCGACTGCTTCGGCTCCACTGGAGAACGCTCCTGCATCATCACTTCATGACTCTCATGCTCAGAGTCATCCATCTTCTTAAGGACACAGCTGCCATGACGAATATGCTCCAGTGTTGCTGGATCTCCTTGTGGATACGCTGCGGGCTCTGAATGCTCTGCTTATGATGCCAGACCGGGATAAGTTCACCACCATCCTCTCTCCCACACCGACGCCGAAATCGACTTGGTAAGTGTATCGCATCTGGTAAATGCGATTGTATTGTTCAGTTAATCCGACTTGGTAATTGTATCGCATCTTGTTCAGTAAATGCCATTGTATTGTTCACCACTGTCTCTTGTTAAGTGTTAGATTATTGTTCTAGCTGATTTGAATCATTATTGTTCTAGCTGTTTTGGAAGATTACTGTCTTTTGAAGTCGTCTCTTGTGAAGTGTTAGATTCTAGCTGTCTCTTATTTGTATTGTTCTAGCTGTTTTTTAACTGATATCTGGTAAGTTTGTCACATCTCAATGTTGGTTTTTTGGTTTGTTTCTGCTAAGTATTATATTCTAAGTGTTAAATTCTAGCTAAGTGTTGGATTGTAGCTAAGTGTTGGATTCTGCTAAGTGTTAGATTCTTCTAAGTGTTAGATTCTCAATGTTGGTTTATTGGTTTCTTTCTACTAAGTGTTACATTCTAAGTGTTAGATTCTAGCTAAGTGTTTGTTTATTGGTTTGTTTTAATGGGGGGAACAATGCTTTTCTTTATGTTGCCTTTAGTTATTGGCTTAGCTTCCAGTCATTGTCTTTCTGTTGCAGTTGGTTAATCTTAGGGTCAGTTTGATGTCTAAGTGTAGAAACATGCTTCTGGTTTCATGTTTGATTGTATTCTTTATTTACTTGTCTTGTTAGAACTTGTAATGTATAGTATTGATCACAAGGCATGTAAGAGATATCTCTTACATGCTTCTGGCTTCATGTTTCTGGTTTGCAGGTTGATTATGTTTCATGCTTCTGGTTTCATGTTTCTGGTTTCATGTTTTATGTTTGATTGGTTTCATGTTTCTGGTTTACATGCTTCTGGTTTGTATTATGTCATTCTTTATTTCATGTGTGTTTGTCGCAACAAGGGATCGAAACTGGTTCGGGCAATTACTAAAGTGTTTACAAACAAATTTGATGCTCCCTACTATAGCTGGACATGTGTGCCTCGGGACAGACAAGAAAGATACTTCCTTGAGTTTGCGGTACAGTTTTTTGTCCTATAGCCTTCACATATAGGTTTGCTTGTGATGTTTTCACTAACATCATTCTATTCTCTTTGTATTGTAGAAAACTCACACCTGGGATCCTTTGATAACAGGGACAGTTCAAGGGTATTTCGAGGAGATCTGTCAACGCCGGATGAAAAACATGGTTAGCAGCGCGAGGACTAGTCGAGAGCGACCTAATTGGATCGGCGACACTCTCTGGAAAACGATGACCGACTACTGGGACACTGAAGAAGCAAAGCAAAGGAGTCTCACCTATTCCAATGCTCGTATGTCTGACCGTAAAGGTCTCGGTCTTCACATCCACTTATCAGGGCCAAAGTCGTTGATAAGCTCAAATGTAATACCCTAAACTACTAACAGCTTTGTCGATTGTAGTATTTAGGGGTCAAATCCACATAGACTCAAGAATCACACAATAGATTATATAGGTTCGAATTAAGCTAAGTAAATCAATGAAATAAGAAAGTAGTAACGTAAATTAAAGGGTTGTAAATTCAATGGAGAGGAGATAGGTTCAGGGTATTTCTCAGGAAATCAGAGAATGCATATAAACTAATTAGTTAGGATTCAGGTTAAGCCTGGTTCTTGAACTCAAATCACTAAGCTATAATTAACCAACTGTCGTTGCGAGAATTATCTAGGTCTAAATCTCATAATTCCAAATTTCTTTGCAAATCATAAAGATTAAAGTAGCTTTAAGTCCACGTTCGATATGTTCACAAAACAACTAAACCAAATTTCTTTGCAGATAGTTATTTTGCTCACCCTAGGTTCTATCAGATCATCAATTGCACTGTCCTGCCTAATCGATTAACCTAAGATCTAAGTTCCAGGTGATCAATCCAGAATTAGCTTTATGTACAACCTATGGTGAAGAACTAATTCAGATTATGAACCCTAACCAACTAATTAACCTAACATTCAAAGAGATCCTTTATTGAGAACCCTAAACCTAACAAGATATCTACTCAGACATGGAGATTGAAACAAACAACATGATTGAATAAATCTTTGAAATTAATAATAAAGGAGAAAGAAAACAAGGGTTCGAAATCTTCTCTCGGACGAACAGAGTTTCAGACTTGTCTCCCTCAAAGCTCTCTCTCAACAAAATCAAAGATAGAATAAAGCTTAGCCACAAAAGTGGTTAAAACCCCTAATTATAATGCTCAAACACGTTTTGGGGTTTCTTGTAATTATTAAATTCTTCTGGACTTAAGTGTAAAATCTTCAGACTTGTAAAAAGTCGCGATCCTTCTCTTCATGCGATCAGTATCGACTGACACCATAAGTGGTATCGATCGATACACAGCTTCTGTGTCGACTCTTCAGACGGATGTCGCTCGACACCAGAACTTCAACTTGATCCTTCAGCTGCATGATCTTGCTTAGCTCCAAAATGCTCCAAACGTACCTAAACCTGTAAAGATTCGAAAAGACTCCAAAAATACTAGAAAGACTCTATAAATAAGACCTATATCATGGTTAAAAGCGGGTAAAAACCATGATATATCAACTCCCCCAGACTTAACCTTTGCTTGGCCTCAAGCAAACAAAAAGCTAAACAAGAGAAAGAGGTTTGAAAAACACGGAGACTCACTTGTTCTTGAAACACTGCAATGACATTTCTTCTTAGTATGCCACATATTACTTAACCAGTTCCAAATCTAACCACCATGTACTTCTCCGTAGATATTCGCAGCTTCCAAGACCCCACACATAATTTCGCAGCATTGTCCAATAAAGCCCCCATCGCCAGTTTCATCGCTGAAGTCAATGCCAAGAACCTTCTAGACTCTTTCCCATACAATATCATGACAAAAGAACCACCCAATTTTCACACTTTTTGGTATTGTTTCCTCTCCCCCAGACTTATTTCATATCATGTTCTCTTGCATATACATATTAAGGTTTGAGACGCTTGGTGAGCACAACAGACATGATCAGTTCTATGCCGATCGAGCTGTGATTCGCATCCCAACTTTTCAGAGGAATGACTTTGAGCTGAAACCTGCGTATTACGCTCTTGTAAGTCAGAATCCTTTCCATGGCCTATCTCATGAACACCCATGGATCATATCGAAAGGTTCGAGGATTTGGTCACTGGTATGAAGTACAATGGAGTGCCCAATGAGTTCCTTTTCTGCAAACTTTTCCCATACTCTCTTGGTGGGGATGCTGCTTATTACCTGAAGCAGTTGGCTCCTGATTCGCTAACTACATGGGATGAGACGAGGAATGCATTCCTGAACAATTTCTATGATGATGCGAGATCCGAGGAGCTCAGGAACAAGATCTCTCAATTTGCTCAGGGTCCGACAGAGGCACTCAAAGCTGCTTGGATCCGTTTCAAGTCTTATCAGAGAGATTATCCGCACCATGGGTTCACTCAGACTCAGCTGATGGGCACTTTCTACAGAGGGGTTGATTGAAGGTACCAGATGGGTATGGATGCTGCGAGTAATGGGAACTTCAACACCATGTATCCAGATGATGCGGTTGTGTTGATTGAGAACTTGGCGTCTAGTAATAGCACCAAGAATGCTGA
Organism: Eutrema yunnanense; assembly: GCA_002933935.1. Taxonomy (NCBI): domain Eukaryota; kingdom Viridiplantae; phylum Streptophyta; class Magnoliopsida; order Brassicales; family Brassicaceae; genus Eutrema; species Eutrema yunnanense. The sequence goes on from PKML01051522.1 coordinate 657,126, forward strand.
TTTCGAGCGGAAGAAGCATGCTGGAGGAGTTGATGGATCGCAGATTGCTGAGGTTCAGGCCAAGCTGGATTTCCTGATTGGGAAGTTGAAGAAAGTTGTACACTTTGCTGATGAAGTCTTGAATGTGGAAGAAGAAGAAGTGGAGGATGTTAACTACTTTGGTGGTTCTGGTTTTCAGGGTCAGCGATTGGGGTACAACAACAACCGAAACTTCTACAACAACAATCATCAAGGTGGGTATAAGTTTGAGGGGAACCAATCTGGTTTTGGAACAAAACAATTTACTCATAAACCACTCTAGAGCAGCGATTTCACTCGCAATTATGGGAAATCTTCGTACCAACCAATCTCTCCAAAGTCCACAGAGAATAAGATGGAATCCATGCTTAAACAACTTCTTCAGAGACAACAAAAGTTGCAAGTGGATTTCAATGGGAAGTTTGACTCTTTGTACATTGATCTGAATGGGATAATTGAAGCTATCTATCACACCCAGAGGAAGCTGGAAACTCAGGTCTCTCAGACAGCAGCAGCTGTGAAAAGGCAAGAAAAGGTTTTCTTCTAGGGAAGACTCAGAATCTAAGGGCACACATCAATTCCATCACCTTGAGGAGTGGAAAAGGGGTGATTACAGGAGTTAAAAACAACCCAATTGCAGAGAATTTTGTCGATCTTGCTGAAGATGACGATTGAGATTCCAAAAACCCCCAGGTATTGATCGATACCAGCCAGTATCGATCGACACCAGTCCAGACATCTGCATGAGGGAATCCAAAATCCCGTGTGTCGATCGATACCCCTCTAGTATCGGTCGATGCTGAGACGCAGATCGAGAAGGAGCCCGAGATTGTCAAGGAAAGGGTGTATAAACCCAATATACCTTATCCTATGCTTCCTAAGATGACAAAGAAGGAATGAGAGGACGCCATATGAAAAGCTATGGTGGATAAGTTGGTTGTGGAGCTTCCTTTTGTTGATGCTATTAAGACTTCTCCAGCTTTCAGGAGGTATGTGAAGAAGATGGTGTCTAGCAATGTGAACCTTGAGGAAGGTGTCATGATGATTACAGCTAAGTGCAGTGCGATTCTACTCAACAAAATTCCCAAGAAGCTACCAGACCCAGGGAGTTTTGTTTTGGATTGCACTATCTTCACAGAGAGATTCGAGCGTGCTCTCTGCGATATTGGGTCGAGTGTGAACCTTATGCCACACTCAGTTGCCAAACAAATGGGGATGACAGATTTCCAGTCTACAAGGATTTCACTGGTACTTGCTGATCGCTCAGTGCGACTTCCAGGGGGACTACTCGAAGATGTCCCAATCAAGATTGGGAATTGCTTGATTCCAACAGATTTCATCGTCTTGAAGTACGATGCAAAGCCTAAGGATCCTCTTATCCTGGGCAGACCGTTCCTTCCAACTGTTGGAGCCTTGATTGACTGCAGGAATGGACAGATAGCTCTTAATATCTGTGACTTGGTGATTTCCTTTATCATAGAAAAGATGATGAAGAGGCCAACCATCGATGGGCAGACATTCTATGTGGACACCTTCAGTGATATAGCTGAGGAGTACTTCATAGAGATGCACCCTGAGGATCCACTTGAGAGAGCATTGGTCTGTTCGGCCAATTCAGAGATCCATTCGTGTGATGATACTGCTGGATACTCGAAGATGCTCGATTCAGCATCACCAGTATCGATCGATACCCCTTTAGTATTGGTTGATACCCTGCGGCCAGGAAGAGAGTTGGCCGAGAGTTCTAAGCAAGCTGTTGGGCTTGGGGATTGGAGTGCAGAGAATGCTCCTAAGGTCGAACTAAAGCCACTCCCACCAAATATGAGGTATAGTTTTCTTGGCCCTAATTCTACATACCCGGTGATTGTTAATGCTTCTTTGAACAACACAGAGAATGCCTTACTGCTGAGCAAGCTGCGCAAGTATCGCATAGCTCTTGGCTATTCTCTTGCTGACATTTCAGGTATAGCACCTGTAATGCCCGCGTTCCGGAAGAATTGATTATTGAGGAAAAATAATTAATTCGGGTTGTTCCGGGGGTGGTATCGATCGATACCGGCATGTATCGATCGACACCAGCCGGGTTTTTCTCCTGGTTGTCTTCTTCTGTTATCTTCTTTCGAGTATAAAAGCATATCCTTTGAGGATAAGACGAAGGTTGGTCGCGAAAGAGAGAAAGAAAGAGCGAGAGAGAAGGAGAAAGAGATAGAGAAGAAAAGCTTGGCGAAGCTTGGATCTTGCGAGATCGAGAGAGAGTTGAGCTTGGGAGAAGCTTGAAGGAGAGGTTGGACGAGCTTGTGTTGGCGAGAGCTTGTGAGAAGAGAGGGAGATCGATCTTGAGCTCGGGAAGTCGTTTTAGAGCTCGATCCATCGTGTTTAAGGTGAGTTGGGACCAAAGGTTAGCAATTAAGCTTGTGTGGTGCTTGTTAAGCTTGATTGATGCATTTTTGTGGCTTGTATGGCGATTCCTGTGTTTAGGTCTCGTGAGTATCGACCGATACCATGTGAGTATCGATCGATACCCGTCCTTTGGCGGTGGTCTTGAGTTGTGGTTGTATCGATCGATACCAGGTGTTGGTTTTAGTATCGATCTATACCAGTCCCTTGTCGGGAGTTGTGTGTTGTTCGGGCATCGATCGACACTATGGGAGTATCGATCGATACCAGTTGTGGCTTTGTGCTGAAAGTTTAATTGTTGTTAATTAATTGTTGATTGTGCTTATTGGTGGCATGTTGTTGGGATGATCAATCTCACTCAGCATTTGGTTAGCCAAATGTTGATGCATCACTTTTGTCGATGCAGGTAAAGATAAGGCGTGATCGTGGAATCGAGGCAGTGAAGAAGGGATGATTAGGACCTGGGGTTTGCTTCTGTTGTTTGGGTATCGATCGACACTAGGGGAGTATCGATTGATACCAGTTGTTTTTACTATTGTAAAATCGTTAGCTTGTAGTACCTGTGTTGTATCGTTAATTATTAATGTGTATTAATTAATGTTTAATTATATATGCAAAAAAAAAAAAAATGCGGTCCTTTCAGCACCAGACTTGTGCATGCATCGGATTCACCTGGAGGATGAGTCTAAGTCTTCGATTGAGTGCCAAAGGAGGCTGAATCTGAACCTGAAGGAAGTGGTCAGGAAGGAAGTGATGAAGCTTTTGGAAGCTGGGATTATCTATGCCATCTCAGATAGTTCTTGGTTTAGTCCAGTTCACGTTGTGGCTAAGAAAGGAGGCATAACAGTGGTGAAAAACGAGAAGGATGAGCTGATCCCTACAAGGACGATCACTGGTCACAAGATGTGTATTGACTACAGGAAGTTGAATGCGGCTACAAGGAAAGATCACTTCCCATTGCCATTCATTGACCAGATGCTGGAGAGGTTAGCGAGTCACCCATACTACTGTTTTCTCGATGGGTACTCAGGTTATTTCCAGATTCCTATACATCCATAGGACCAGGGAAAGACGACTTTTACATGTCCCTATGGCACATTCTCCTACAGAAAAATGCCATTTGGATTATGTAACGCTCCAGCAATGTTTCAGCGATGCATGATGTCGATTTTCACAGACATGACTGAGGAGTTTATGGAGGTGTTCATGGATGACTTTTCAGTGTATGGATCGTCATTCAAGGATTGTCTGGATAACTTGTGCAAGGTACTTCAAATATGCGAGGAGAAGCACTTGGTTATTAATTGGGAGAAATGCCACTTCATGGTACAAGATGATATTGTTCTTGGGCACAAGGTTTCTAAGGCAGGGATCGAAGTTGATAAAGCTAAGATTCAAGTCATGACGAGCCTGCAACCTCCACGATCTGTTTCTGAGATACGAAGCTTCCTTGGTCATGCTGGGTTTTACAGGAGGTTCATAAAGGATTTCTCTAAGCTTGCACGTCCACTCACAACCATGTTATGTAAGGAAGTCAAATTTGACTTCACATCTGATTGCCTTGCAGCCTTCGTGGAGATTAAGAAGACATTGGTGAGTGCTCATATTGTCCAACCACCTGATTGGAGTTTACCTTTTGAAGTTATATGCGATGCAAGTGATTTTGCTGTTGGAGCTGTGTTGGGTCAGAGGAAAGACAAGAAGCTCCATGCTATTTATTATGCCAGCAGAACTTTGGACGATGCTCAGCGAAATTACAGCACCACTGAGAAGAAGTTACTTGCAGTTGTTTTCTCTTTTGAGAAATTTCGGTCCTACTTGATTGGGAGCAAGGTTATTGTTCACACAGACCATGCTTCTCTCAAATACTGGCTGAAGAACAAGGACCTCAAGCCTCGTCTATGCAGATGGGTACTTTTGCTCCAAGGGTTCGACATCGAGATCAAGGACAAAAGAGGAGTTGAGAATGGCGTTGCTGACCACTTATCGCGATTAACGGTCGATATAGTCGTACCTATTGATGATTTCTTGCCAAAGGAAGGTATTTACTTCATTGAAGCTCAGTTTCAAGACATCTGTCCCGAAAATCTGCAATTTTCACGAGTGCAGACTTTCGGTATCGATCGATACTCACCTAGTATCAGTCGATACCCGACGCGATTTGAACCTGTTTTGCCTGCAGTGCACTTCCACTCTTATGACGTCTATCTAGCTGCTGTATCTAGTCCTGCACGACCATGGTACGCTGACATTGCTAACTACCTTGTTGTAGAGACTGAGCATCACACAAAGTATGCAAGGACAAAGTTTTTGCGCGAGATGAGGCGATTCTTCTGGGATGAGCCTTACCTATAAAAGCATTGCTGATATGGTATCTACAGAAGATGTGTTGCAGAGTCTGAGGTGCCATCGATTCTTTTTCATTGTCATGGGTCTGAGTATGCTGGTCACTTTGCTACTTTCAAGACAGTGTCCAAGGTTCTTCAAGCAGGTTTCTGGTGGCCTACTATGTTTAAGGATGCTCATGCTTTCATTTCGCAGTGCGATGCTTGTCAGAGGAGAGGGAAGATCAACAAGAGACATGAGATGCCACAGAATTTCATCCTTGAGGTTGAGATTTTCGATTGTTGGGGCATCGATTTTATGGGTCCCTTTCCCTCGTCACACGAGAACAGATACATCCTTGTTGCTGTGGACTATGTGTCCAAATGGGTGGAGGCGATTGCTAGCAGAACCAATGATTCTTCGGTGGTCGTTAAGCTGTTAAAGACCATCATTTTCCCTCGATTTGGAGTACCTCGAATTGTGATAAGTGATGGTGGTTCTCACTTTATCAACAAGATTTTCGAGAGGTTGCTGAAGAAGTATGGTGTAAATCATCGCGTGGCTACTCCATATCACCCTCAGACCAGTGGGCAAGTCGAGATCTCCAACAGGCAAATCAAGAAAGTTTTGGAGAAGACAGTGGGTGCTTCTAGGAATGATTGGTCTAAGAAGCTGGATGACGCGCTATGGGCTTATAGGACTGCTTTCAAGACACCGCTGGGAACTACACCATTTCACTCTTACTGTATGGGAAAGCATGTCACCTTCCAGTGGAGATCGAACACAAGGCAGCATGGGCGACGAAGTTGCTGAACTTCGACATCAAGCCTGCAACAGAGAAGAGATTGATTTAGCTGAACGAGTTGGATGAGATTAGGCACCACGCATACGAGAACTCGAAGATGTACAAGGAGAGAACTAAGTCTTATCATGATAAAAAGATTATCTCCAGACATTTCGAGCCGAACGACCAAGTATTTCTGTATAACTCTCGTTTGCAATTGTTTCCTGGTAAACTGCGTTCTCGTTGGTCAGGTCCCTTCACAATCAAGGAGGGAGGTCATACCACATGGTGATGTCGTGCTGATTAGTCCTACAGGCTATGAATTTACTGTCAATGGACAGAGGGTGAAACACTATTGGGCGAAAGCCGAGATTCCAACAGGGCAGATAATGCCTTTGGATGATGCACCCACAGCCTGAATGGCGTTACTGTCAATGGACAGAGGGTTAGGAAAATTTCCAACGATCCCATTATTCTACTTGGTGAGGAATTATCACACAAAGGATTGGAAGCGAGGCTAGGATTTTCTTACGATGCCATTATTCGCCTACGCCTTTGATACGTTGAGAGGGAAAAACCGGGGATTCGGTGGCTAACACCATCAATACTCGCGTCTCATACCTTGATATGTATATGCAAGCTAAACAAAAAAAAAAGAAGAGAACATAATAAGAAATAAGTCTGGGGGAGAGAAATAATACCAGAAAGTATGAAAAAGGGTGGTTCCTTGTCATGATATTGTATGGGAAAGAATCTAGAAGGTTCTTGGTATTAATCGCAGCGATAAAACTGGCGAAGATGGCTTGATTGAACGATGATGTGAAATAATGTGTGTAGTCTGGGGAGCTGCGAATGTCTAAGGAGAAGTACATGGTGGTGATATCAAAAAGTTGGTTAGGTGACATTTGAGTGCTTGGGAAATTGGTCATTGCAATGTTTCATGAACAGGTGAGTCTCCGCGTTTTCAAACATTTTTCTCTGGTTTAGTTTTATGTTTTGCTTGAGGGCAAGCAAATGCTAAGTCTGGGGGAGTTGATATATCATGGTTTTTACCCCGTTTAAGCCATGATATAAGTCCGTTTTATCGAGCCTTTATTATATTTTGGAGTTTTTTATAGTCTTTTACAGGTTTTAGCACATTTGGAGCATTATGGAGATATTGGAGTTTTATGGAGCGTTCTGGAGCAAAACTGAAGTCTGGTGACTAAGTGCCCAATCGAAGCGTCAAGCATCGATCGATACCTCCTTTGTATCGATCGACACCCATCGAGGAGATTACGAGTCGCGACTTTTAATGAAGTTTGAAGAATTGCAGAACTTGCCCATAAGACTTTAATATTTACAAGAAGACCCCAATTCTTGTTCAGATTATTTAATTAGGTTTTACACCCACTGTGGATGTGTGCTTTTTCATTAGGCTTTATTTTATTCTGGATTTGTGAGAGAGCTTTTGAAGGGAGACAAGTCGTCTGAAACTCTGTTCGTCGAGAGAAGATTTCGAACCCTTTTGTTACTCTTTCTTATTTTCTATTGAGTATTTATTCAAACATGTTTATTGATTCAATTTCCATGTCTGAGTAGATCTCTTGTTAGGTTTAGGGATTCTCATAAGGGATTTCTTTGAATGCTAGGTTGATTAGTTGTTTAGGGTTCACAATCTGAATTAGTTCTTCACCTTAAGTTGTTCTCAAAACTAATTATAAATTAATCACCTAGAACTTAGATCTTAGGTTAATCGATTAGGCACGACAATGCAATTGAGTAATCTGATAGAATTTAAGGTGAGCAAATTGATTATTCGCAAAGAGATTTGGTTTAATTGATTTGTGAACATATCAAACCTGAAATTAAAGCTGATTTATTCTTAGGAATTTGCAAAGAGAATTGGGATTCTGAAATTTAGATTTAGATAATTCTCGTAACGACAGTTGGTTAATTATACTTTAGTGATTTGAGTTCGAGAATCGTGCGTAACCTGAACCTTGATTAGTTAGTTTATTTTGCATTCATTGATTTCCTGAGAAATATCCATGAACCTATCTCTTTCCCATCGACTTACAACTCATTTACTGCTTATTGCTTTTTGTTTCATTTGAACTGCTTAGCTTGATTCGATACTATAAAATCTATTGTGTGATTTCTCTGAGTCCTTGTGTTCAACCCCTACTTTACTGCAGCAACTACTTTAGTACTTTTTAGGGTATTAATTTGAGCATATCAAATTTGGCGCCGTTGCCGGGGACTCAATTTCGCCATTAGATTTTAGCTGTCGAGTTTCGACTAAGTTCGTCGGTATCGATCGATACTAATTAGTGTCGGTCGATACTCATCGTGTTTTTGGTTACTTACGTTTTTGACTTTTGTGTTTCAGGAGCATGCCTAATCGTGAAACCAGAGGGAACAAGAGCACTCTGCTAGTTAATATATCGTTAGAGAAGCTAGCACGTTTAGAACGCATAAACAGAAAGGCAAAGCAAACATCAGGGATGAACAACCCAGTGGTATTAAGACCTGATGAAGATGGAGTTCTGAGAGATCAAGAGGGTCAAGTGTGCAATTAGAGAGGGCAGCGACTTGATGAAGTTGGAAACGTCATTGTCCCTCTTGCTATTGTTGGTGAGATTGTCGCGCCAGCTGGGCGCGCCAACATTGGGAATGCTGCAGCTGATCGAGGTAGAACACTTGGTGAGCACAACAGACCTGATCAGTTCTATGCCAATCGAGCTGCGATTCGCATCCCAACTTTTCAGAGGAATGGCTTTGAGCTGAAACATGCGTATTACGCTCTTGTAAGTCAAAATCCTTTCCATGGCCTATCTCATGAACACCCATGGATCATATCGTAAGGTTTGAGGATTTGGTCACTGGTATGAAGTACAATGGAGTGCTCAATGAGTTCTTTTTCTGCAAACTTTTCTCATACTCTCTTGGTGGGGATGCTGCTTATTGGCTGAAGCAGTTGGCTCCTGATTCGCTAACTACATGGGATGAGACGAAGAATGCATTCCTGAACAATTTCTATGATGATGCGAGATCCGAGGAGCTCAGGAACAAGATCTCTCAATTTGCTCAGGGTCCGACATAGGCACTCAAAGCTGCTTGGATTCGTTTCAAGTCTTATCAGAGAGATTGTCCACACCATGGGTTCACTCAGGTTCAGCTGATGGGCACTTTCTACAGAGGGGTTGATTGGAGGTACCAGATGGGTATGGATGCTGCAAGTAATGGGAACTTCAACACCATGTATCCAGATGATGCGGTTGTGTTGATTGAGAACTTGGCGTCTATTAATAGCACCAAGAATGCTGATTTCGAGCGGAAGAAGCATGCTGGAGGAGTTGATGGATCACAGATTGCTGAGGTTCAGGCCAAGCTGGATTTCCTGATTGGGAAGTCGAAGAAAGTTGTACACTTTGCTGATGAAGTCGTGAATGTGGAAGAAGAAGAATTGGAGGATGTTAACTACGTTGGTGGTTCTGGTTTTTAGGGTCAACGATTTGGGTACAACAACAACCGAAACTTCAACAACAACAATCAACAAGGTGGGTATAATTTTGAGGGGAACCAATCTGGTTTTGGAACAAAACAATTTACTCAGAAACCACTCCAGAGCAGCGATTTCACTCGCAATTATGGGAACTCTTCGTACCAACCAATCTCTCCAAAGTCCACAGAGAATAAGATGGAATCCATGCTTTAATAACTTCTTCAGGGACAACAGAAGTTGCAAGTGGATTTCAATGGGAAGTTTGACTCTCTGTACATTGATCTGAATGGGAAAATTGAAGCTATCAATCAGACCCAGAGGATGCTGGAAACTCAGGTCGCTCAGACAGCAGCTGTGAAAAGGCAAGAAGGTTTTCTTCCAGGGAAGACTCAGAATCCAAGGGCACACATCAATTCCATCACCTTGAGGAGTGGAAAAGAGGTGATTACAGGAGTGAAAAACAGCCCAATTACATAGAATTTCGTCGATCTTGATGAAGATGACGATTGGGATTCCAAAAACCCTAGGTATCGATCGATTCCAGCCAGTGTCGATCGACACCAGTCCAGACATCTGCACGAGGGAATCCAAAATCTCGTGTGTCGATCGATACCCCTCCAGTATCGGTCGATGTTGAGACGCAGATCGAGAAGGAGCCCGAGATTGTCAAGGAGAGGGTGTATAAACCCAAGATGTCTTATCCTATGCCTCCTAAGATGACAAAGAAGGAATGGGAGGACGCCAGATGCAAGGCTATGCTGGATAAGTTGGTTGTGGAGCTTCCTTTTGTTGATGCTATTAAGACTTCTCCAGCTTTCAGAAGGTATGTGAAGAATCATTGGTTGGACTAGCAATTGCTTCCACCCACTTAGACACATAGTCTACGGCAACCAAGCTGTACTTATTCCCGTATGATGAAGGAAAAGGACCCATGAAATCGATGCCCCAACAGTCAAAGACTTCAACCTCAAAGATGAAGTCTTGTGTCATCTCATGTCTCTTACTGATCTTCTCTCTCCTCTGACAAACATCACACTGCGAGATGAAAGCATGAGCATCCTTAAACATGGTAGGCCACTAGAAGCCTACTTGAAGAACTTTGGACACTGTCTTGAAAGTAGCAAAGTGTCCAACATACTCAGACCCATGACAATGAAATAGCACCTCAGGTACCTTAGTTTCTGCAATACATCTCTTGTACATCCCATCATATCAGTGTTTGTACAGGTAGGGTTCATCCCAAAAGAATCTCCTTATGTCACGCATAAATTTCTTCCTATCATATTTCTTGAGAAGTTTTGGCTCGTCCTCTGCAGCAAGATAGTTAGCTACGTCAGCATACCATGGGCGATTACAAACAGTCACAGCAGCTAGATGCCCTTCAGAAACACCATCGTGATCCATAGACAAAACGGGTCTGAATATCGAGGGGTGTCGACCGACACTAGAGAGGTGTCGATCGATACCAACACCTGTAACTCGTGAGAAGTGCAGGTGTTCGGCAGAACCACTTTGAAACCCAGTCTCGTTGAAGTAGATGGTCTCTTCTGGTAGGAAATCATCAATAGGAACGTCTTCATCGATCCTTATCTGCGAAAGATGGTCAGCAACCCCATTCTCTACCCCCTTCTTGTCCTTAACTTCAATCTCAAAGCCTTGGAGCAAAAGGACCCAACGACAAAAGGCGAGGTTTGAGATCTTTATTTTGCAGCAAATATTTGAGAGCAGCATGGTAGCATGGTATGTATGAACAATCACCTTGCTCCCAATCAGGTAGGACCGAAATTTCTCAAAGGAGAAAACAACTGCAAGCAGTTCTTTCTATGTGGTGCTGTAGTTACGCTGAGCATCATCCAATGTCTTGCTGGCATAGTAGATAACATGAAGTTTTTTATCCTTCTTCTGACCTAGAACTGATCCAACAACAAAATCACTAGCGTCGCACATAATCTCAAAAGGCAGAGTCCAATCTGGAGGTTGTACAATAGGAGCACTCACCAATGCCTTTTTAATCTCCTCAAAGGATGCAAGACAATCAGGGGTGAAGTCGAATTTGACCTCCTTGCATAATAGGGCGGTGAGTGGGCGGGCTAGTTTTGAGAAGTCCTTGATGAATCTCTGTAAAATCCAACATGACCAAGGAAGCTTCGAATGTCCTTTACAGAATTCGGTGGTTGGAGGCTTGTCATGACTTGAATCTTAACTTTTTCAACTTCTATCCCAGCCTCAGAAACCTTGTGCCCAAGAACGATGTCATCCTGAACCATAAAGTGACACTTTTCCCAATTAAGAACCAAGTGTTTCTCTTCACATCTATGTAGCACCTTGCAGAAGTTATCAAGACAGCTCTTGAATGATGATCCATAGACTGAAAAAACATTCATGAACACCTCCATAAAATCCTCAATCATGTCTGTGAAGATAGACATCATGCACTTCTGAAAAGTGGCTGGAGCACTACATAATCCAAATGACATTCTTCTGTAAGCAAATGTGCCATAAGGGCATGTAAATGTTGTCTTCCCTTGGTCCTCTGGATGGATCGGAATCTGAAAGAAACTTGAGTACCCATCGAGAAAACAATAGTATGGATGACTCGCTAACCTCTCCAACATCAGATCAATAAATGGTAATGGGAAGTGATCTTTCCTTGTGGATGCATTCAACTTCTTGTAGTCAATACACATTCGATGCCCAGTGATTGTCCTAGTAGGGATCAACTCATCCTTCTCATTTTTCACCACAGTTATCCCTCATTTCTTAGGCACAACATGAACTGGACTGACCCAAGAGCTGTCCGAAATGGCATAGATAATGCCTGCTTCCAAGAGCTTCATTACCTCCTTTTTAACCACTTCTTTCAACTTCGGGTTCAGCCTCCTCTGATGCTCAATTCAAGATTTTGACTCGTCCTCAAGATGAATCATATGCATGCACAAGTCTGGGGAGATACCTGAAATGTCATCAAGAGAATAGCCAAGAGCATTAAGATACTTGCGCAGCTTGCTCAGCAGTAAGGTGATATCTGCGTTGTTTAAAGAAGCATTAATGATCACTGGATATGTGGAATTCGGACCAAGAAAAACATAACTTAAATTGGCTGGGAGTGGTTTGAGTTCGATCTTAGGAGCCTTCTCCTCACTCCAATCACCAAGCACAACAGCTTTCGTAGAAGTTTCGGCCAACTTCTCTGGTGCTCGCGGGTGGTGTCGATCGATACCAACAATGGTGTCGGTCGACACTGCTCCTGTTGTGTCGAGCATCTTTGCATATCCAGCAGCAACATCACTCAAATACACCTCTGAATCAGCTGAACAGACCAATGCTCTCTCTAATGGATCCTTAGGATGCATCTCCAGAAAATACTCATCAGCTATATCGCTGAAAGTATCAACAAAGTACGTCTGTCCATCGATGGTTGGTATCTTCATCATCTTCTCCATGTTGAAAGTCATAACCAAATCACCAATGTTGAGAGCTATCTTCCCATTCCTGCAGTATATCAAAACTCCAGCTGTTGCTAAGAATGGCATTCCCAGAATAAGAGGATCCTTGGGCTCTGACTCATACTCCAAAACAATGAAATCAGTCGGGATCAAGCAATTCCCAATCTTAATTGGAACATCTTCGAGCCATCATTCGGGAAGTCGAACTGAGCGATCAGCAACTATCAGTGAGATCCTAGTGGACTTAAAGTCTGTCATCCCCATCCGCTGAGCAACTGAGTATGGCATGAGGTTCACACTTGAGCCAATGTCACAAAGAGAACGCTCAAATCTTTCTGTGAAGATCGTACAATCTAACACAAAATTCTCTGGGTCAGGTAGTTTCTTTGGGATCTTGTTGAGCAGATGATATGCTCAAATTAATACCCTAAAAGTACTAACCAGTAGTTGCAGTAAAGTAGGGTCGAACACAAGGACTCACAGAAACACACAGTATATTATATAGATGAGAATCAAGCTAAGCAATTTAGTTGAAACAGAAAACAATAAACAGTAAACGAGTTGTAAATACCCTAAATCAAGTTTTGGGACTTCTTGTAAATATTAAAAACTTCTTGACCAAATTGCAATTCTTCAACTCTTCATTAAAGTCGCGGGTCGTGTCTGCTGCGATGGGTATCGATCGATACTAGGCAGTATCGATCGATACAGATCGTAAAATCGGGTACTCAGCAACACGAGCTTCAGCCTTGCTCCAAAATGCTCCAGAAAGCTCCAATATCTCCAATCATGCTCCAAACGTGCTAAAACCTGTAAAAGACTCTAAAATACTACGAAATAGTATAAAGACTCTATAAAACGGACTTATATCATGGACTAAAAGGGGTAAAAACCATGATATATCAACTCCCCCAGACTTAGCATTTGCTTGCCCTCAAGCAAATAGAAGACTAAACCAAAGAAAGAGGTTTGAAAACATGGAGACTCACCTGTTCAGAAACCATCGCAAAGATCCTTTTCCCAAGCACCCGAATGTAGCCTAACCAACTTTTGATCTAACCACCATGTACTTCTCCGTAGACATTCGCAGCTTTTCCAGACTCCACATATTATCCTGCAGCATTGTTCAAATAAAGCCATCATCGCCAGTTTCGTCGCTACAGCCAATGTTCAAGAACCTTCTAGATTCTTTATCATACAATATTATGACAAGGAACCATCAAATTTCACACTTTTTGTATCATTTTCTCTCCCCCAGACTTATTTCTTATTATGTTCTTTCTTTTATTTTCAGTTTTGCATATACACATCAAGGTCCGAAACGCGAGTATTGATGGTGTTTGTCACCGAATCCCCGGTTCTTCCCTCTCTATGTATCAAAGGTTTAGGCGAATAGTGGTATCACGGGAAATTTTCCTAACCTCGCTTTCAACATTTGTGTGATCATTCCCTCTTAAGTAGAATAATGGGATCGCTGGAAATTTTCCTAGCCCTCTACTCAGAAGAAAATCATTTCAATCTTTTATGCTCTTATTTATCAACTTATAACAGGGGAGAGAGATACCATTACTTTAAATATATGGGTTCCTTTGTCAGATATGAATGATGAATCAAGCTCTATAAACACTAACCACATTGATGAAGTGCAAAATTTTGGTTCAGGCTTCAGAAGAACTCTGCAGGAGACATGGATGTTTTCTAGTCAACTGGTCAGTCCTTGGATTTTTCATTAGTCGATCTAGAGCTGATCATGCAACACTGGTCACTCAAAAACAAAATCAAAACAACAATTCAAGCACATGATCATCATCTCCAACAAGTTTTGACTCAATAAAACGTTTTTTTTTACTCGATAAAACAGCTGACTCTAAGAAAAACAAGGACAATGTCAGCAGATACCTCCCCCAGACTTGAACAACATTGTCCCATGTGTTATCTAGCCTAGAGTTGGTGAAAGAAAACAAAAGAACAAAATAGAATTAAGAGAAACAAAAAGTTACCATGCTGGAACATCTGGTGTCAACCGACACACGGCCTGGTATCGATCGATACCAGGCTTAAATCGACATGATGAACCTTCTCATTCCGTAGGGTGTCGACCGATACTAATGTGGTATCGATCGATGTTTAGGCGATTTCGAGTTTGCTCCTTGTTGATCTTGACACATACACAAAACGAAAAATAAAAATGAAAATAAAAAATGTATGTACAGACTTACCAGTGGGTTGCCTCCCACTAAGCGCTCGTTTAAAGTCAGTAGCTTGCCTTTGGCTCAGGTGATCAGTCAGGAGAAGAGTGAGAGCTTGCTCCCATGCAAGTTCCACAACTAGATACTTGCAGACTCAGAGTTCTGCTCAACATGCTCTCCATAAATTCCTTTCCTTTCTCTTTGATCAACTCAGAAGTAAGAAGAACTCGAGCCTTTGAGAATGGTTTCGAAGTTCCTTTGCACTTCACCTTGTACTCAATCGAATCCCCATTACACTTCTGAGGGATTAAGGTCATAGAGGCAGCATCCTTCACTCTTTTCCTCTTCGCCTTCTTCTTTGTTGCCTTAGCCTTCATAACAACTTTATTGGGGATGCTGGGCGGCTCAACCAAAATGTCTAAGACAGTTGGGTCGTTGATACGATCCTTCCAAAAACGGCACACTCTTGTCGGTATTTGAAGCGGAATTGAAACGGGGATAATCCTTGAATAAACAAGGCGGGGGAAGTGAATGGCTGCGTCGAGAGCTATGAACGGCACTCGGTAAACCTGAACCGAATGCTAACAACCTAAGGAACGTTGTGACTCTTCGGCTAACCACCTCGGAATCGGCTCGATCTTAAAGCTAACCAAATTAAGAAACGAAAGTGACCAATGAGCTAACCACCCAAGGATCGAAATGATTTTCTTGGCTAACCACCAAAAGAATCGAAAAGTTCACAAAGGAACAAAGGAGAGAATTCTCGAAAAGGTTTATATAATTGGATGATTTGAAATGAAAGATTACAAAGAGTATTTATAGGAAGAGAATGTGAAGGGGTGAAGAAGAAAGCACAAATTAAAATGCAAGGGTAATTACAAAATCAAATAAATGTGAAGAATAAGACCAAAGACTTTGACTAGAAGGGTTGAATGTCTCTTGGGCTGCTTTGACTAGTCTCCCTCGGATTGGATCCCTCGGAAAATCCCCCCAGGAAATCCCTCTGAAAAATCCCTCGGAAATAATCCCTCGAAAAAATCCCTCGGAAATCAACTTGCGATTGGACCGGATATGAAGTGAAAGCCATTGCCTCGTTAAAACCTCTACTCGGAAAACCCATTGGGACAAAACCGAGCATAGGAAAAAGAGTACAACAACTTACACTCGGCCAACCCCAAGCTGAATCCGCAAATGATAAAGAGGTCAAGGCGTAGTGCTAAAGTACTAACAGCTTTCTCGATTGTAGTATTTAGGGGTCGAATCCACATAGACTCAAGAATAACACAATATATTATATAGGTTTGAATTAAGCTAAGTAAATCAATGAAATAAGAAAGTAGTAACGTAAATTAAAGGGTTGTAAATTCAATGGAGAGGAGATAGGTTCAGGGTATTTCTCAGGAAATCAGAGAATGCAGATAAACTAATTAGTTATGATTCAAGTTAAGCCCGATTCTTGAACTCAAATCACTAAGCTATAATTAACCAAATGTCGTTGCGAGAATTATCTAGGTCTAAATCTCAGAATTCCAAATTTCTTTGCAAATCATAAAGACTAAAGTATAGCTTTAAGTCCACGTTCGATATGTTCACAAAACAACTAAACCAAATTTCTTTGCAGATAGTTATTTTGCTCACCCTAGGTTCTATCAGATCATCAATTGCACTGTCCTGCCTAATCGATTAACCTAAGATCTAAGTTCCAGGTGATCAATCCAAAATTAGCTTTATGTACAACCTATGGTGAAGAACTAATTCAGATTATGAACCCTAACCAACTAATTAACCTAACATTCAAAAAAATCCTTTATTGAGAACCCTAAACCTAACAGGAGATCTACTCAGACATGGAGATTGAAACAAACAACATGATTGAATAAATCTATGAAATTAATAATAAAGGAGAAAGAAAACAAGGGTTCGAAATCTTCTCTCGGACGAACAAACTTTCAGACTTGTCTCCCTCAAAGCTCTCTCTCAACAAAATCAAAGATAGAATAAAGCTTAGCCACAAAAGTGGCTGAAAACCCTAATTATAATGCCTAAACACGTTTTGGGGCTTCTTGTAATTATTAAAGTCTTCTGGACCAAAGTGCAAAATCTTCATACTTGTAAAAAGTCGCGATACTTCTCTTCATGCGATCAGTATCTACCGACAACATAAGTGGTATCGATCGATACACAGCTTCTGTGTCGACTCTTCAGGCTGGTGTCGCTCGACACCAGGACTTCAACTTGATCCTTTAGCTGCATGATCTTGCTTGGCTCCAAAATGCTCCAAACGTACCTAAACATGTTTAGACTCGAAAAGACTCCAAAGATACTAGAAAGACTCTATAAATAAGATCTATATCATGGTTAAAAGCGGGTAAAAACCATGATATATCAGTCGTATCAACAAATCCAACAAGAAATGGTTAGTAACTTTTACTTTTTCTTACTCCTTAACAACTTTAAATTATGTTTCAGGTTTCATGTTTCATGTTTGATTGGTTTCATGTTTCTAGTTTACTTGCTATCTTTGTTTATTTTGTAACATTGCAGGAAGAGGAATTGGGAAGACCGGTTAGTCTTGGTGAGGTTATCATTAAGACACATACAAGGCCAGATGGTACGTATGTCGATAGGAAGGCAGAGAAAATCGTTCAAACATATGAGAAGAAGGTGCAAGAAAAGTTGTCAGAGCTCATGACAGAGACTTCAGAAGTTTCGGACGGTGCTTCGCGGCCTCGAGAGCTAAAAACAGATGAATATACAAGCATTTTTCTTAAGGTAATGTAACATTTATCACAGTCCACATTTATAGAGTCTTGGATTTTGTCATTAAGGTTTTTCTCTTACTTTTCACAGTCCACTGAGATGGATTCACGAGGAACTCCTTATGGAGTTAGAAGCCTCAAGGAGACTCTTCTCAATGGCAAGCGCAAGCAACCGGGAGACTCTTCATCGTTTGTTGCACTGCAAGAGCAACTGAAGGAAGCTCAACAGAAAATCGAAGAGCAGGCTGCTTGTAATGAACGGCGTGATGCTGAGATTGCTGTCCGTGAAGCAGAGCACTCCCGAGCTGCGGCTGAGCAAAAGGACAAGCTTGAGCACTTCTCCTTGGTGGAAAAGTACATGCGACAAACTGATATGCGGTTTCTAGACTTCGTGGCTTCTCATTCAGCTCCAGCAACAACTGTTTTGCTTCCATCAACCAATATTCGTCGACCAGATCCAAGTACAACACCATCTAGTTCTGGTTCTTAGGTTTTGTGCTTACTTTTTTTGAACCTTGTGAACTCATGAATTTGTTATTTTTTGTTTATGTTTTAGCATTTGTTATGGAGTTTGAATACTTTAGTTAATATTTTTAATCAAATGTTAGTTTGAATCAAATTTCTTTAATTTTGTAACACATATTACCATTTGAGAAACAAAACGAACACCAATCTACCATACCATATTCTTATTTTGATTACAATTTTAGTCAATAAACAGTAGCCTATTAGTCGCCAAACAGTAGCTAAGTAGTCGCAAAATATTTACATCTTCAAAACTTGATGTTCCTATTAGTCGCCAATTTGTCGTTCACTTAGTCATAGAATAGTCGGTAAATAGTAACTAAAATTTACGACTATTTTTACGACTATTTAGTGACTAAAACTATCTGACTGCATCTAGATCCATTCTATAGTCGTTAACTAGTCGCAAAGGTAGTCGCCGATTAGTCGCCAAATAGTCGCAGAAGAATAGCTAAGTAGTCGCAAAATATTGACATCTTCGAAACTTGATGTTCCTATTAGTCGCCAAATAGTCGTTCAATTAGTCATAGAATAGTCGGTAAATAGTAACTATAAGTTACGACTATTTAGTGACTAAAACTCTCCGACTGCATCTAGAACCATTCTATAGTTATTAACTAGTCGCAAAGTAGTCGCTGATTAGTCGTAAATTTTTGCGACTACTTTACGACGATTGAACGGCTACACACTGTTCATGTGGTGTAGTCGTAATGTTGTTGCCATTTGGCGACTAATGTTACGACTACATACTTTAGCGACTAAATATTAACGACTACATGGTTTAGTTGCTCATTAGTCGTAATCCACCTTTTAGCGACTAATAGGCGACTATTTCTGCAGTCGCCAAAACGATGTTTTCTTGTAATGTTATATTAATTTAAATTACCACAAAACCAATATATATATTAAAATGGCCAAATCCGTCCTTTTAATATGACTTGAATTAGCCTACTATCTTGCATGTTTTGACAAAATAACCCGCAAATGACCGCAATTATAAAAACATAACCTTTATCTGCCCCGTCATATTGCCATATAATATAAATATATACTAATTTCGAATATTTAAAATTTTAGGCTGGCTGATTATGATAAAAAAAAATATAATAACATATTTGTTTATCATATGCGCTAGTATAAAAAAATTATTTAAATTAAATCTAAATTAATATCCGGTTATTATTTTTGTAAAAATATAATAACAACTTATTTTTGTGATGTTTGGTAAATAATCTAACCTATATTTAAAGATTTCTAAAATAATATAAATTAATATCTATATTTTCAGAATTAAATTTAAATATAAAATAAAATGCATTTTTAATTAATATTGCAACAAACTGGGATAATGTTAAAATGGTTTTCAAACATATTTTTTTTAACAAAATCAGAAATATTTGGATGTAGAGACTAAAAGTGCTTTTGTTTTAATAGAATAGATATTAACATCGCCGACGAAATTACGACGACAAGTTTGGTACACCCGTAAAAATAAAAGTGTTCACCTAACTTATATATCGTCGGAAAATCGTTGTTATATTCCAACGAATATAAATCATTGGTAATTCGTTGGTAATTAACGACGAATTACAATGTTTAACAAAATCATTGGTAAATCGTCGGTAGTTAACGAATATTTTACAACGATGACAAGAATCGTCGTAAAATCGTTGGTATTCGGACTGAATTTTTTGGCAATTTAACGATGAATCATTTCGTCCCGAATTCACGATGATTTTAAAAATCGTTGTAACTTCGTCGTTATGGCGATGGTAATTTAAAAAGAAAATAAATCGTTGTAAAAAATCAATGGGATAACTGTGTTTTCTTGTAATGTTTCCTTCATTCTCAAGCTCAAGATATGATATGATTACTTCCAGTAGACCGGATGACCGAGCACAGTGAAGCTGTTAAAGTTGTAGTTGAACGGGTTCCTTGGGATGTCATTGAGGAAGTGTACAACATCTCTCTACCTAAACCGAAAACCTATGAGCCTCAATTCCGTCCACCTCTGACCTCTTGCCTCAGAGTTTCTAAGAACTTACTGCGTGTCTCGTGGCTACGTCGCCTCTAGTGGACTACCTGATGAAACAAGAGAAGCTAGGCAGATTCTAACAATATTACATTGAAGGCAAGCTTCCACATTTTGCAATGCCTCCTCAAGATGGTGAAAACGAGACAGCGGATGGTACTTTGGGAGCCGAAACAGTAGAAGAAGGTTCACAGGCTGAGGAGGAAGGTGAAGAAGCTCCTGGTCGTGGTCTTGATCAAGCTACATGACCTGAGCTCGTTTGATCTTGCTAATGGGATTGGGCCTTGGAAGAAGAAACAAGTGGAGTCGCATAAACAGCACAAGAAGCCACATAGGAAAAACTGATCGGTTTTAATGTATTGATCAACAACAAATGCTGGAAAAATATGAAACAGTGGTGGATTTTTCTTATGTAAAATTGTTAAAATGTTCTAAACAACTGTTTGTTAGATGTTTGGTTTGTTCGTTTGGCAGCTGCAGGAGGCTGCGGCCAAGATCTGTTCGTTTAGCAGTCGCAGCCTCCTGCAGCCAAACACTGCGTCTGGTCGCAGCGATCTGCGATCGGAATTTCTGGACGCTGAATAAATCCAGCGTTGCATTGCGATAAGAGCTGCAACTAAAATTGTTAAAGACCAAATTACCCTTTTTATTACCGTAAATTACAAAAATGACATTAACCCTAAAATCAAATCTAAGTCTCGATCTCCTTCTCTTCTCTGCGCCGAAACGCAGGACTCTCCTCTCCTTCAAATCCCGAAGGTTTCCTTCCCCTCTCCTTCAACTTCGCTTTCGTTTTCTATTCAACTTCGCTTTCGTTTTCTATAATATGGGTTCTTCGGTATCTCTTGATTCGATTTGAATTCTACAAGGGTTTATTTTATAGATTTCATTCTTTGGTTGTAAAGGTTGTTTTGTTAGCCCGTTGAGAAAAGTTTCATTCTTTATAGCTTTCATTCATCTGTTTCTTCTAATAGATTATAATTGTGTTATATGTGACTTGTAATTTGCTGTCTTGTTCGATCTTAGTTCAAGTTTTATTGGGATTCTTATGATTTTATAGCTTAATGTCAGCTTATTTAGGCAATAGCTTTGCTAAATGACTACGGTATGTATATTAATTGGTTTTACTTATATTTTACTGTCTTGTTCGATTTTAGTAATTGGTAGAAGAAACAATCTAGAATCGTAAGATAATTTGGTTTCTAGTGTTTGTTTATCTCTCTGCCTACTTCACCTTGTTATGTACTATCACCGGTTTTGGTTTCTGGCTTCAGAATGCAATTGAGTTCTTTCTTTTTGTCTTTTGCAGGTTGTTTTTAGGATTGCTCCACAAGATTTTGAGCAAGGATCAAAGATAAACAAGAAATATGGCTATTGATGTAAGTAATTTGTGGGTTATTTATTTGCTGATCTTGTGACTGATTTTATGAATTGTTATTTTAGAATTGGTCCGATGAGGAATGTCGGTATTTTTTTCATCTCTATGCGGATGAGAAAAGAAAAAGAAACAAAACGAAGCTTGGAATGAATCAAACTGGGAAAGACTTTATTATAAAGAAGTTTGAAGAGAAATTTGGGAGGGGATTACTCCAATGGGAAAAATTCAAAAACAAGTATGATTCAAGTAGAAAAGTATGGGCCAAATTCAACAAGTTAGCGCACAATAGAACTGGACTTGGATATGATGATATAGAAAGATTGGACATGTCTGATGATTGGTGGGATCAACGAGTAGCGGTAATTAACCTTCTTCTTCTCGTTTTCCCTTTTTAGATTTATGTTAAAGCTTGGTTGTTCGATGGTCTTTGGACATTTTTCCAACAATCTCTAATTAGACTGACTCGGTTGAAAAATTATCAAGTAGTTAACCGTGATTACTTATCGTTACCCTAATCTAATATCAATAGATGACGAAAATAATAGAAATGGTTTGTGACTTTTAATAATGACATATGGGGATGTGATTGATCTAATTCTGAAATCGTATCAATAATGATTACTTCTCTTATTAATTGTTTTGCTATAACTTTAGTCTTACTACTTTTCTTATTAATCTGATCATAACCAATGTGAAATCAATATAATAACAGAAATTGGTTTAGTCCTTTTGGCTAATACTTCTTGTTTATTTTTGTTATACATAGGAATGGTCTGGTGCTAGAAAATATAGAAAGAAGCCGACTCCTAATATAGATTTGTTTGAAGGAGAAATTGGTGGTATTACTATGACGGGATCAGAAGGATGGAGTGCTCAACAAGGAGAAGCTAGTTTAAATTCTAGATTGAATGGAAATAATGAGGATGAAGCTGATTCTGTTGATATAGACATGGAAGTGCCAGAGACACAAACCCAAGCTGTAGGGAAACAAATCCAAGGTGGAAGTTCAAGAACAAAAAGAAGGCGTAAAGAGAAAGATGTAATTATAGAGACTTATGTTGCACGTAATACCATTCTTGCGCAGAAGAATAAAATAGCGGAACAGATGTTGGAGCGTGAATATGCTTATAGTGTTGAGTGTGTACTAGAAGTACTTAGTTAATGGCCTGAAGTGAGGAAGTGGTCTCCATTTCACCGAGCATCGGTTGATCATCTTCTAGCTGATGCAGCGAACCGTCAGGGTTTTGCAGCATTTCCTAGTGTTGAAGACAATATTAGCTATTTAGAGCATAGGACCGGAACAAAACTCTATGATTGACTTTTGTTTATGCTTTTTTTGTTTAGCTATTTATAACTACTAATGTTGACTTATGTCCCAGTTCGTCCTCCTAGTCGAACTGCAGAAGCATATAGATGTAGAAAACGGGAACCTACAATGAATATCTTTGCTATATGCAACTTCGATATGAAATTCATATACGCATATGTCTGTGTACCAGGTAGAGCACATGATTCAAACTTTTTGACTCATTGTGCGAGGTATGAATCTTCTTTTCCACATCCGCCTAATGGAAAATACTATCTAGTTGACTCCGGATATTCCACCAGGACAAGTTATCTTGGTCCGCATCGTAAGATGCGATATCATCTTGAGCAATTTGCTAGAGGATGACCACTTACAAACACACGAGAGTTGTTCAACCGAAAGTATTCGAGTTTACGATCATTTATTGAACGAACATTTGGAGTATGGAAAACAAAATGGGGGGTTTTGGATCGTAAGCATCCAAAGTATGGTTTGACTAAGTGGATTAAGCTTGTAACAGCGACGATGGCACTACACAACTTCATACGTGATACAGATCGGGAAGATTATGATTTTGTACGTTGGGCAAAACAGAGAAGATTATCATGTTCATGGTGATGAAGAAGGAGCAGGAGAAGAAGAAGTTGATGATAGTAGTAGTGATGATGATCATGGTTGACATATTCCATATGAGCCGACTGGTGATAGAGCGATGGAAGCTTTGCGTGACACCATCACAAATGAATATGGTAGATGACGTCGATTACCTTATTAGATATTATAATTTATGACTTTTTTTTAAAAGTTTATTTAAGACTTGGTGTATTACTTTTGTTTTGTTATATTTTATGATCTGATGTATTACTTTTGTTTTATGTTAGTTAAATGATTTAGTTTAATATGATTGTTTTAATTTAGTTTATGATTTTTTATCATAAAAATTATAATGTTCTAATTATATTTAATTATAAAATTATTAATATGATTGTTAACTAAATAAAAATTATTATGGATGTACAAAATTTAAACTATATTGTTTATCAAAAATATAAATGTATAAAATTCATAAAAAAAATATATATATATATATATTTTTAAACTATCGCTTGCATTAGGCAAACGAACAGACCTGCGTCCAGACGTGCGGCTATCAAACGAACAAACCTGCGACCAGACTCGCGGCTGCCAAACGAACAACAGCCGCAGCGTCTGGCCGCAGACGCCAACGGCTGCAAAACGAACAGATCTGTTGTGTTTTTGCAAATATGAAATATATCGAGAATTTTTCAGCTCGATGCTAGTCAATATATTGACCAAAAGTCCTTGTGCAATTGGCATATTATAGATCACTCACTCATATGCAAAAAAGCTCTAAGTAGTTCAGTTACTATGATAAGACATAGGGCTGAGACTCTGCTTCGGATCATCTGGTTTGGGTTATTCTGTTATTTTGGGTAGTTTGTTTCGGAAAAGTTCTATCGAAACTAACCAAATTGAACTACGGTTCGGTTTGGGTATTGGGTATTTCGGGTTTTAATTCTGTTAAATTCGGTTAGTTCGATTCTATGGTTCGGAATTTTTAATATATTTTTGGAAAATCGGTATGATTCTGTATATGCTTATTAGAAAAAATTAGAAGAATTAAATACGGTTAATCAATCGGTTTGGATGAACGGAAACCGAAAGATAACCGAATTAATTTTAAAATGGTGCTGATTGGTTTAAACTAAATAACCGAATCAAAACCGAAAACCTCGATTCGGTTTGGTTCGTGTAAAAATCGGAGGGCTAATAAAACAACTAAACTCCAAGTTTCAGAATCTTGCAGAGGTGGCAACAGCACTTGCGCTAACGAATCCGAGCCGAATGTGTTGAATCTTAGTCACCTAAAGTCTCCACAACTTTCCCACTTTCATCTTGAGCATCACTCTTGCACCTCGATCAATGCACACATGCAAGGTTTCTTGCGTTTTCAACAAGATCACGATTTTGATGTTGCATTTTCAGCTATATTTCATAGCTTTGGACTTTAGAGAAGAAGCTTATGTCTCTTCATTTTTAGTACGTCTTTTAATGAGCAAAAACGTACCAAGTAAAGGAAGTTAACACATTTGTTTTTTCTTTTTTTTTAAGGAATCTACAATATTAAAACATTTTTTTGTTAGTTTTAAAGGTAAACGAAAATAGAATTTTCTATTTGTGTTAGGCATTTCTGCTTGAACTTTTGACAAAAGAAAAATTATGAAGAATTGAAAATGCTTTATATTACGAAAATCTGTTTAAAAAATATATCTTATGTAAATATAAACGCAAATACAAAAAAAAAAAATTGCTTTTGAAAGAACCGAGTCCTAAGTAACCCATAGAAATGTGTAACGGCCAAACTAAATTATTGCGACTCGTAACGAAATATTGGATCCTCTTGTGGGTCACATGCATGATTTCCTAAACATTTATATCAAGAAAAGTGAATTGTAGCTTCCATTCAAAGCTTTCCTTAAGATATAAAACATGGTGATCTGATTTCAGGGGTTGGTCTGGGATGCATTTGTTCCTCTGCATACCACTTTTTTAAGACTAAAATTCGAGAAGTTTTTTTTTTTTTTTATTAGACTCGGAAATAATTTCAGACCTTTAACGGGTTCAGACTAATCTCCCGAGCGGAAGTGACACAGCCCACTTATGATGCCCCACTTGGCCAAGAGTTAGTGTGATAATTCCGCATCCGGGGGGATTCGATCCCCGACCTGGACCACCAGGGCCGAAACTCACCCCGAATGGGAACCACCCCGAATGAAAATTCGAGAAGTTCATGCGGTCTTGTGACTCAATCGTTGGTGCTTGTTTATGGTCTTTAACCACAATGAATGGATTGCAGATATTGATTGTGTTGAATTTGTTGTTTCAAGCCACCAACAAAACGTGCCACGATGTTGGGGTCGGTTTTCAGATAACCGAGATCAACTATTAAAACGACTAAGTATCAAAAATGGGTCTAGCGGACTTACGTGGGCCTAGCAGATCTACGTGGGCCTAACCGAACCTTGACGACGGACGACGAGCCCACAAGCCAGTGAGAAGACGGTGCAACGCGTCTTGGGCCGAGCCGAAGCAATGAGAAGATGGTGCAACGAGTTTTGGGCCGAGCCGAGGGTTCTCTAGGCCGAGACAACTGCTTAGCGGGCCGAGCTGCAAGACTAAAGAACCCTTTGGGCCGAGCCGACGTCTTTGTAGGCCGAGACAAGTAATGAGCCGAACCGAGCCAGAGATGACCAGTATCGAACCGAGCCGGAGAAAGGCCAAACTCAGACCGACCCGAAGAAACCCACCTCGGACCGACCCGAGCTAACCCGCCTCGGACCGATCCGAGCTAATCCGCCAGAGACCGACACGACTCACCTCAGACCGAGATGGAGAAAGAAGAGGTAAAGCCCAAGATGGTGCGACGTGTCACGGGCCGAGCCGAACACTTCATGGGCCGAGGCGAGAGCTTATGAGCCGAGGTGAGAGCTTATGGGCCGAGGCGAGGTTTATCCGTCAAATATAATGGGTCGAACCGCGAGCCCATTAGACAATCCAAGTCCCCATTCGCCCTAAAAAATGATTCGAGGCGGCGACCGCACAGAGAAAATGAAATCTTCCAAGAATATCTTATGAGATTCTCGCCTAGACGGTTTATCAAGTATCTATGAAAGGGAAACGAAGTCAGAAGACGAGACACAAGTTTTGCCTAGCAAAAATATTTAGCAAAATCACTTATCACATCTTTGTACGAAAAGATTATCGAATCAACAATAAAACCATCTTTAGATCTTTGTTCTCGAGTTTCATATTTAGAATCTTATGTTCCCTCTAAATTCCTTACCTAGTTTAGTTGTGCGAGTTTTGGCTCCCCCAATTTGGCGGCGTCTGTGGAGATTAAAAGTTTTCTTACTCACATATATCATCGAGAACGAGACCGAAAAGATGGCCATCGACGACCAAAAGCGGTGACGACGCGAACAACAACGGTGGCGAGGCTACCAAAACAAGGGTCGATCCCAGCGACCCTCCTCCAGGAAACATAGAGGCAACCTCAGCACTACTAGCCGAAGTGAAGGACATGCTGGCTGCGCTGCTGAAGAAGGCCGAGGAGCAAGACAAGTTGAACATATCTCTATCGGAGAGGCTCGAGACGCTGATATCGGAGAGCCGAGCCCGAGATCTACGCGCTATAACCTGGGCTTGGTGGTAAATCCCACTAGAGGAATCGCCAGGAGGCTCGGTCTCAACCCAACAGTCCTCGACTTCTCAACGCCTACTGGCACATCTGGAGACGCACTAAGGATCCCAAGAGGAATGCCGCCACTGCATCCGTCCGACAAGATAACGCCCACGGCGATGAGACCTAACCTAACCGATACACCTCGACTGAACCGAGGAGCAGGAAGCACCAGCAACAGACCGGACCAACAAGTTGACGACTGTTCAAGAGTACGCCTCGACGGAACGATCGCAACCATCACTGATGGAGAGAGCCAGGGCGAAAGAGGTCACACCTCGGGGCGCATCAAGCGTGAAGAGCTCCCCTCGGCCCTGGAAGAAGGAAGAACCAAAGGAGATGCTTACAGCTCGGATCAGCTCAGAAACCTGACAGAGGAAGAAGAGAACCTTCTCTGGGTGCAACAAACACAACGAGTCCACGAGCTGAGAAATGTGAGCCAAAGTCAACATGACGAGCCGCGAGAGATGAGCCGATCCCAAATCGAGGAGATAAACAAAATCTGAGCCTCCCTGCCTCGGGCTGCTACCAAAGTGATGGTTGTTTGATCACAAGTGCATCATGCTATTAGCGCGGGGCAGAAGATAGATCGGAAGTTGGAGGAGACGCAAAGGACCCCTCTAACAGCTCGGATCACCCCTTTCCAACGACGAGCATAAGCTAGCATCAATTATTCAGAACCTCCTAATATTCTGAATGTTGTTATCTCATTCGCAAAAATCGAAACCACTGAGAACGATAGTCCGCATAACGACCCTCTCGTCATTGAGCTAACCATCATGGATCATAATGTGACAAGAGTATTGATAGATACATGGAGTTCTGTCGACGTCATCTTCCGAGAAACCCTCAGAAAGATGAACATCAACTTGTCGGAAATCATAGCTGATCCAAAACCCATGACCATATTCTCACGAGAAACGACGATGATTCTCGGCACAATCAGACTTCACGTCCATGCTGAAGGTGTAACAAAGATCGTGGAGTTCTTCGTCGTAGATCACCCGACGATATACAATGTAATCATGAGAATTCCGTGGATAAATTCCATGCGAGCCCCTCCATTCACGTACCATCTCTGCGCTAAGTTCCCAACCCTCGATGGAGTCAAGACGATATGGGGAAATTGGAAGGAGTCACGAATCTGTTTCCTAACCGAGCACAAACTCAGGAATCCCGTGACCGACACAAAGGTGAACCAGAAGAAGCTGAAAACAAATCGGGAGTCTGCAAACGAGCCAGCCAAACTCTTATAGCAAATATTCCAATACCAAGATCATGAAACGCAATACATCTGAAGAAGTATTATCACTAAGCCATTCTACCGAACTACATGACGGTTTGATCCTTGAAAATGGTACATATGCAACCAATCTTTTGAAAGGTTCAGCTGTCCTCCCCCCTCTCAAAAAGAGGAAGGAGGGGGGGGGAGTGGGTGCGTATACACATATACTCCCATTTTTTGAAAAACGCGATCTTTCGCAGATTTTAAGTTTTATCAATACAAATTCCTTTAACATACTTTTATCAATCTCGTATGTTGCTGGCCACAACAACGAATTATCACATCTTTTACGGATTTTTAACCACTATATCATATACGGATTAGAGTTTTATTACATATTCCACAGATTTAAGCGCAATGTATAATTTAAAGGCGGATATATCTCGACCAAGGAAGGAAATGATATACCTAGACCAAACCAATCAAAATTTTACTATTGAAACGGCATGTAAGTCGAGACTACACCGCAAGCCCTAAATTCGAAGTAAAATCTAAAACCCAGTACTCACTCGCTTCTCAGCACACCGGTCTTCAACATCTCAACACATATACTAAATATATCACTTAGTATGAGATACTCAAACATGTTTCATAAAAAAAAAACAGACGAGCACGTAAGCCGAGACTACATCACATGCCCTAAAATTGGAGTACAAATAGTCAAAACCCAACAACTGCTCGTTTCTTAACACGTTGGTCACTGCCATTTCAACATTAAGCGCTTCGTTTGAGGCAATTACTTACATCTGTTACGTGGCAAAGTTTAAAAATTGTAGGATAACTAAAGACAAGTCAAAAACAAAGTTCCAAAAAGTCAATACGGATAAAGTCATCCATGCATCATGCTCAAAACAAAGCGAAACAAAAGACGAGGACTAAAAACCAAAGATACTCAGGACGGTTCAGGTCGATAGGCTCCTCGGCAGCAAGGTTCACAACACCAGGCGTGTTGACATTAGAACCAGAGGGATCAGCGACGCCAATGCCAGTTGCGGTGGATTCCACCGGCTCGACTCCAAGAAGAGAACTCACCGAGTCCGGCAAAACAGGAGAAAGTTTCAGCTCGTCTCTCAGCTCGGAGGCAATCCTTTCAAACTCCTCATCTGCACCCCCCAGCTCGGCTCTCCACTCGTTCAATTTTGCCGCCTCGTCATCCAGAGTCGGAGCATCTTCTTTACGAAAAAGGTTAATAAACTGGAGGTTACTCTCAACCTGCGCCAAGTCGAACTCTTTGTCCTTAGCATCTTTCAACCCCCTGATGCTCTTCTCCACTTTAACGAGCTGATCTTGAAACTTATGGGCAAGTTTCCGCCTCACCTCTCTCTGGGCTTTCTTAACGTTAGCCTCGTGCAGAGCCTCCTTCGCCTTAATCTGTCTTTCTAAGGAAGTCACATCGGCAGCCTTTTTTGTCTTGGCCTCCTTTAACCAAAGCGCCAAATTTGCAGCTCGAGCTTGTTCCTCCTTCAAAACTTTTTTCTCGCTTTTAAGAGTCGCAATCTTAGTCTTAGAACACATCAATTTCCTCTCGGCCTCGTCAAGTTTGATTTTCTTTATCGAAGTATCCTTCCTCGCCTCGTCAACTCGGTGTATGTCCTTGCGAGCATCCGAATCATAAGAAGCTACCATCATGTTTATGGACGCCACAAACTGCAAAGGAAAAAGATAAATAAAATCTGACCTAACACTTAAGAAATTTTATAAAGATTCATGATCATACCATGGTGCCTCGCTGAGACATGTCGGCGTATAACTTTCCTTCTGCGAGGGAATCAAGAGAAGGTAATCGAACACAGAGCAGTTGACCTTCGAAAAAAGCAAGGAAGATGCAGAAGCATCGTCCGTTATCACCTCGGTAGATGTTGGGTCTGCAACAAGAGGAACGGTGCGCCTTTTCTTTCTCTCAACCTTGTCACCTATAGTAGTCTTGCCCTATCACCTTCCGAGGTGGAGCCCTTTCGGCTCGACGCCTCGGTATGCTTTGTCAGTGCAGAAGCAGGGGGCCTAGCAGTTTGAGGCTGGGCTAGTATAAGCTCCCTCTCCTCTCTACCCGATGTCGGCGGCTCGAAAGGAGTGATAGGATCCTTACCCGTCACCTCGACAATATTTGCCGCGTTGGAAACCTCCACGACAGTTGTCGCATCGGCCACACCATCCCCAGAGACAACAGACCATGCGGGGATCTCGGTAGCTCGCTCCACAGCCTCTCTATCTTCCCTCACTTTCTACTATTTCCGTTCACAGATTCACAACCTTTCCCCCATAATCACTCTGAGATCTTCCAAAGACGAACGTGAAGATTCCGAGCTAACAGAGACACCATCAAGAATGGCTTGGGCCTTCTCGACTCTTTTCAGCGAAAAATACCGCTCCCAATGAATCTTCCTAGCAGCTAGAGCCTGATGGACCGCATATAGATTCTCTGGGCACAGGGGAAGGAAGTCGCGAATTGCAAAACAAGTAGAAATTAAAAGTCAAGACAAACTACCGAGCTGAATATTCAAAAGAACTACGGCTCGGCTACCAAGTGGTCCCCATCTCGTCTTAACTATCTGGAGGTAATCACTACCAACAAGGAATCGTTGACGGAAACGAAGAAGAAATAGCTTGCCCAATCGCTATCCTTTCTCGGAAAACCCATCACGATCCTCCTGTTTCTCTTGTTCGAGATATAGAACATCCCCGCCTTAGAATCCCTTCGAAACTCTAGAAGGTTTCGAAGATGGTCAACCTGGACTTCAATGCCACATTCGTAACTCTGGACCAGAATTCTCACGAGATTACGTAATTCCCGAGGCATAATTTGAGCCAAAGCAAGGCCATTCCTCCATAATAACTTAAGTATCTGTTCGGATATTGGAAACCACATGAAGCAACCATAGAAGAAGCATTCATAGACGGTTGAGTGATTCAGAGGAGGTTTGTCAGCTCGGTCAGAAGAGGTCGGAAGAACGAATTCCACCCCCTCGCATATCCTGAAGCGTTTCCTCAGTTTGTCCAAAAACGCCTCGGTAGATAGAGAAGAGCCAGGAGGATCAACACGTTTTTTTCCATATCTCTTCGACGAAACAACTAGTCGCGTCGAAGGCCCATCCATCTGGCTTGCCACCATATGCTCCAGTTGCCTCCTCGCCTCGACAAGATCAAAGTAAAAATCTTCTTCTTCTTTGACGACAATATCATCAGGCGCCTCGGTGATTGAAGAAGTCGGATTTTCTAGAGGGCTCGGTCCGGCGGATCTAACCGCTTCGCCATCTTCTGAAGACAAAACAACGCTACCGCCGAGCCACACAGGAGAACCAGAGGAACTTATTGAATCGTTTGGCTCGGTAGAAGAGAGACGAGATAACTAGAAAATGTTATAAGACGGATCGGCGAAATCAAGATTCCGTTGGAATCGATTGAATATAGATCATATATTAAAGGCGCGGCGGCGGAAAAGCGAAAAACGGAGAAACCGTAATCGGAACATAAACGAAAAAGGAAAAAAAAAGGATAGAGAAGATAGCTACATGATTTTATGAAAATTTGAAGAAGTGAATAATGAGAAGAGTCGAATGGAGATCTTAATATTTATAGGAAACAGGTGTGTGACCTCAAAAACTGGCAGCGCGTGACCTCGGGAACTGGCGAAACGTTTGCGATTCCCAAGTTTGTTATGACCTTCTCTAACGGCCATCAAATTTCCAAGTCATACATTTCGTTAAAAATCATTTCGAGTCGAAGAAAACGGCTCGGAAATTTCAAATCTTCACTTCAATGAAAGAACGACTCGGAAGTTTAAAATTTTCTCACCTAAGCTAAGAAACAGCTCGACTTCGAATATGTGACATCTCGCCTCGTCAACAAAACGGCTCGGCGTCGAATATGTGACATCTTGCCTCATCAACAAAATGACTTGGTGTCGAATATGTGACATCTCGCCTCATCAACAAAACGGCTCGGCGTCAAATAGGTGACTGATATATCATGATTTTTACCCTATTTAAGCCATGATATAAGTCCTTTTTATAGAGTCTTTCTAGTGTTTTGTAGTCTTTTAGAGTCTTTTACAGGTTATAGCACGTTTGGAGCATTATTGGAATTATTGGAGCTTTCTGGAGCAGTTTGGAGCAAAGCTGAAGTTCGTGTTGCTGAGTACAAGATTTCACAACAAGCATCGATCGATACCCCCTGGTATCGATCGATACTCATCGAGCAAGACACGACCCGCGAGTTTTCCAAGACTTGAAGAATTGCAAAAGTGCCCAGAAAACTTTGATAATTACAAGATGGCCCAGAACGTGTTTTAGGTTATAAATAGGGATTTTTACAGCCACTTTTAGGCACAAACAGAAAGACCAAGCAAACATCAGGGATGAACAACCCAGTGGTTTTAAGAGCTGATGAAGCTGGAGTTCTGAGAGACCGAGAGGGTCATGTGTGTAATGAGAGAGGGCAGCGACTTGACGAGGCTGGAAACGTCGTTGTCCCTGCTGCTAGTATTGAGATTGTCGCGCCAGCTGGGCGCGTCAACATTGGCAATGCTGCAGGTGTTCGAGTTGCGATTCGCATACCGACTTTTCAGAGGAACGACTTCGAGCTGAAGCCTGCGTACTACGCTCTTGTGAGTCAGAGCCCATTCCATGGCCTACCTCATGAGCATCCCATGGATCATATCGAGAGATTCGAGGATTTGGTCACGGGAATGAAGTACAATGGAGTGCCCAACGAGTTCTTGTTCTGCAACTCTTCCCATACTCTCTTGGTGGAGACGCTGCTTATTGGCTGAAGCAGTTGGCTCCTGATTCTCTAACTACATGGGATGAGACGAAGAGAGCATTCTTGTGCAACTTCTACGATGATGCGAGATCTGAAGAGCTCAGGAACAAGATTTCCCAGTTTTCTCAAGGACCAACAGAGGGACTCAAGGCTGCTTGGATTCGCTTCAAGTCTTATCAAAGGGATTGTCCACACCATGGGTTCAATCAAGTTCAGCTGTTGAGCACCTTCTACAGAGGGATCGATTGGAGATACCAGATGGCTCTGGATACTGCGAGTAATGGTAACTTCAACACAAGGTATCCAGACGATGCAGTTGTGCTAATTGAGAACTTGGCGTCTAGTAATAGCACCAAGAATGCCGATTTCGAGAGGAAGAAGCAAGCTGGAGGAATTGATGCATCGCAGATGGCTGAAGTTCAAGCCAACCTAGATTTCCTGATCGGAAAGAATCAGAAAGCGGTCCACTTTGCTGCTGAGAATGAAGTGGAGGATTGTAACTACGTTGGTGGTTCTGGATTTCAGGGTCAACAATTTGGGTACAACAACAACAGGAACTTCAGCAACAACAATCGCAATTACGGGAACTCTTCGTACCAGCCCGTTCCGCCAAAGACCACAGATAACGAGATGAAATCCATGCTTGAGCAGATTCTTCAGGGACAGCAGAAGTTGCAAGTGGATTTCAATGGGAAGCTTGACCATCTGTACTCTGATCTGAATGGGAAAATCGAGACTCTCCATACCAGTCATAGGATGCTGGCAACGCAAGTGGCCCAGTCTGCAGCAAACTCCAAGGGAAAGACAGTTCATCCACACGACGCACACGTCAATGCCATCACCTCGAATGCAGGACAACTCGATGAGGGGCATGAAATCGCCAGAGCATCGATCGATACCCCCCAGTATCGATCGATGCCGGTCACTATTCTGAAACGGGATACTTCCAAACCCCGTGTATCGATCGATACCTCATTGATATCGGTCGATACTGAGGCGATTTCTGAGGTGACAACTGAGACTTCGACTATGGCGCCTAAGGTAGTTGCAGAACGAGTGTATATTCCCAGGATGCCTAGTCCTATAGTTCCTAAGATGACAAGGGAGGAATGCGAGATTGCTAGATTACAGTATTTGCTGGATAACCCGAATGTGGAACTTCTTCCTGATGAAGATGTACCTGCCAGGAACGATTCAAAAGCAAGAGTATCGATCGATACCCCACCTGGTATCGATCGATACCCCACCTGGTATCGATCGATACCCCTCGCAGATCGAGCCAGAAACTGTGAAAACACATGAGATTTCGACTGAGGAATCTCAAGTAGTAGCAGCACGATTCAATATCGCCCAATTTTGGGAAGACCAGGAAACCCAGTATCAGGCAGCGATAGCTAAAGAACGAGCTGAGAAAAGACTTCGCAACCCCAAGAAGCTGAATCCCATTCCTAAACACCTCAGAGATCCTATCACTCCAAAGCAGCTGCGTGGCTTTGAGAAGAGAGTACGAAGGATACCTCATTCGTTCACTTTTAAAGAAGCTCTAGAGGGCTGGCCTCTGCTGAGTCACTTCAAAGATTGCAGAGAAACAGAAGAAGAAGTCAAGGCACTCTTTCTCGAGGCAAGACGCAAGTCACTACAGCCGCGGCAATTGAAACAGAGGGAAGACCCAGGGAAATTCGCGGTACCATGCTCTATCTCTAGAGTCGAGTTCAAAGAGTCTCTCGTTGACTCAGGGTCTAGCGTCAATGTGATGTCAAAGGAGATTGCTGAACGATTGAAGGCTTATATAAGACCCCCTACTTTGCTTCTGACATTTGCAAACTCTTCCACCTCACCTCCATACGGTACTATCCCTGCTTTGACTATCAAAGTAGGAAACTGTCTGGTTGTGGAGATGAGCAAAGGATCTGAGGTTCCTCTACTTCTGGGACGACCGTTCATGGCTACTGCTGGCGCAATCATAGACACACCTAATAAGAGACTCTCCTTCTCTTACATTGACGGAGATGTCTCCTATGGTGCCATTCCCCCTAGGAGTGTTTCCGCACATGTCTCTACCATCAAGGTTGTAACAGGAGAGTCGCTAGCAATTGATATTTTGGAAGAACCTCCTGATGAGCCACCCAGCATCCCCAAAAAAGTTGCCAAGAAGGCCAAGGCAAAGAAGAAGAAGGCCAAGAGCAAAAACGTCGAGAATCCCCATGTCACTTTGATACCTCAGAAGTGCGATGGGAATTCGATTGAGTATAAGGTCAAGTGCAAAGGAGCCTTAAAGCCATTCTCTAAGGCTAGAGTACTGCTTACTTCTGAGCTGAAAGAGAAAGGGCAGGAGTTTGTAAACAGCATGCTAAACAGAACTCTGAAGCTAGTAATGTCAAGTGATGGAGCCTGTTTTGATGCAAGCTCTCATTCTTATCCAGCCTGAAGGGCGTTACAGTCAAGCTATTGACGTTAAACGAGCGCTTGGTGGGAGGCAACCCACTGGTGAGTCTGTCCTTGAGTCATTTTTGGTTTTTATTTTCGTTTGTTTTAAGTTTGTGTCAGGATGAACAAGGAGCAACTCGAAATCGCCTAAGCATCGATCGATACCCCATTGGTATCGATCGACACCAATCGCGGATGAAAAGTTCACCAAGTCGATCTAAGCATGGTATCGATCGATACCATGCTGTGTGTCGATCGACACTCGGTGTTCCAGAACGGTAATTTCTTGTTTCTTCGTTTCTTCTATTCTTTTGTCTTCTTTTACCTACTCTACGCTAGATAACACTGGGGACAGTGTTGTTCAAGTCTGGGGGAGGTGTCTGCTGACATTGTGTTTGTTTTTCTTAGAGTCAGTTGTTTTATCGAGTCAAAACTGTTTTATTGAGTCAAAATTTGTTGGAGATTATGATCATGTGCTTGAACCTATTGATTTGATTTTGTTTTTGAGTGCACAGTGTTACATGATCAGTTCTAGATCGACTAATGAAAAATCCAAAGACTGACCAGTTGACTAGAAAACATCCATGTCTCCGGCAGAATTCTTCTGAAGCCTGAGCCAAATTTTTGCACTTCATCAATGTGGTTAATTTTCATAGAGCTTGATTCATCATTCATATCTGATAAAGGAATCCATGTGTTTTTAGTTATGGTATCTCTCTCCCCTGTTATAAGTTGATAGATAAGAGCATAAAAAATTGAAATGATTTTCTTCTGAGTAGAGGGTTAGGAAAATTTCCAGCGATCCCATTATTCTACTTAAGAGGGAATGATCACACAAAGGTTTGGAAGCGAGGCTAGGATTTTCCTATGATGCCATTATTCGCCTACATCCTTTGATACATTGAGAGGGAAGAACCGGGGATTTGGTGGCAAACACCATCAATACTCGCGTCTCATACCTTGATGTGTATATGCAAAGCTGAAAAGAAAAAAATAAAAAAGAGAACATAATAAGAAATAAGTCTGGGGGAGAGAAATTGATACAAAAAGTGTGAAAAAGGGTGGTTCCTTTGTTATGATATTGTCTGGTAAAGAGTCTAGAAGGTTCTTGAATATTAGCTGCAGCGATGAAACTGGCGATGAGGGCTTTACTTGAACAATGCTGTGGGATAATGTGTGGAGTCTGGAAAAGCTGCGAATGTCTACGGAGAAGTACATGGTGGTTAGATCAAAAGCTGATCAGGTGACATTTGGGTGCTTGGGAAAAATGTCATTTCGATGGTTCATGAACAGGTGAGTCTCCGCGTTTTCAAACCTCTTTCTCTGTTTAGTCTTCTATTTGCTTGAGGGCAAGCCAAGGCTAAGTCTGGGGGAGTTGATATATAATGGTTTTTACCCTATTTAAACCATGATATAAGTCCTTTTTATAGAGTCTTTCTAGTGTTTTGTAGTGTTTTAGAGTCTTTTACAGGTCATAGCACGTTTGGAGCCTAATTGGAGCATTCTGGAGCAGTTTGGAGCAGAAGCTGAAGTCGTGTTGCTGAGTACCTGATTTCACGTCGAGTATCGATCGATACCCCCTTGGTATCGATCGACACTCATCGCAGCAAGACACGACCCGCGAGTTTTCCAAGACTTGAAGAATTGCAAAAGTGCCCAGAAGTCTCTGATAATTACAAGAAGACCCCAAAACGTGTTTTAGGTTATAAATAAGATTTTACAGCCATCTGTTTAGGCTATGCCTTTTTAAGCTTTATTTTCTTTGGTTTTGAGACAAGTCTGATTTCCCTTCGTCCGAGATCAGATCTCAAGAACCCTTTGTTATTATTCTATTGATGATTTATTCAAACATGTCTTTTGATTCAATTGCTATGTCTGAGTAGATCCACTTTAGGTTTAGGGTTTTCTCATAAAGGATTTCTCTGAATGCTAGGTTAATTATCTGTTTAGGATTCACCATCTGAATTATAGTTCTTCGCTTAGGCTGTGTTCAAAGCTAATTCTAGGTTGACGAATCTAGAACTTAGATCTTAGGATAATTGATTAGGCACGACAGTGCGATTAATTACCTGATAGAACCTAGGTGAGCAAATTGATTACTCGTAAAGAAATTTGATTTAATTGATTTGTGAACATATCAAACCTGTTATTAAAGCTGATTTAGACTTTAGGATTCGCAAAGAGATTTAGAATTCCTAGGATTTAGATTTAGATAATTTTCGCAACGACAGTTGGTTAATTATACTTAAGTGATTTGAGTTCTAGAACTGCGCTAAATCTGAATCCTGTTAGTTAGTTTATCTGCATTCACTGATTTCCTGAGATAAACCCTGGGCCTATATTTTCCTGATTGAATACAACTCTTTTATTTTCTGCACTGCTTTTAATTACATCTATTTGGCTTAGCTTGATTCTTAACTATACAATCTATTGTGCGTTTCTGTGAGTCCTCTGTGGTTCGACCCCTAGCTTTACTATAACAACTGCTTTAGTACTTTAGGGTATTAAATTGAGCATATCACAGACCATTCCTTACAACTGCTGGAGCCTTAATTGACTGCAGGAATGGACAGATCGCTCTCAACATCGGTGACTTGGTTGTCCTTTAACATGGAAAAGATGATGAAAAGACCAACCATCGATGGGCAGACATTCTATGTGGACGCCTTCAGTGACATAGCTGAAGAGTACTTCCTGGAGATGCACCCTGAAGATCCACTGGAGAGAGCATTGGTCTGTTCGGTGATATGCTCAATTTAATACCCTAAAAAGTACTAAAGCAGTTGCTGCAGTAAATCAAGGGGTCGAACACAAGAACTCAAGAATCACACAATAAATTCTATAGATCAGAAACAAGCTAAACCAGATGATGTAATTGAAAACAGGATTGCAAGTAAAACGTTTGTAAATTCAATTGGGGAGACGTAGGCTTAGGGTATTTCTCAGGAGATCAATGAATGCAGCTAAATTAACTAACAGGATTCGGATTAAGCACCGTTCTAGAACTCAAACCACTAAGATATAATAAACCAACTCTCGTTGCGAAAACTATCTAAATCTAGATCCTAGGAATTCCAAATCTCTTTGCGAATCCTAAATTCTAAATCAGCTTTAAAGTTCAAGTTTGATATGTTCACAAATTAATTAAACCAAATCTCTTTGCGAATAATTAATTTGCTCACCTAGGTTCTATCAGGTAATTAATCGCACTCTCGTGCCTAATCAATTATCCTAAGATCT
The DNA here is from genome assembly GCA_002933935.1 of Eutrema yunnanense. Classification (NCBI taxonomy): domain Eukaryota; kingdom Viridiplantae; phylum Streptophyta; class Magnoliopsida; order Brassicales; family Brassicaceae; genus Eutrema; species Eutrema yunnanense. The sequence goes on from PKML01051522.1 coordinate 695,743, forward strand.
AAGTTCTAGGTGATTAATCTAGAATTAGCATTGAGAACAACCTAAGGTGAAGAACTAATCAGATAGTGAATCCTAACAGAAAATCAACCTAGCATTCAAAGAAATCCCTATGAGAAAACCCTAAACCTAACGGGTGATCTACTCAGACATGAATATTAAATCAATAAACATGTTGAATAAATACTCTTGTATAAAATCAGAAAGAGAAACAAGGTTTTGAGATCTGATCTCGGACGAAGGGAAACCAGACTTGTCTCTGACCAAAATCTCTCTTAAACTCAAACAAAAATAAAGCATAGCCTAAACAATGGCTGTAAAATCCTATTTATAACCTAAATCACGATTTAGGGCCTTCTTGTGATTATCAGAGACTTCTGGACCAAGTTGCAATTCTTCAACTCTTCATTAAGTCGCGATGTCGTGTCTGCTGTGCTGGGTATCGATCGATACCATGGGGGTATCGATCGATGCTAGACGTAAAAACAGGTACTCAGCGACACGATCTTCTGCTTCTGCTCCAAATGCTCCAGAAAGCTCCAATACTTCCAATTAAGCTCCAAACGTGCTATAACCTGTGAAAGACTCTAAAAGACTCCAAAACACTAGAAAAGACTCTA
>PKML01051522.1:710503-726168 GCA_002933935.1 Eutrema yunnanense
ATTTGTGAACATATCAAACTTGAAATTAAGGCTGATTTATTCTTAGGGATTTGCAAAGAAATTTGGGATTCTGAAGTTTAGATTTAGATGGTCTTCGCAACGACAGTTGGTTGATTTTACTTTAGTGATTTGAGTTCGAGAACCGTGCGTAACCTGAACCCTGATTAGTTAGTTTATTTTGCATTCATTGATTTCCTGAGAAATATCCCTGAACCTATCTTTTTCCCATCGAATACAACTCGTTTATACTTTCTGCTTTCTGTTTAAACTGAATTGCTTAGCTTAGCTCGATTCTATACAATTTATTGTGTGATTTCTGTGAGTCCTTGTGTTCGGCCCCTAACTATATTACAACTACTGCTTTAGTACTGTTAGGGTATTAATTTGAGCATATCAGTGACATCTCGACTCGTCAACAAAACGGCTCGACGACGAACAAGAGACATCTCGCCTCGTCAACAAAAGGGCTCGCGTCGAACATGTGACATATCGCCTCATCAACCAGGACAACTCAACATGATGGCTCGGCATCCTCTCGACTAGACATCATCTTGGCTCGGAAGCTCGTCGACAACAAAACAGCTCGGTAATAACAAAACAACTCGGTAATAGCAAAACAGCTCGGCAAGCCCATTAGACGATCCAAGTCACCATTCGCCCTAAGAGATGATTCGAGGCGGCGATCGCACAAAGAAAAAGAAATCTTCCAAATATCTTCCGAGATTCTCGCCTAGACGGTTTATCAAGTATCTATAAAAAGGTAGACGGAGTTAGAAGACGAGACACAAGTTTTACCTAGGAGAAATACTTAGCAAAATCACTTATCACATCTTTGTAAGAAAAAGCTTATCGAATCAGCAATAAAACCATCTTTGGATTTTTGTTCTCGAGTTTCATACTTAGAATCTTTTGTTCCCTCTAAATTCCTTACTGATATGCTCAAATTAATACCCTATTTAGATACTAAAACAGTTGTTATAGTATAGTTAGAGGTCGAATACAAGGAGTCACAGAGACACACAATAGATTATGAATGTGGGAATTACGCTAAGCAATCAATGGTATTGAAAACAAGTACGTAAATTAAAACGGATGTAAATTCAGTTGGAGAAAGATAGGTTCAGGGTATTTCTTAGGAAATCAATGAATGCATGTAAACTAACTAACATGATTCAGATTTAGCGCGATTCTTGAACTCAAATCACTAAAGTATAGCTAACCAACTCTCGTTGTGAAAACTATCTAAATCTAAACCCTAGGAATTCCAAATCTTTTTGCGAATCCTAAAGTCTAAATCAGCTTTTTAAACCAAGTTTGATATGTTCACAAAACAACTAAACCAAATCTCTTTGCGAATAGTTATTTTGCTCACCTTAGGTTATATCAGGTAATTAATCGCACTCTCGCGCCCAATCAATTATCCTAAGATATAAGTTCTAGGTGATCAATCCAGAATTAGCTTTGCAAACAACCTATGGTGAAGAATTAATTCAGATAAAGAATCCTAATAACAATCAACCTAGCATTCAGAGAAAACCTTATTGAGAACCCTGAACCTAACAAGGGATCTACTCAGACATGGAGAATGAAACAATCAACATAACTGAATAAATCATCAATAAAATAAAATAAGAGTAGAATGAAACAGGGGTTCGAAATATTCTCTCAGACGAACAGAGTTCTGACTTGTTTCCCCTCTCTCAGAAATCCTCAAGAACAATATTATGAAAAGCACACAGCCAAAGTGGCTGTAAAACCTAATTTAATAGTCTAAACACGAATTGGGGTATTCTTGTAAATATTAAAGTCTTTTGGGCAAGTTCTGCAATTCTTCAAACTTCATTAAAGTCGCGACTTATGATCTCCTCGATGGGTGTCGACCGATACCAGGGGGTATCGATCGATGCTTGACGCTTCGATCAGGTACTTAGTCACCAAATTTCAGTTTTGCTCCATAATGCTCCATAATGCTCCATAAAACTCCAATATTTCCAATAATGCTTCAAATGTGCTAAAACCTGTAAAAGACTCTATAATAGAATAAAGACTCGATAAAACGGACTTATATCATGACTTAAACAGGGTAAAAACCATGATATATCACTTACCAAGTTTAGTTGTGCGAGTTTCGACTCCCACACACGACATGTTGCTTTGTATCTTTGATGTCAACCTTAGTTAGAAGCAAAAACAAATTGTTGGCATACTCTTCGACATACCGAATTTCTTGTCTCAAATTACACAATCACTTAAACATCAATTGATCGTAGTTATAAGGCAAGAACGTCTGACGCATATGAGACAAAGATCCTCAGTTTGCCCAACCATGGGCAAGATGCTTACGATTGGATCCACCACTTTGTTGCTCTTTTTAAAACCGCATAAAGATGACAAAAACATGATGATGTTGAGTGTGAGAGCAGAATCTCACAACCTCAATTCCCGACTTTTCAGGTCGTATGTTCTTGAGAGTAATTTAGAAAATCAAGAGAAAAATGTGTATTATATTTCTTAGTCGAGAATTCGGTCTCTCATTACATTGTAGCTGATGTTCAAATTTATACAAGCTCAGAAAAGATAACTGCATGATACTACACTTAATTATAGAATTAAATTCATAATCTTTGTCTTTAATGTAAGGCTTGATTCTAGGAAGTGAAGTAATTGTGTTTGACCAGGTTTGAACTTTGGCCGAGCTCGTACTATTGTCTTTCTGCGAGCTCGCTCCTTTCCTGCGAGCTCGGTGCTTTCAGCATGCTCACTGCTTTCAGCATGCTCGCTGCTTTCAGCATGCTCGTTGCTTTCAGCATACTCGCTGCTTCCAGCATGCTCGTTGCTTTCAGCATACTCGCTGCTTCCAGCATGCTCGATGCTCCCAACACGCTTGTTTTAACTTGTGCCTTTCTTACTTCAGCTTGTAAACAGTCTCATGAGACCTCGTCGTGGGCCGAGCCTTCATTGTTGAGCATACTTATTCGGGCTGGATTTAGGGTGCTAAATTCGGGCCCAACATTGAGGCACCAATTTGAATTCAAGGACTGTAAAACTTCAATTAAACAACTCTTATGTCGTTTGTCTGTCATAAAACTTTGGAATTTCAAACGTGAATCCACTCTCCCAACGGTAATCATTACTATGTCTGAGAACAGGTTCTCCTCTTGATCATGATTGTGACAAGCAACATCAACATTCTTGAGTAGAGTATTATGAGGCCAAGAGTTGTAGCCGAACCTGTGTCACCATATGTTGAACTTGCTCTTGGGGTGCGAGTGTATGTCATCTCACCATCAGAAAGAGGGGGTCACGTTTCTGTCTTGCTATAATCGAGATCAAAGATCATAGTAAGGCTTTGATACCAACCTGACGAAGCGTACAAAACAAAATTCAGCTTAACTAGAGGTTCAAAAAACATTCATGAATTGGTTTTTAAGAAACAATTTCAACGGGGATCGAATTATAATGTCTGAGTATAAACTTGTTTTCTTTTTTTTCATCAAAACTCAATATTTAAAGAGAAAAACAAACGATTTAAATAACTATTTCATCTAGGTCACGTGCGATTTTGATAAATATTAAAACCCAAAACCAAATGTAGTTAAACTCAAAGAAAAAAAAGCCTAAAATAAACAAAAATTTAAATGATAGAAGAAACCGTTAAGTTAGTTGGCACCACCAAGTCATTAGATATGAGCGCATCAAGGATGATTTCCTTAAAAATTTCCGCCTCCTTATAATCATTCTCTTTAACCCAATCTTCACTTTTTTAAAAGATAATATCCAAACTTTCCTTATAAAAACAAGTTTACCGCGTTAAACCGTTCATCGTTTCTTACTTTCCAGATATAACATATATTGTTTGTATTGCACGAAACTAATTTATCAACACAAGATTTGGTTTCAAATATATTAACAAATTGATAAAAAAAAAAAATAGAAGTATTTCCCTCAAATAAATTTGTTTCAAAGGTTAAGAATAAATGATTTAAATTTTAGTGACTAATTATCTGGCTGAAGAGAGAGAATGAATATAGATACATACATATATATATAGAGAGAGAGAGTAAGGTAAGGGCAGTTTTGTTTTTTGTTTGTTCGGTGTTGAGTTCGTCTCTCTCTCCTTGCTTTCTCCTCGTTCCTCTCGAGGGTCATTACAACTTCTAACGATTAGACAGAGGAGAGAGAAAGCTCTTAAAAAAAAAACCTAACATAAACTTATTTTCAAAATCCTCTGAAAATCTCTGCTCCGATTAAACTTTCTGAGGATCTCACCGGAAGGAAGAAGCTAGGGTTTCGGAGGAAGCTATGCGCGAATTTTAGCTGGATCTTTCGTTCTTAGTTTAGGCCGCGAGAAGAAAATGGATTTGGATTCGTCTATGGTACCGGAGAATGATCAAGATCCTGCGTCTCTGAATCATCAATCTGCATCTCCCATGGAGAAGGAGGTTTCCTTAGAATCACCTGAAGAAACCGGATCCGAATCGGTTCCTTTGACTCCTACCGCGACGAATCCTCCTCCTCCGGCAGCTCAACAACAACAACAACCGCAGGTAACTCCGGTGGTTGGTCCGAGATGTGCGCCGACGTATTCGGTGGTGAATGCTATATTAGAGAAGAAAGAGGACGGGCCTGGACCTAGATGTGGACACACTTTGACGGCGGTTCCTGCCGTCGGCGAGGAAGGGTCGCCTAATTACATTGGACCGCGTCTCATCTTGTTTGGTGGTGCGACGGCTCTTGAGGGTAATTCAGCAGGAACAGGAACGCCTACTTCAGCTGGAAGTGCCGGCATTCGTACGTTTTCTGCATTTTCGCCTATTTCTTAGCTATAAGCTCGTGAGGGTGAAACTTGTTTTCTCAACATTTCTAGTTTCTTGACTCTTTGTCATCTGAGATGGGTAGAAACTAGAAACAATAGTTGATGTTAGATTAGAGTAGTTGACTCTCCGTCAATTCTCTGTGTATTGTATGCTTCAAGCCTTGTTTTTCTTCTTGGTTTTAGACTTGCCTTGCTGTATTTTTGATGATTAGAGTAATGTTTCCTATGCAGGGCTAGCTGGTGCAACCGCTGATGTGCATTGTTATGATGTCCTTACTAATAAATGGTCGAGGTGAGTCTGTTCTCCATTTGTACAAGATCTGGTCATTTGTGTGAAGTGCAATTGATATGATGAAATAATGGTTACAGGCTTACACCATATGGAGAACCACCTAGCCCAAGAGCTGCGCATGTAGCTACTGCTGTTGGGACCATGGTAGTTATTCAGGTAGGGGAGAAGCTACGTTATTGTGTCTTGTAAGGGATCTTAGTTTACCAATTCAAGGTTACGGTTTTTGGTCAGCGATAAACCTGCTACCGAATTGTCCTGTGGCGCAGGGTGGAATAGGTCCTGCTGGTTTGTCAGCTGAGGATCTTCACGTTCTTGATCTAACTCAGCAACGGCCACGATGGCACAGGTTCAAATATATAAATTTGCTCCTTGTGGCGAGCTTGGTCTGGAATTCATTAGTTTGCTGCTTGATTTAGAATATACTCTTTATCCAGGGTTGTTGTTCAGGGTCCTGGACCAGGACCGCGTTATGGACATGTCATGGCACTGGTAGGACAGAGGTATCTCATGGCAATTGGTGGAAATGATGGTAAGCAGTTTTACTCGTGAGCTCATTAAAAGTGTATTTATATTCTCCTTAAATAGCTCTTTTTCTCTTAATTTCCTTAAACTACTAGGAAAACGTCCATTAGCTGATGTATGGGCTTTGGACACTGCTGCCAAACCTTATGAATGGCGTAAGCTGGAACCAGAAGGGGAAGGCCCACCTCCATGCATGTAATTTTGCTTCCTTGGCTTCATTTCTTCTATGTGATTGTGTGATTTGCTCTTAATTGATTTGGATCTCTTGTGTTTTACATTATACCTAGGTATGCAACTGCAAGTGCGCGGTCTGATGGCCTTCTTCTTCTTTGTGGTGGAAGAGATGCGAATAGTGTGGTAAGCCAAAGAATTTCATTGCTGCCATGTTTATCCCCTGTTTGAAAATAGACTTTTGCTTTGCATTGAGGTTTAAGTTTTTCACCTGGAGTGAATCCAAATGTTGTATTCCTCTCTGCTACCATTATAATATATCTGCATTGAACAAACTTTGTTCTATTTCACTGAGGTGATAGGGGAATAGCTTCTCTTTGCAAATTAGTTAAAATAAGAGTTCAAGTAGCAAACTATCTATCATGTTTGCATAAGTGAAAATTAGAGTTTAAGAGCTTTTTTCTCTGTCTTGATCTTCAATGTTTGATTGCCATGCTTAATATCTTTGTGAACCTCTGCATGATAGCCACTAGCAAGTGCATATGGACTTGCCAAGCACAGAGATGGACGTTGGGAATGGGCCATAGCCCCTGGTGTCTCACCTTCTGCCAGATACCAGCATGCAGCAGTATGAGATTCTTCTTCTTTTCTCTTCTTTTCTTATCTAGTTCCATCAGAGAAATTAACCACTGGTGGAAATATTTAGGTCTTTGTAAATGCAAGACTCCATGTCTCTGGTGGGGCACTAGGTGGTGGACGCATGGTAGAAGACTCATCCAGTGTTGCAGGTTAGCAAAAGGAGGGAAAAAATCTCATGTTTGTGTTGTTATTGAGATTTTCAATGAGAGAATACTTATGTTTTTTGCTTATACATGCAATATTTAGAAAGATGAATAAGTTATTTTGTATACAACTTTAGGTCGTCTTAACCGATGAATTGTTACTGAAGCATATTGTTTCTTTCTAAAAGCATGATTATCATCGTCTTTTCCTGAAGCTGCATCATTCTTCCCAGTGGGCTGTAGAAGCCAAAGTTTGCTTTAATATTTGAGATTGTTTAAAATTATCAAACACAGATTGTAAGGAATTGTTCACTCATATATAACTATTGTAGAGGGAGCTACAAAATTCCATTCACAAATCACAACACATAGTACATGTGTTCATCTAAGCTTCTCTGACTGGTTCTCGTTTTTTCGTTTTTTTCGTTTTGTTCAGTTTTGGATACTGCAGCAGGTGTTTGGTGTGATACAAAATCGGTTGTTACTAGTCCTAGAACTGGTAGGTATAGTGCTGATGCAGCTGGGGGTGATGCTTCTGTTGAGCTGACTAGGCGTTGCAGACATGCTGCTGCTGCTGTGGGTGATTTGATATTTATCTATGGTGGTTTGCGTGGAGGTAACGAAAGAAGCTTGACAGCTGTTATAGTCGATATACCATTACATGTTTGTCCATGAGAGCGAACCGTTTTCATAGTATTTGAGAGTCCAATGAGTCTGTTAATTTAGCATAATATTCCATCGAGTTGCCAGTGGATTACACTTTTTAAATAGGTAGTTTTATCTTTTGTTGAAGTTTAGGACTTTATTTTATCAATGGTAGTTAGTCGAAACATTATAGAGTTTCTCTCTTCACCAAATATCAGTGCCGATACTCCTTTTTTCTTCTCTTTGCAGAACTGTGCATTTTTTTTCAAAATATAGCTGCAAAACTTAACAATATTCTGTATTTCTGTTGATGCTTTAGGAGTTTTACTTGATGACCTATTGGTTGCTGAGGATCTTGCTGCTGCGGAAACAACATCTGCTGCCTCTCATGCTGCTGCTGCCGCTGCAGCAACAAACTCGCCACCTGGCCGTTCACCTGGAAGATATGGATTTTCTGATGAAAGGACAGGGGAGCTACCGGAATCAGCTCCTGACGCTGTTGTTCTGGGAAGCCCTGTTGCTCCGCCTGTAAACGGGGATATGTATACTGATATAAGCACAGAAAATGCAATGCTTCCAGGAGCCCGGTTAGCATCTTAATGTTTGTTTTGTCGTATTGTTAGTACGCCTCTGCATTTTGTCACGAAAAATATTTAACAACCAACATTGTAGGAGAACAAGCAAGGGTGTTGAGTATCTCGTTGAAGCATCTGCTGCGGAAGCCGAGGCTATCAGTGCAACATTAGCTGCTGCAAAGGCACGACAGGTCAACGGTGAAGTTGAACTCCCAGATAGGGATCGGGGTGCTGAGGCTACACCCAGTGGAAAACCTTCATCCTCATTAATTAAGCCTGATTCTGCCGTATCGAACAGTGTTATTCCTGCAGGGGTTCGACTTCATCATAGAGCTGTGAGTCAAACTAATATATTAAGTAAAATTTTGAAGTTTAGAAACATATTTCCAGCATCATGTCTCTTCATTTGCTAGTGTTGTACTTCTCTAATCATAAGTGCTAATACTTTTTATTATTTCTGGAACTTTGTAAGGTGGTGGTTGCTGCAGAAACAGGTGGAGCCTTAGGTGGACTGGTTAGACAGTTATCTATTGATCAATTTGAAAATGAGGGACGTCGTGTTAGTTATGGGACGCCCGAAAGTGCAACAGCAGCAAGGAAATTATTAGATCGGCAGCAGTCGATCAATAGTGTTCCGAAAAAGGTAGAGACTTTTGTCCTCCAAATGAAGTGTTGCAAGAAAGCATTATGTTCCTGAATGGATTTATAAGAACAGTTATACATTTAGTACATTTTGCTGCAAAAGATTACTTTCTTGAACCATTGTCGAGAAATTTTCTTGCTGTGGCACCAGTCATTTGGTTGGTCTAATAGGAATAAGAAGTGTAGTAAGATACTGTAGAGCTGTAATACCCTTTGGGTTAATAGGATTGGAAACTTATATGTAAAAGACATGTTAGTCCTACTGGATCAAGTGTATCGGTCAATGGTATTAGGTGCCTAGAGCTTCGACTAGGTGGTTCCGGCGTGGTGACTATTCAATGTCTTCTAATGAAGCCACAACTCTGTCTGTTTTATTAGGTTGTAGCTCATCTTTTGAAGCCTCGTGGGTGGAAACCTCCTGTTCGTCGCCAGTTTTTCTTGGATTGCAATGAAATAGCTGATCTTTGCGACAGTGCAGAACGTATCTTCTCAAGCGAACCTACTGTGTTACAGCTTAAAGCTCCTATTAAGATATTTGGTGATTTGCATGGTCAGTTTGGGGATCTCATGCGCCTTTTTGATGAATATGGTTCACCATCAACAGCTGGAGACATATCGTATGTGTCTAATGCTATATGATCACTACTTTTTCTATCGCTATAGTTCGTCTGGCATTGCTGATTGTGTATTAATGGTTTTCAGATACATCGACTACCTCTTCTTAGGGGATTATGTTGATCGGGGTCAACACAGCCTAGAAACAATTACACTTCTGCTTGCGTTAAAGGTAGTTATAAGAACACCATATTAATGCTCTCTATTCTGATATTATAATCGGTAGATAGAAAAGGGTGTGACATTGTATGGTTGACATTGCAGGTTGAATACCAACATAACGTACATCTAATTCGTGGAAACCATGAAGCCGCCGACATTAATGCCCTTTTTGGTTTCCGGATAGAGTGTATTGAGCGAATGGTAAGTGTCTCATCTTTGTGAATCTCTTGTTTCCACTTTTAGGGTCTCAGTCCTGGCTACTTTTCAGGGTGAACGTGATGGGATCTGGGTGTGGCACCGAATAAACCGTTTATTCAATTGGCTACCTCTGGCTGCATTGATTGAGAAGAAAATTATCTGTATGCACGGGGGAATTGGCCGGTCGATAAATCATGTGGAGCAGATAGAAAATATCCAACGTCCAATTACGATGGAAGCAGGCTCAATTGTGCTTATGGATTTGCTATGGTTAGTTCAATTTTAACGCTATATATCATTCAAGTTTTTTCTATGATCATTCTCTCACTAGCATGTCAATTTGCAATCCGTTAGGTCCGATCCAACTGAAAATGACAGTGTCGAAGGTTTAAGGCCCAATGCTAGAGGCCCTGGATTGGTTACTTTCGGGGTGAGTGGTCTTTTTCTTTTATTTTCATATACATTTCGCTTTGAAGTAATCTCGCTTTCCCTTCCACTCACCACCTAATTCTCGACGTTAAGAATCTTGACTTATCCGTTAGACAATGATACTGAAGAATATAATTCTAATTCGCTTCCATAAGTATTTCTGCCGGTTCTGTTACTTACCAAGAAGTTGGCAATTGCAGCCTGACCGTGTCATGGAGTTCTGCAACAACAATGATCTTCAACTGATTGTACGTGCGCATGAATGTGTGATGGACGGATTTGAGCGCTTCGCCCAAGGGCATTTGATAACGCTCTTTTCAGCTACAAATTATTGTGGTATGTCTATGAAACCGAAAACTCACTACTAAGCTGTTCCTGATCTGATAGTTTCATATAGAATGATATAGTGATTCCTTTCTCAGGTACTGCAAACAACGCCGGGGCTATCTTGGTTTTGGGGAGAGATCTTGTGGTGGTTCCTAAGCTTATCCATCCGTTGCCTCCAGCAATAACATCACCTGAAACTTCACCAGAAAGACATATAGAGGACACATGGATGCAGGTTTTTATCAACAAACAAATTTTAATCCTTTCTTTTATCACAAACTGGCATAACTGAGCGTAGTATGGCATTTTATTTTCAGGAGTTAAACGCAAATCGACCACCAACACCAACCCGAGGACGCCCACAAACTCCAAATGACCGTGGCTCTCTTGCTTGGATATAAACCCCCCCCACAGAAAAAGACATTCGTGCGAGATGACAAACTTCTCTCGATAGCCGCCTCTTGATGATGATCCTCATGTTCTGTACAGATCCAACCAAAACCGATCTTGATCAACAATCATCGATTGCGAGATGGAGCACACTCTGAGAATCGATGAGACAGATGATGAGAGGGTCAAAGAAGTCAGGTCGGATGATTTTGGAGGTGGTGAGTAGTAGTGAGGGGAGAGAGAGAGTATTTGTTGGGTAAAAAAGGGGTTTGTTCATTTATTTGTTTGTCTTCTATATATGTTCTTTTGTTTTTCTTAGTATTGATTTATCTGTGGTATGGGGACATAACAAAAGTGACTAGAAAAAGTGAGGATTTTAGAGGTGTATTAGTTTTTTTGGAGGGGTTGTGTATCATAGAGAGGTGTATGGGCATTGTGTAATTTCTTTATAATTTGTTACACAGTTTGTGTTTATGATTTCCTAAAAATTTCTCTTCCATTTTTTTTCTAATTATCATACCATTATTCATATAATTCCTAGGCTTTTCTCTTGACATATGATTATCATATTCCTTGATATCAAACCTGGAAACTGGGGAATTGTCTGTTGTAGACAACCTTGGATTTGGAGAAGTGATGTTTGAAAGCGACTCAAAGATCTCGATGAAGAACCCCAATCAATAGCTGAGTCTCATAAGAGATGTGCAAGGACTAAGCAAACTTAACAAAGGAGGAATCGGAACCGGAAAATAGCTTGGATTGCCGGAATGCTTCAGTGGATCGAAGCAGCAACTTCTCGGGTATATAAAGGATAAGTGCAAAGGAAGACTCATTGGTTGGTATGCTAAACTATTGTCGCAAGGAGGCAAGGAAGTCCTCCTTAAATCTGTGGCAATGGCAATGCCGCGATGAAAGTTGCGGATTTCATTTAATCCAATTACTCAAGCGTGGGATGCACATGCTCTTCATGAGCTGTTCACACGAGGATATTAGATGTATCATGAAGCACAAACCGATCATTAGCCGTTAGGATTCATATATACGTTTGGACTGAAACGAGAAATGGGATTTATTCAGTTAATTCGGGATATGATCTCATGAGCCGCAGGAAGCATAAATTGTTGTAAGAGACAAAGATGGGAAAAGTGTTGAGCCATAGCCATAGATCTCCTCATGTTTTGAGAGCCAAAAGGTTTGTCCCTAAACTTTGTTTTCCTTCCCTCGAAAGTTTTAATACATCCTCCTCTATTTAGTGAAAAATAACAAACATTTTGAGAAAGGTACATATATGTTAACTAGGGTTTACGAAAGAAAAAAAAAGGAAGAGAAGAAGCCACCACACAATCTCCTGCGCTGAAACTTCACCTCCGTGAGATCATGGCCAGAGAAAGGTCCGGCGAAATCAATATCCCTCTTGATCTAATGGTAGAGATACTCAAGAAACTTCCGACGAAGTCTCTGGCTAGGTTTCATTGCGTCTCGTTTAGATGGGCAAGTATTATCAAAGAGTTTATAGTCATTGACTCAATCGTGACTCGGCGTTCGACTCAACAACCGCGTGATCCCCACTTCATCTTCGACAGGCGTTCGTCCTCTAAACTTTTCTCGTATACTTACCTTTATCATCAAATCACAAATGAAGAACAACTCTATCACGAGGAATTCTTTGGACAAGAAAACGTAGCAAGGTTTCAATACGTACGTCATACAAGGTTTCAATACGTACGTGGTTTGATAGGGTTTTGGTTTCGAGGGTTTAATCAGTTCGCAATACGCAACCCTACCACAAGGAAATCTGTTTTCTTACCCATTGAGCGTTTACCCCCAACCTGCTTATTCTTATTCGGGTACGACCCTTTCAAGAATCAATACAAAGTATTGTGTGTATCAATATATTATCCTGAGCAGTCTTGTAAAGTTTTCGTATTGGGAGATCCCTCAACGCAGTGGTGGGACATTGAATGCAGCATTGGTCGTCACTCGCCATGCGCACAAGAAGTTTGCATCAACGGGGCAATCTATTACAGAGCAATGTTGACAGATAATTGTAGTAAGGCTTTGGTGAGTTTCGATGTTAGGTCCGAAAAATTTAATCATGTTCAGGCTCCGGAAAATCTGCTGGTTGACGATGGAGATTCGACTCTTGTAAACTACCAAGGGAAGTTAGGATGCATATGTCGCATCAACGAAGAGGATGTGGATTTGTGGGTTATGGAGAATGCCGAGAAACAAGAATGGTCGAAGATTACATTTTTTTCCATGCTTCAAGATTTACCAACTCGGAGTATCAGATTTGCGGGTGTCACTCATCCCGGTGGTGAAATTGTTATAGTCCATCAAGATTATCTCAGTGAGTTGGCGTTAGATGTTTATTATTATGATCCGAAACAAAAGAGTCGAAGAAGAGTTGAAATCCAGACTTCAACGTCGTTATTAAGAGTAAGGCCTAGTGATAATGTTACAATCTGGGCTGTCACCGATCATGTTGAGAATATCATGTGTTTGCCAAAGGTTTGTAGGATTGTGAGGCAGATGAGTCCACTAGAGAGGAGAAGAGCTGAGCTGTCAAGAGGAAGCTGCTGATGTGGCAACATTTCATTGGCTGCAAAAGGAAGATGAAGCTTTAGCTATAAATACGATATGATGCTTTCGTTCATTCTTTACGCTTGAACATTGTTGATGAAAAGACGTTATGAGTCTTTGGGCTACAATCGCCATAAGATTGTAGATGGAGCTTCTGATTCTTTGGGCTACAATCGCCATGAGATCTTGATCCGTTGTTTCTTGTATCGATACTTGTTCTTGTTTCATAGAGATAAGAGTTGTGAACTTATCAAAGGTCTCTTGAGGATCATTCAGGGGGAACAAAGAATGTCAACATCATGCTGGAAGTGCTGTCATTTGTTCGTTTTGCTTTCTCTTTTCTTAGTTTGTTAATTGCTTTAGTCACCAGATTGTATTTCTTCTTTCTTTCGGTTATTCATGTTTCCTCGTTTCTAATTTTCCCAACATTTCTAGTTTCTTGATCTTGTCATCAGAGATGGATGGAGTCATAGAACCATTACTTGATGGACAAAGCTCTAGCCGATCAAGCACACTGAGATTCAACCTCATCTCCTCCACGGTTTTCTCCAGTGACGCAACCTTCCCCACCTCCACTAGTAGACCATCTTCACCATTCTCAAGAAAATAGACTCCCTCATTGCTAATGTGTTCACTTGACAATGGGATTGGATGAGGAAGAACCAATCTTTCATTGTCCTGATAGATTGAAAAGCAAGAATAACCAAAAGTTTCATAAACTACAAATTAAGGTTTGAGAGAGATATATTAACTTAAAAGTAGCCCCATTGTACTTTTGCACCAAGGTCGTGAATAGAAATCATCAGGGTATAAACAGAGTGAGACTGCCAACAGATTAGAAAGGGAAGATACAGTACAAACTAAAAACTCTTTAAATTAATAATGTTGGAACAATGATATTTTATTAATTTATAGAGATTAATTTTTGAGCAATCTCCTAAAATAGCATCGAAACAAGTTTTTAATCGATAAATTCATAATTATTGGGTTTTTTTAAAGTCCATAATTATCTTGAAACAAATTATTATTTGAAACAAATTTTCATAATATAATTTGAGACAATTTTTTCCCCCTAAAGAATCACTTTAAAACGTAGAGAATATACTAATTATCATATTATCTATCTATATTATTATTATAATAATAATATATATAAAGCATAATGTTTCAAAGTTAGTAACTCGCAATATCGCAACACCTGTCGAGTTAATCGATCACATTTTGACATGTGTTTAATAAATGTCCAATTATATTTTGACACGTGTTAATAAATTTCCAATTATTATTTAATACATAATATTAACAATAAAAGTAAAATTTATAATCGATTTCCAATCCTAAAAAGTAAAAGGGAAAAATAGTAGTTATGTTTAGATTAAGGAAATTAAACAAAAATTATAAATAAAACCAAAGTTTAAAACAAGAAGTAAAACTCATATTTCAGATTAGAAAAAGAAAATCAAATAATAGATTTTTTTTTTGTTCAAATCAAATAATAGATAACAATTATAAAAATAAAAAGGAATAAAAGCCAAAAAAAAAAAAATTAAAAGAAGGAAAAACCATATTTCAATTTAGAATAAGGAAATCTTATTATATAAAAATAAATGTTTCAAAGTTGCTAATTCCCATGATCGCGACATGTGTCAAGTCAAAGTTGGAAAATTTTAAAATCGATTAATAAAAAAACTTAAAAATTCATAATTTTAAAAGATAAAGTTACTAAACATAAAATCTTTAAAGTTAAAAATTAAAATTTTCCTAAAAGGCAAAATTAATGTAAAAAATGGTAAACTATTCCTTAGTTTTTCCATTTAGATTAAAGAAATGAATCATAAAAGAAAAATAATTCTAACTTTTCATCTCTATATAAACCACAATTTGGTATATGTCAATTACACACCAAAAAAAATAAAAGTCCAATAATCATATCCAAAGTTATTTATTGCATCTCTTCACCAAACTTTTCTTTTAAGGTACTAATTTAATCCGCATATATGCGGGTCCTAATTTCTCATATCTATATATTATATATTTTCACGGGTGATCTAATTTTGTTTTCTATTTTTCTTCTTTAATTGTTTTTCACGGATTATAAAATATTAAATTACAAACTCGTATATATGTGGGTACATATCTAGTATTATATAATAAAGCATAATGTTTCAAAGTTAGTAACTCGCATGATCGTGACACGTATCAAGTTAATCGATTAGATTTTGACACATGTATAATGTTTTTCCAATTATATTTTGATAGGTGTTTAATAAATTTTCAATTATATTTTAACATATAATATTAACAATAAAAGTAAAATTTATAATCGATTCATAATCCTAAAAGGTAAAAGAAAAAAAAACAGTAGTTGTCTTTAGATTAATGAAATTAAACAAAAATTATAAATAAAAGCGAAAGTTTTTAAAAAAAGAAAAAAGCATATTTCATTTTAGAATAAAGAAATTAAACAATACATAACAATCCTAAAAAAAGAAAAGAATAAAAGCGAAAAAAATTTT
>PKML01051522.1:732576-818377 GCA_002933935.1 Eutrema yunnanense
AAAAAAAAAAAAAAAAAACAAAAACAAAAACAGATCTCCGGCGACTTCTCCTCCGACTTCTTCTCTCTCCGGCGAGCTGCTCCTCTCCGGTGGCATCAGCAGGTTGAAGCCCCATCTCTCTCGCCGTCAGTCTCTTCTCCGACTGCTCCTCTGTCCGGCCCCATCTCTCTCGCCGTCAGTCTTCTTCTCCGACGAATGGCGGCTAAGATCTATGGATTTGGTCGCGTCGGCGGAGATGCGAGCAGCCAAGGCGGTCCTTGTTCCTCCCCATCTTCGGAGGCTTCCTCGTCTTCGGAGGGACTCCTTCTCCTCCGTAAATTCCGATGGCGGAGATACGAGCAGCCAAGGCGGCGGCAGTGGTGAGGCAAAGGTTTAGATCGGGGAGAAACGTGGGGCGTCGGATCTTGGGTCTTCTCATGGTTCTCGCAATAGAGCAAGAGATGGAGGATCGAAGAAGATGAACCTGGAAAAAAAAAAAGAGAGTTAGATCGAAGACGAAGATACAGAAGAAAAATATAAAAAATAAAAAAAAAAAAGTTATCGCAGTGAGAGAGAAGATGAACCATTAAAAAAAAAAATCCTTCACCGTTGGATTAAACCAATCAACGGTGGAGGATCTCAATCCTCGTCTAAATGAATTAGCCAATGAGAAGCTTTCATTATTTTTGTCATTTAGTCGCAAATTAGTCATACATTTGGGACTATTTTGTGATTACTATTAAAAAAAATCGTTTGGGTTGCTAAACGGTCGCAAATTTGGGACTATTTTGTGACTATCAAAAATCTTTACCCTAAACCCTAAACTTTAAGAACCTAGAAAGTTTGAATATGATTTTACAATGATTTTGTGTATATATTATGTTCAAAAATATGTTACAACTTAAAAATAAATAAAATTTGAGATAATTTTTATCTTTCAAAACCATTACTTATAAAACACATGTAACACTTAGTAGATGTTATGAGTAGATTGAAATTTTTATAAGTGTTATATTTTTTTGTTTAATATTTATTGTTTATGTGTAAGATATAGTTTACAATTTAAGATTTAGAGTTTATGATTAAGGGTTAGAGGTTTAGGGTTTAGAATTTAGGATTTATAAAATGATCATATTAAAAAAAATTGTAAGTGTTGAATTTTTTTGAATATTATTTGATGTTTATGTGTAAAATTTTGTTTACAATTTAAGATTTAGATCAAGTTTATGATTAAAGGTTATAGGTTTAGGGTTTAGGGTTAAGAGTTTGTGGTTTAGGGTTTATAATTTATTGATTTCTAAAAAAAAATCGAATGGAGTTGCAAATTAGTCCCAAATTTGGGACTATTTTGTGACTACTATTAAAAATTAGTCCCAAATTAGTCACAAAAACTGGGTTTTAGATTTAGAGTTTATGATTAAGGGTTAGAGGTTTATGATTTAAGATTTAGAGTGTATGATTAAGGGTTAGAGGTTTATGATTTAAGATTTATATTTTAAATTTTAATATTTAGAGTTTATGATTAAAGGTTAGAGGTTTAGGGTTTAGAATTTAGGATTTATAAAATGATTATATTTAAAAAAATGTAAGTGTTGATTTTTTTTTTATTATTATTATTTGATGTTTATTTGTAAGATCTAGTTTACAATTTAAGATTTAGATCAAGTTTATCATTAAGGGTTTTGTGGTTTGAGTTTAAAATTTAGAATTTATTGATTTCTAAAAAAAAATCAAGTGGAGTTACAAATTAGTCCCAAATTTAGGACTATTTTGTGACTACTATTCAAAATTAGTCTCAAATTAGTCACAAAAACTGGGTTTTAGATTTAGACTTTATGATTAAGGGTTAGAGGTTTATGATTTAAGAGTTAGAGTTTATGATTAATGGTTAGAGGTTTATGATTAAGGGTTATATGTTTATTATTTAAGTTTTATATTTTACAATTTAAGATTTAGAGTTTATGTTTAAGGGTTAGAGGTTTAGGGTTTATAATTTAGGTTTATAAAACTATAATATTTAAAAAAATTGTAAGCATTGAATTTTTTTTTGTATATTATTTGATGTTTATTTGTTTGATGTTTTGTATATTATTTAATGGTTTAGGGTTTAGAATTTAGGGTTTAGAATTTTTTGTATATTATTTGATGTTTATTTAAAAAAAATCGAGTGGAGTTGCTAAATTGAAGCAAACATGTCACAAATTTGGGACTACTTGTGCAAGTCCTTAAACAGTCGCAAATAAGCGACTCTTTTCTGACTAATGTTTTTAGTCGGTAATTTGGGACTATTGTGCATCGGCTTTATGGGTAGTCGCTTATTAGTCGCAAATTAGTCACAATATTGTCCCTCTTTTTTGTGACTAAAAAAATAGTCGCAAATGGTAGTCACAAAAACTGTTTTTTCTTGTAGTGTCTGCTATTCATGGAGTCTTCTTTGCTACTGTCGACCCAGACAGCTGATATGGACGTCGCAGTCCCTAAGCCGCGAAGCCTCTGCCTTCGCCATTGAACCCCCTGACGCGATGAGACCGCCGCTCCTCCTTGGATCTGGACCTTGGGCTCAGGCGATTCAAAGCCTTTTCCTCTGGTCATTTCTGTGGCCGCCGCTGAACCCCGACCCGACAAACTCCTTTTCCCGAAGCTTCTCCTCGTCGGTGTTATCTTCTTCCCGGCGATTCGCCTTTGTCACCTAGAGTTCTCGGCTTCATCTCCCTATCAGCCTAAGATTCCCGTTGTTACTTCTCTCGCCGATGAGATGGAACGCGACCCTTCCTCCGATACGAATCTCGCTGGATCGGTTCCTTCCCCGGCAAATCTCCAGCCAAACTACACCGGCGATTCCTTTTGTTTCTTCCCTGAAACTATGAGACTTGCGTATCTTTCACCTTAAATTTCAGACGATTTCTTGGTAACTGGACCGCTTTCAATCATCTTCTCTTGATTGATTTCACCAAACTCACGACATCATGAGATTTTCAGACTTGGTTTCTTGCAGAACCGCTTTGTCTGATACTCCACCTGGACTTTGTGACTCCTACTGCACAATTTCAGAACCTCTACAGGTAACTCCATTTCAGATTAATAACATTACTCAATTCTGACATGTTGAGTAGAAAACCTCACAGAAAACTAACTCAGATTAACTTTCCTGTTCTGCGAGGCCATTGAAGTTACCTGGAGCCGCTGCTCCACTTCAGTGAATGTTGAGAAGCTCACAGCAAAGCTGGAACTTCTGACCAGGTACCGTCTTAGTTAGGAAATCTGCAGGATTTACTGTTGTGTGGATTTTGTGTAGAACCACATCACCTTGAGACACTATATCCCTGATGAAGTGAAATTTAGTGTCTATATGCTTTGTTCTTTCATGGTGAACTGAATTATTTGCTAGGGCTAGAGCACTTTGTGAATCACAGTTAACCATAACCTTGTCTTGCTTAAAACCCAATTCTGCACACAAACCCTTCCACCAAATGGCTTCTTTCACTGCTTCAGTAAGAGCCATGTACTCTGCTTCAGTGGTTGAAAGAGCCACAACAGACTGTAAACCTGATTTCCATGAAATTGTGTTCCCACCAACTTTAAACACAAAACCTGTAACTGATCTTCTTCTGTCTAAATCAGTTGCATAATCTGAATCTGAAAACCCTTCAACGCAGAATTTAGAATCCTTCTTAAAAGTCAAGTTCTGAGTGTATGAACCCTTTAAATACCTTAACACCCATTTCACTGCAGACCAATGATCTCTCCATGGATTTGTCATAAACCTGCTGATAAAACCCACTGCAAATGCTAAATCTGGCCTTGAACCAACCATTGCATACATTAAACTCCCCACAGCACTCGCATATGGAATTATCTCCATATGTACAGCTTCTGATTTCTTTTCCTCCTCTGATAAACTTCTGAGTTTGATGTGAGAGGCAGTTGGTGTAACCACTGGCCTTGCTTCAAACATTCCAAATGTTTTCATAACCTTTTCCAGGTAAACTCCTTGAGACAGAATCAACTCTCCTTTGTTTCTATCTCTTATGATATCCATACCTAGAATCCTTGAAGCCTTTCCCAAGTCTTTCATTTCAAACTCACTACTTAGCTTGTCTTTAAGATTATGAATAACACTCATATTTCCTGAAGCTATCAACATATCATCAACGAAGAGCAGCAAGTAGATGGCCTGCGCAGTTTGAGTGTCTTTCATGTAGACACACGGATCATAATTGCTTCTTTCAAACTTCTGATCCTTCATGAACCCATCAAACCTTTGATTCCACAGCCTAGGAGATTGTTTTAGGTCGTACATGGACTTCTTCAACAAACATACTTTGTTTTCATTTCCCTTTTGTATGAATCCTTCTGGTTGAGTCATTAGGATCCTCTCTTCTAGATTCCCATGTAGAAAAGCTGTTTTTACATCCATCTGCTCTAACTCATAATCCATGTTGACCACAAGAGATAACATTAATCTGATGGAGACATGCTTAACCACTGAAGAAAACACTTCATTATAATATATGCCTTCTTGCTGCAAGTAACCCTTTGCAACTAGCCTGGCCTTGTATCTCTGTTTCTCCACTCCTGGTATTCCCGGTTTCAGCTTAAAGATCCATTTGCATCCAACCAGCTTCTGTTTTTCTGGTTTCTCAATTTGATCCCAAGTCTGACTTTTCTTATGAGAATCCATCTCCTCCTGCATTGCATTTTCCCAATACTTTCTCTTTGTGCCTTTCATGGCTTCTTCGTAAGACTTAGGTTCATCTGGTTCTAAGTTTTCAGCTGTTGATAATGCATAGGCTACAAAGTCTGCATCTTCAAACCTGGATGGGGGTCGAATATTACTCCTCCTTCTTCTGTCTCTGGCCAGCACATAATCATCTAGAGACTGTTGATTTTCTGACCCAACAACTCCTTCATCAGTTTCAGATTCTTCTGAGCTTTCTGAACTTTCTGATGATGAGCTATCTCCACCTTGAGAAGATGCGTCTTCCACATCAGAATAACCAGTATAAGGTCCTCTGATAAGATCATGTCTGAAAGACACCCTTTTTCCAGCCTTCTTTATCAGCCATTTTGCTTCTTTATCAACTTCTTATACTCTTCCATTTGCATTACTTAGTGTGTTCTTGTACACTTCATTTTCATTGAACACCACATTTCTGCTTGTAGTGCATTTTCCTTCCTCTGGTAACCAGATCCTGTATTCGTTGATACCAAACGGATATCCCATTAACACACCTTTAACAGCTCTTGGACTTATCTTGTCTTGAGTGACATGAACAAAGGCTGAGCACCCAAATTTCCTTAGATGACTCAAATCTGGTTTTGAACCAGTCCAGATTTCTTCAGGCAGCTTGAACCCAATAGAAGAATTTGGAGTTATGTTGATTAAGTAGACTGTTGTAGAAGTAGCTTCAGCCCAAAACTCATGTCCCAATCATGTTTCAGCAAGCATACTTCTAACCTTGTCCATAATGGTCCTATTCATCCTCTCTGATACACCATTTTGTTGTGGTGTATAGGTGCACGTTATGTGCCTTTGAATTCCTGCATCCTTGTACAAGTTGTCAAATTGTGCATTGCAGAATTCAAGACCATTACCAGTCCTCAGATACTTAATCTTTTTCCCTGTCTGATTTTCAACTGCTTGTTTCCATTCCCTGAACTTGTGAACTGCTTCATCCTAAGTCTTCAGGAAATAAACCCATACCTTCTTTGAGAAATCATCAATGAAGCTCACAAAGTATCGACATCCACCAAGACTTTCTGGGGTAGATGGAGATCCCTAGAGGTCAGAATGTATATAATCCAATATACCTTTGGTGGTGTGTTGGCCTGTTGGAAAACTCTGCTTGTGAGATTTCCCAAGTACACAACTCTCACAGAATTCCAACTTGTCTACCTCCTTTGCTGGCACGTAACCTTCTTTAACCAGAACATTCAGGTTTTTCAAACTAATATGTCCCAGTCTAGAGTGCCAAATAGTAGTCATATCAGCTTCAGGTCTGGCCACAACAACTTCTCCTTTCACTACCTTCCCTTGTAAGTAGTACAGTCCATCTTGATATCTGCCATAAATAACCCTCTGTTCATCCTTGTAGAAGGTAACTACAAAATCTTTTCCTTCATATTTGCAGCCACTCTTCTCTAGCTGACCATATGAAATGAGATTTTTTCCCATTGTAGGTATGTACCTGACATTTGTTAGAATAACCACCGAATCATCTGGATTTAGGATTTTGATCTTACCAATCCCTTTTACTTCGATGTGAGTCATGTTACCCATCAAGACCTTGCCACCATCGAATTCTTGTAGGTCAAACAATGACTCTTTGTCTGGTGTAATGTGAAAACTACAACCAGAATCCATAACCCATTCTTCTTTTGTGTCTTGAGTGCTTACTGTTAGTACCAGTGGCTGTCTTGGTTCTGTTGCTATATTTGATGAGCTTGATGGTTTGTTTGAGGATTTTTCAGGACATTCTCTTTTCCAATGTCCTTCTTTACCACAGATAAAACAACATTTGTTGTTCTTATTGTATTTAGGCCTTGATTTTGATCTGCATTTGCTTTTTGATCGTCCTCTCCATGGTTTACTATGTCCTTTATCTGACTTTTTATCTGACCTGCCTCTTGTTTGCACATACAGCCCTTCACTCTGTGATTTGGAGAGCTTTCCACTTTCTGCCAGCTCTCTCTCCTTGGACTTGGCAGCCCCTATGACCTCATTCAACCTCAAGGTATCTCTCCCATACTTGAGTGTTTCTTTTTGTTTGTCATACTTGTCAGATAATGAACTCAGCAACAGTATAGCTTGAACCTCCTCTGTAATATCCACTCCTACATTGTTTAGATCTGCCACCAGCTTGAGAAAATTATCCACATTTTCATCTATACTCTTCGGATCTGTCATCTTGAAAGTATATAACTTAAGCTGTAAGTATATGCGATTAGGCAAAGAGGTCTCCATGTATAACCTGTTTAGAGTAGACCACATGGTTGCTGCTGTTTCACAGTGTGTGATCTTCCTTAGTACTTGATTTCCCACATTTAGTACTATTATGTCCTTTGCCTTCTCTGATTTTTCAAACTTTTCAGGATCAATGCTTGCAGGGGGCTCAACGCCTTCTGATGTACATGTCTGATGATCTTTCGCTGCTGCCACTACTTCTTCTTCAGTAGCAGGTGGATCCTTCCGCAGCTGCTCATCGTTCATGATTATTTTCAGCCCTAGCACCCCAAAGTGAGCCAACATCCTTACTTTCCACAGAGAAAAGTCACCAGTTCCATCAAACCTGTCCACCTCAACCCGGTTAGTGATCATTTTGACTATCTTCTTGAAACCCTTGACCTGAACCTCTTCTTCAATCTTACACCACACCTGGTGCTCTGATACCACTTGTAGGGTAATTTATGTTTAACGATTGCTAGTAAAATAACACACGGTTTGATAACCGAGTTCCCGGCCTCTAACCGGTACGTCTCGGGGGAGAACTCTTGCTCCCAAGCTTCACTAAATGAAAGAGAGGTTACACACACCACTAACTTGTGGTGTTGTCTTTGGTTTTACAGGTACACTCAAGAAGAAACAAAAATCAAAGACCCTCAAGAAAGATAAAGAGAACTTGCTGAAAAACTCTCTCTGTGTTTTTCTTTCTCTCTCTCTAACTTCTTTGATCAATCTTTTCTCACCCACCACCTTATCCTTGAAGCAAATGACCAAATATATATATGTGATAACACTTGGGCCAAGCAAGCATTGTTCTTCTTCTTTTCTTGTCAATTTCGTCAGCCCATTTAAGGCCCACCTGTATGTATTTGCCAAACCAGCAACAGCCCAATAACAATATATATATATATATAAAGTTACATTTCTTTTTTCTCCTTCCGCCACCTCAACGTCCACCTAAGCATCCAACATATTAATTAACACAAAATATTTATATATAATTTAATTATATTTAACAAGTTTAGAAATATCCATAGCCTAAATTTTATATCCAATCGTATGATCTTAAGTATCCAACGTATCTTTAAATTTAATTATATTTAAAAAGTTTAGAAATATCTCTAGCCCAATTTTTATGAAATATTGCCTTCAAATGAGGTTCATGATACGACTCACAAACATATTTCTCTATAGTTAAATATGAAAGTCGTTTTCACTTTTCAAAATGTTTTTTTTTTAAAATAATAGAATTAAGAATCACAAACATATTTGACACAATAAATAAGATTATAATCGTACATAAAACACTATATTCGATCTCCTAAAAAAAATAACTAATTGCATAAAATTGACCACCAAAAGAAAAAAACAGGAAAAATGTATATTATCCACTAAACAAACACATAGATGATTATAAGTTTAAGAATTTTATTAAAAAATAAATAAAACAAATAAACAGATCTTAAGCTGACAAAAACAATTAAATTAACAATGATACCAAGAAAAATAAAATTAGACAATAAAAACAGTTAAAAAAATTGTTTAACACGCCCGCACGTAACGCATATCACACCCTAGTTACTCTTTTGGTCAATGCCGAAGAAAAACCCATTTAAAGGAAATAACATCAAATCAAAATTTATCATCTATTACTCCTGTCCTAAGAAGCTATATGATCCCGAAAAGCCCCATGCAGTATGTTGCATTTCACACTCGTCATGCATATATAAGAGAAACATTAAACAGAAAGTGAGTACGACAAGAATAAGTATATATTTGTAATTCACACAGAACAGATTTTCAAACATCTGAAGGAATTAAGGTATCTAACTAGCTGCTCCAATATGGTAGGTACCGAATAGATTGCAATGTCTACATGGAAGCCACATATAATTACCAAAATGTTAGCAGAAAAAGGAAACAAGAGCCAATAAGCATCACTTAAAAGATAACCACATAAAAACACAGTAAATACTCACATAAAGATAAGGGAAGAGAAAAAGCACACAAGAGAACTTGAAGTTGTGTAAAATTATAACGTGTAGACAAAATTTACAAGGAAATACCGAGAGTATATAATGGAAGAATAAGTCCAGACGATGTAACTGTAGCACAATTTCTATAGGCATAGAGTGCAGTCAATTAGTTTTTTTTTTTTTTTTTATTAATATGGGATAATCCGGGGCTTGCTATACACCCGACTAATCCCAATAAACCAGGTGATTGGAACCCATGCGGGGAAGTCTACATAAATATTTCTTACCATTGGACCAAAGCAACTTGATTGCAGCCAATTAGTTGCTTTCGCATTTACCAATGGAAGTGCCTTTGAAGGGATTTCATTAGCCGCAGCATAAAAAGAAAACAAACACATGTTGGTACATAGTGACAACAAGGTTAGCAGTAGAATCAGCACTATAGTGTATCTCCTGGTAAACTTGCAGCAAAAGAATCACTTTTTTTTTCCTAATTGACTATGTCGAATACGTTGGTTAATTAAACCATCAGATTCATTCAGCAACTTCCGGTTTAGGAGCCACTAAGAGCACTCTCAATGGGAGGCTCTTATGAAAGTATCTAATAAAAACAAAATAATATTAAAATAATATATACTAATTTTTAATTAGAAGAGTCTCTAAAAATGATTAGAACCCCATCTCATAGTCTCTTAAATAAGACACTATGAGAGACTATCTCTATTTTTTTTAGAACCTCACTTAATTAAATAATATTATTTATTTCTTTAGTATTATTTTTTTGATTAGATACTCTCTCTAAGAAACTCTCATTGGAGATGCTCTAAGTAAACCAACGCGGAAATCAGGTTATTAATTTCGTTAAAAACCAAACCTGCCGTTAAAAAAAGACATGTTAACTAGGGCTTACGAAAGAAAAAAAAAGGGAAGAGAAGAAGCCACCACACAATCTCTTCTACATTGCAGCAGCTGAAACTTCACTCCGTGAGATCATGGCCAGAGAAAGGTCCTGCGAAATCAATATCCCTCTTGATCTAATGGTAGAGATACTCAAGAAACTTCCGACGAAGTCTCTGGCGAGGTTTCATTGCGTCTCGTATCAATGGGCAAGTATTATCAAAGAGTTTATAGTCATTGACTCGATCGTGACTCGGCGTTCGACTCAACAACCTCGTGATCCACACTTCATCTTCGACAGGCGTTCGTTTTTTAAATATTCATTCATCTTATCGTATACTTACCTTTATCATCAAATCACAAACAAAAAACAACTCTATCACAAGGAAATCTTTAAAGAAGTAGAGGAACGTGTGAGAAGGTTTCAATACATACGTGGCTTGATAAGGTTTTGATTTCGAGGGTATAGTCAGTTCACAATACACAACCCTACCACGAGGCAATCTGTTTCCTTACCCAGTACGCGTTTACGACGAGGCGATCTGTTCTACTTATTTGGGTACGACCCTTTCAAGAATCAATACAAAGTATTGTGTATACCACCACGAAATCAACATGAGCAGTCTTGTAAAGTTTTCATATTGGGAGATCCCTCGGAGCAGTGGCGGGACATCGAAAGCAGCATTGGCCATCACTCGCCATGGGACCAAGCAGTTTGCATCAACGGGGCAATCTATTACAGAGCAAGGTTGACATATTGGAGTGGTGATGTTTTGGTTAGTTTCGATGTTAGGTCTGAAACATTTAATCTTGTTCAGGCTCCGCAAGACCTGCTGGTTGACGATGTAGATTCGACTCTTGTAAACTACCAAGGGAAGTTAGGATACATATGTCCAAACATCGAGGATGTGGATATGTGGGTTATGGAGAATGCCGAGAAACAAGAGTGGTCGAAAATTACTTTTCTTTCCATGCTTCAAGATTTACCAGCTTGGAGTCTCAAATTTGCGCGTGTCACTCATCCGGGTGGTGAAATCGTTATGGTCCATCGAAAATATGTCCCTGATTTGGCGTTATATGTTTATTATTATGATCCGAAACAAAAGAGTCGAAGAAGAGTTGAAATCCAGACTTCAATGTCATTATTAAGAGTAAGGCCTAGTGATGATGTTACAATCTGGGCTGTCACAGATCATGTTGAGAATATCATGTGTTTGTAATTCGTTGCCTTAATTAATAGTTTTCCAATATAACTACTATTGTTTAATTATTATTATGGTTAATTTGTGATGGCTGATCGAAACACAAGTTTTATAAGTCCCTTTGGGTTTTGTTTTGGGTTTCATGTTATGATTATGTGCCGATCTTAGTCTGATCGGATTCAAACTCTTTTTTTTTTTTATTCAACCTTTTTATACTAAGTGAACATTGCATCCTCAATTGGTCCACGTCTCATCTTTTTTGGCGGTGCCAAAGCTCTCTTGAGGATAATTCAGTTGAACAAGAACGTCAACATCAGCTGGAAGTGCCGTCATTTGTTCGTTTTGTTTTCTCTTTTTCTTTTCTTAGTCTGGTAATTGGTTTAGTCACTAGACTACATTTCTTCTTTCTTTCGGTTTTTCATGTTTCTTCGTTTCTAGTTTTCTCAACATTTATAAATTCTTGGCTCTTGTCATAGGAGATAGATATTACCAATACTTGATTGTTAGATTACGATCTTCCATTCATTTCAAGAGCTGCACACGTTGCTACTGCTGTTGGGACTATGGTAGTTATTCGATAGGATAGAAACTATGGTTTGAATGATATGTAGTTTTTTCACGTTTTCAAAACGTGGTTTTGCATAGTACATATGAATGGTATATCACTTGTTCACGTTTTGAAAATATGATTATGTTATTTTTTACCATTCATAATAATCATCAAAATTTTTTTTTATGTTTTCGCATTTTTTAAAAGTGTTTCACTACAAGAATATAGCCGGTTCTCGACGGAATATCGGTCGGAATTCGGTCGGGAAACGGCTTTCCCGACGAAATTCCGACCGATTTGACCTGTCGGGACTATCGCGTTAGAAATTAAAATCCGTCGGAAATTGGTCAGAAATTTCTGACTGAATTCCGACGGATATTAATCGGTCGGGAATTTCTGACCGATTCCCGACGGGCATATATCCCGACTGATTTCCGACGGGGGTTTTCCAGACCAATTCTCGACGTCATTTAAAAAAAACTGTAATTAAAATAATCAAAATAGTGATTTTTTATTAAAATTAAATTAAATTAATAATTCTAAAATGAAAAATTAAATTGTGCATAAATATAATAATTGTTTTGAAATTAAATAAAATTGTTTTCAAATTACAAAAACATAAGAATTAATTTCCTGATCCCGTTCCCCTTCCCCAATCCATTACCCTTCCCGTTATCAATTCCCATTCCTGTTCCCCTTCCATCTTGTTGAATTCGTTGTTGTGGCCCTCGAGACGAACCACCGCTATGTTGACGTCCCTCGAGACGAACCACCGCGGCGAGCATTGTAACCCTCGTACGACCTCGAAAAATAAAAACGCAAAATTGTTAGTTTATTGCCAAAAAACGTTTATATAACATTAAATTTTTAAAAAATCACTTGTAAAATGCAAAAAATATTCTAATATTCTAAAAATTAAAAACAATCACTTGTAAAATGCTAAAAAAGATTATAATATTCTAAAAATTAAAAAAAAAATCACTTGTACAATGCTAAAAAGATTCTAATATTCTATAAAAAATTAAAATCACTTGTAAAGTGCTAAAACTTATTCTAAATCGTTCTAAAATTATTACAGATTCACAAAAATTGTATAGAAAAAATATGTTTAACAAATTTACAATTTTACATTTTTAATTGTCCAAAAAACGTGACTTTATTATAAAAAAACATTATTCGACAAAATGTTCATATTATAAATTTTATATCAAAAACAAATTATAACAAAATTATATAAATTTCAAAAACTAATTTATATTCACAAAATTTGAAAACACATAATTATCTTACCTAAATCTATTAAACTAAAATTTAGTAATTATCATAAACAAAACATTTCAACATAAATCCAAATACTAAACAATCTAACCAACTAATCTAACAACCAAATCTATAGACAAACAAAAATTCCATCCACTAACAATCTAATTCGAAATCTAAACCAAGAGAAAAACAAAACTTACATGGTTAAGAGAAGAGAAGTGAATAAAAGAGGAAAAAGAAGAAAGAGGAAAGAAGATGAAGGGCGGCGGAGCGGCGGCGGAGAGCAAGGACGACGGGGCGAGCAACGGCGGCAGAGGGGTCGACGTCGTCGATTTTTGGAGAATAGGATCGAAGAAGAGAAATGAGGAGAAGAAGAAGAAGATATGATATTTAATTAGACATTCCCAACGGGCATATCCGTCCGGAATCCGTCAGAAATGAAAATTAAATAACCGCCCAAATTTCACAAAATTTCTGAATTTCCCGATTTTTTTCCAGATTCGTCGGAAATCGGTCAGAAATTTCTGACGGATTTCCAACCGTTACTAACTTTTTCGAGATTTTGAAGACTAAAACCAAAAATTGTTAAGTATAAAACTCGAAAAATTTAGTAACGGTCGAAAATCGGTCGGGGATTTCCGACCATTTAGTGTATAGGGTTTCAAAATCAAAATTTTATGAAAATTTTGGGTTTAGGGGTCATTAACACCTCTTCTATTTAACGAATAACTTAATAGATCAACATAAACCAAAGTATATTGTGTTTTTGGGTCATTAACGCCTCTTGACTCGAAAACAAGATTAACACCTTTCATAAAGAAACATAGAACTTATACAAACATTTTTCGGTTTGTTAGAGGGTTTTGATTAAAAGATCAAAAAGAGAGATTTTAAAAATATATCAACATTCAACTATTTCAAAACATCTTATCTAACCCTAACACACATAAAAATAATCAACTTTTTTGCTATTTGAGGTTTCGAAACCCCACATGGTCGAGAATCCATCGGAAATTCCCGACCGATTACCGACTGTGCTAAAAACACATGTTACAAATGTATATCAATACGTTTATTAAATGTTTGTAATATCAACACGTTAATTACCGAATCGGATACTTTTCCAAAAAAATATAGAAAATAGAAATGTGACTTAGAAAATAATACTATATGCTTCATTAATTAAACCCTATAAAAATGTACAATTAATTAATGCATATAAAACATGTACAACCGATTAAAAAATCCGTACAATTAATTCATGCATATGGAAATCTGTAAACTTTTCGACCAATTTCCAATAATATATGAAGATTTTTCGAAAAATTCTAAGTGTAAAATGCTAAGTGTAAAAATATTATTTATAAATACCGTCGGAAATTGGTCGGGATTTCCGACCACTTTCCGACCATATATGAAGATTTTCTGAGAAATGCTTATATGTGTCCACTAAATCGGCAATAACTCATGGAATATTACTAGGAATGAGCTGAAACTACTCCCATTGGAAATATAACTAAATTTCCAATCTGCCTGCAAAATTTGAGATTAAACTAGACAAGGGAAGGTTTCCATCTGACATGATCTTTCAGCTGCTTCGGATTTGCTCTGTATTTTCCAACAGAGACATATCTTCAATAAATCGCCCGTATATCTCCTTAACCGCTGATCGGAATGACATGAATCTACTTGATTTGGAAAACTAACTCAATTTCGCATGACTTTCATCAAGAGCTTCCAAGCTAAATCTATCGTGAAGGCTTTCGTCTGACTCGATTTATAAATCCGGTCGGAAATTGGTCGGGATTTCCGACCGTATATGAAGATTTTCCGAAAAATGTTAAGTGTAAAAATATCATTTATAAATCCCGTCGGAAATTGGTCGGTATTTCCGACCAATTTACGACCATATAAGGTTTAGGTATGCAATGCTAAATTTAAAAACCATATAAGGTTTAAGAAACATCTACTAATCTTACTTCCTAACAACTAACTTAATAGAAAAACATAAAATGGATATCATATGATGATTTATATGAATCGATTCGAGAACGAGTGTAACTTTTCATAACGATACATATAACTTATACTCACACTTATCAGTTTCTTGTCGGGTTTTGATTAAAAGCTCAAAAGAGTCATTATTAAGATATTTTAACATTGAATTCTTTCAATATATCATATCTAACCCTAGCAATCATAAACGTAATCAAATTTTTACCATTTGAGGTTTCGAAACCACAAATGGTCGGAAATTCCCGACCGATTACCGACAGGGTGAGAACACATGTTTTAAATGTATAGCAACACATTTATTTTCTGTTTGTAAAAAATATTAAATCGGAATTCCCGACCGATTTCCGACAATATTAAATCAGTCTCTATAACGTCGGAAATCAGTCGGAATTTCCGACGACTAAAAAATGGTCGGGAATTTCCGACCAATTCAAGACATGATTTTTTTCCTCGGTATTTCATCGGAAATCGGTCGGAAATTTCCGACCGATTTTTTCCCGTCGGGAATCGGTATGTTTTCTTGTAGTGTTTCCGCTATATATAACTAGCGTTTTAAAAATATATAGGGTCAAATTCATCAATTTGAAAGTTTAGAATCTGTTTAAATCGCATAGGGGGTTTCTGATCAGTTTAAAAGGTTGAAACAAAAGCTGGAAGTGCCGTCATTCCTAGTTTCTTGATTCTTGTAATCTGAGATGGATAGAACAAATAATTGATTTTCCATCAATTCTCTGTGTATTCTATGCTGTTGGGACCATGGTAGTTATTCGTTAGGGAAAAAACTATGTTACTGTGCCTTTTAATTACCTTGCTAAATGATTCAAGTGTTTTCACTAAGTCAATTAAAACCTAAGTGCACACTGTCGCAATCTAACGGTATATCTATGTAGTACTTTATGATCGAATCCACAAAGATCAAGTGATACACTACGAGAATGCAGAATGAAAGTAAATGTAAGACGAATGACAATTGTTTGTGGTTTTTGTAACTTCTAAAACTAATTGTGACAATTGGAAACGATGTAAATTCAGTAATGGAAAACGCTAGGTCCAAGGAAAATTCGTAGGAAACATGAATGACAGTCAAAGTATCTTAGACATGGAATGCATTACGAATCGTTTTAGAGCTCAAACCTAACAATGGATCAACCTTTTCCCAAAGTATTAATCCCTATGCTTAGACCTATGAAGACTAACTCCCGTTGAATTCAAAAGTCCTAAGCATGCATTCTAGTCCGATTTGATAAGCTCACAAAACACCTTAACATCAACTCCTGTTGGCTAAGGATGTTTTGCCCATCTAGGTTCTTTCAGGCATTTAATCAAACACTTTCGGTGCGTTAAATAACCTAGGATCATGAACTAAATGATCAGCCTAATTCAAGCACTAAGAACAACCTAGATGAAGAATCCAATTGATAATTCCCTATCTAATCAACCCTAACTATTGATTTATGAAATCCTTTGAAAACCCTAAACCTAACTAAAAGACTACTCGCTCATGGGTGCAGAGAAAACACAGAGAGAATAGAAGAATTGCATAATAAGATTAGAAACCGAAAACATGGTTCATAAATCTTCTCCGGTGTGAGTCAGAGAATCGTCTCCCAAATCTTACAGATCCAAGCCAGAAGTTCTCCGATGGCTGAAAAATAGAATATATAGGTCTAAAACACGTTTTTCTCCAATCTCTAGGCGAAACCGGTCCAAAATAAGTGAAAATCGAAATTTCCTTTTCTTCTGCGTTTCTACGGGAAAGGATCGATCGATCGAAAAAGGATAGATCGATCCTTTTTCTTTATGGTCGATCTTTATGAAAAGGATCGATCGATCGAAAAGCTTTCTGGTGATCTCTTGAGAAAACGATCGATCGATCCTTTTTATGACCGATCGATCGTTTTTGCCTTCTGGTTACATACCCGCACATGTTTCTTCTTCTCGCCAGACTGGACTGTCTTCACTAAAACCGGCATAACGTTTGATCACACCGTTAGAATAACCTCAAACTACTTCCAAATGAAAGCTAATTCATTCCTCTATCTTGTATCCAAAGTTAAGCTCAATCCATCGATGGGAAAGTCTTCAACGAATGCCAAACTTCTGACGTCTCTGCATGATTTTGCATTTCTATATGCTCATTTTCACCCAAAACGGCTCTTTTTCTCCTAAAGTCACATAAAACCTGAAAAGACTCGATAAAGGACTAAAAGACTCTTAAAACAAACTTTGACTCTATAAAAGACACAAAAATAAGGGTTAGAAACCGGTAAAGACACGGTTTATCACTAAATTCAAGCTAAACTATGTTATTGTGCATGTTGGGACCCGAACCCGAAATGAACCTGAACCGAATCCGAAATGAGCCCGCCCACTACAAGCTCTGATCGAAAAAACATTGTCGGGTTTTATTACTACACAGTGTAACCCGAAAAAAATATGCGGGTTTAGGGTTTACCCGCGGGTACCCTAACCTTTTTTTTTGTTTTTGTTTTTTTACTTTTTTGTATTTTACACCACAAAAATATGGTTTAAGTTTAACTTTTGGTTCGTTGTGAAACATTTGATACCGATTGGTTTTGGAATAGATTTCAGTTTTGATTAACAAATATATATTTTAGTATGTGTTAATTGTGTGAGAAATATGTTTTCTTGAAAATTCAAATTTATTCATTTCGGTATGACTAAAATCAGGTTAAGTTTAACCTTTGGTTCGGTTTGAAACATTTGATACCGATCGCTTTTTTGTTTTACTATTCCAAAACCAATCGGTATCAAAACACACACCACAGAAGTCACCTAAATATCCAAAAACAATCAAGATCTCACATGTCTTCATCTCGATAGGCAGCGGAATCTGATAGTATACTTATACTCATGAGTTGTTGTTTCACCCTCATCATTCTTCTTCCTCCATGAAGAAATCATTGCCAGAAAACACATAGCTTTTGGACTATGTGTTTTCTCTCCGGAAATTTGTACGTAGATCCGGCACAAGCCAGCACCGCATCCATCATATCTGTCGCTTTTCCCAGATCCAGATTTTCTCCAGTCATTCCGCTCCTGCTACGCGGTGAATCTTTGGATCGAGTGGATATGCTATCACTACAAAAAAAAACACAATATTTGCATCGATTATTTACGACGGAATTAATCCATTGTAAAGTAACATGAAAGTTACGACACATCTACGACGATTATTGATTTCGCCGTTAAGTCGTAGTTAATTTCCAACGAATATTTACCTTCGTAACTTCGTCGTGAATGGCCAACGAATTTACGACTACTGCTGAGTTCGTCGTAAATTCGTCGTGATTTGGCAACAAATTTACGAGTACATATATTCGTTGGAAATTAACTACGAATTTAGGAGTAAAAAAGTAGGTGAACATGTGAATTTTGTTAGGTGAACCGGCTTATTTACGACGACAATTGTAGATGTAAATTCGTCGTTAATAAAAAAATTGTTGGTAATTCGTAGTAAATTTCGTTGCTAATTCGATGGTAATAGAAAAAAAATCTATATATAGTGGCCAACTTCATAATCTCAACATCAAATACAAAAAACATTCACTTCTCTCTAACTAACAAACAATGTCAATATACGAATTACGAAGATGGATGTATAATCGTATAGATTCTGAAGGATTGATGAGAAAAGAGTTTTGGGATGGGGTGATAACACCGGTTTTTGACCGTTTTTATGATGAACCGACTAGATCGACTAGATCGAAAGTGTCGGAATCGAAAGAGATTTCCGAGCTAAAAGTCATGATGAACCGACTTCTCAACAACCAAAACCGCCAAGTACATGCTTGTGAAGCTACTGTTGGAGTCGATGGTGACACTTATTACGAAACCGACAACAACATTTCGTATTTTCAAGAAGAAGAAGTTAACTATGTGGGAGCACAAGGTCAATACCAAAGCCGTTTCAACAACGGATTCAACAACAACTTCCGCAACGCCAACTTCAACAACCTCTCGTATCGAACCCCGAACGTGGATAACCCTCAAGATCAGCCTTATCCACAACAATCAAGGCCTTACCAAAACCGGTTCCAAAACGGGAACTATGGAGGAAATGGGAACTTCCAACCGAGACCGCCCTTCAACACTCTAGCCGCTCCTTACAACAACTCAAACACGCAGCAACAAAGTATCTCTAACTCTCAACTTGCTGCCCAAATAGCGAAGCTCGAGGAATCAATTCAACTCCTCGCTCAAAGCAACGAGAAGACGACGAAAGATTTTTACATCAAGGTCGATTGTATGTACAACGACTTGAATGAGAAATTTGAATCTATTTCAACCCATGTCAAGAAGTTGGATATGCGAGTCTCTCAAACCGCGGACTCCACTAAGAGACCAAGCGGGATTTTACCCGGAAGAGTTGAAGATAACCCGAAGAGATTTTGCAACGTGATTTCCGGATTCGGGTCGGATTCGGGGCGAGCTTATTTCGGGTTCGGGTCAGGTTCGGCTCGGCAATCACGTCTTGAATTGGTCGGAAGACATCTATGGATTCAAGTTTTTTTTTTTTTTTTTCCAAAAGTCTAAGTGAACACATGGTCCGATTGAATTTTTTTTTTTTGGGTGGCTTAGTCAACATCAGATCAGGCCAGAGAACTATACTTGGAGAAGATTGCGAGTAATGCGCATAGATCAACTTTAAACACAATTAGGCCATAGCTAGACCATTAAATTTACCAATTGACCACTATATTTGGCATTCTCAAGAATTGAGGATAAAAATATAAATTATATAAATCAACCATTACAAAATTGTTTGTTTGGAAATCATGTTTACAAAATAAAATCAATTGGAACTTTTGTGAGAAAAAAAAAACAGAGACCGAAAGCAGAGCACTAATTAATACTGTCATGTGAGTACTGATATATAAACAGACGAATCTTAGCACGGAGTGTTCGAGTCTACCCTTCTGTTATTTTGTATGTAAATTCGATGCCACCGGTTTGGATGTCCAAACCGTTCTAGATGTCAAAAACAGACGATCTCTTTATGACTGATTTCGGATTATAAACGAATCACTTCCTTTCCCAACAGCAGGGGCACGGATTCTAGTTGAGAAGAAGCTGAAAGAAGACAACAAACAAGTAAACATACCTATGATCAATTCTCTGAGAATAGCCACCAATCA
Organism: Eutrema yunnanense; assembly: GCA_002933935.1. Taxonomy (NCBI): domain Eukaryota; kingdom Viridiplantae; phylum Streptophyta; class Magnoliopsida; order Brassicales; family Brassicaceae; genus Eutrema; species Eutrema yunnanense. The sequence continues at coordinate 752,562 of PKML01051522.1, forward strand.
AGGCATTATGTATTTACAAAACACACATTGGGCATAACTTGATGAGCCACACGCTTTGCATAGGAAGCAACAAATGCATTGGCTATACTAACTCATCATGTTACTCCTTCCGTGGCTTTGACATAACCCGCCTCCTGCGACCATCTTTCCTAATTAAAAAGCCCCAATGTATATCCCCTCTCCTGAAAAAACTCATATGCTTGTATTCCAAGAAATTAAGATTCTTGTTATTTGTTCAACTATAAGAATATTTTGTTTTTTTTTGTTTTGTTTTTTGCATAAGGTATTCAACAGCATTTTGGAGTACATGTTCATTAAGGCATTATTAACGCACCCATCATTATCATCTTTCTTAGGAATGTTATATTGGGTAAAATAACCCTACCTGACTCGAGTCCGAAATGAGCCCGCCCACTACAAGCCCTGATCAAAAAAAAACATTGTCGGGTTTTATTACTACACAATGTAACCTGAAAAAAATCTGCGGGTTTAGGGTTTACCCGCGGGTATCCTAACCTTTTTTTGTTTTTTTACTTTTTTGTTTTGTTTTGTTTTGTATTTTACACCACAAAAATATGGTTTAAGTTTAACTTTTGGTTCGTTGTGAAACATTTTATACCGATTGGTTTTGGAATAGATTTCAGTTTTGATTAACAAATATATATTTTAGTATGTGTTAATTGTGTGAGAAATATGTTTTCTTGAAAATTCAAATTGATTCATTTCGGTATGACTAAAATTGGGTTAAGTTTAACCTTTGGTTCAGTGTGAAACATTTGATACCGATCGCTTTTTTGTTTTACTATTCCAAAACCAATCGGTATCAAAACACACACCACAAAAGTCATCTAAATATCCAAAAATAATCGAGATCTCACATGTCTTCATCTCGATCGGCAGCGGAATCTGATAGTATACTTATAGTCCTGAGTTGTTGTTTCACCCTCATCATTCTTCTTCCACCATGAAGAAATCATTGTCAGAAAACACATAGCTTTTGGACTATGTGTTTTCTCTCCGGAAATTTGTACGTAGATCCGGCACAAGCCAGCACCGCATCCATCATATCCGTCGCTTTTCCCAGACCCGGATTTTCTCCGGTCATTCCGCTCCTGCTACGCGGTGAATCTTTGGATCGAGTGGATATGCTATCACTACAAGAAAACACAATATTTGCATCGATTATTTACGACGGAATCAATCCGTTGTAAAGTAACATGAAAGTTACGACGCATCTACGACGATTATTGATTTCGCCGTTAAGTCGTAGTTAATTTCGAACGAAGATTTATCGTCGTAACTTCGTCGTGAATGGCCAACGAATTTACGACTACAGCTGAGTTCGTCGTAAATTCGTCGTGATTTGGCAACAAATTTACGAGTACATATCTTCGTTGGAAATTAACTACGAATTTAGGAGTAAAAAAGTAGGTGAACATGTGAATTTTGTTAGGTGAACCAACTTATTTACGACGACAGTTGTAGATGTAAATTCGTCGTTAATAAAAATATTGTTGGTAATTCGTAGTAAATTTCGTTGCTAATTCGCTGGTAATAGAAAAAAAATCTATATATAGTGGCCAACTTCATAATCTCAACATCAAATACAAAAAACATTAACTTCTCTCTAACTAACAAACGATGTCAATATACGAATTACGAAGATGGATGTATAATCATATAGATTCTGAAGGATTGATGAGAAAATAGTTCTGGGATGGGGTAGAAGGATTCATGTATTAAGCGGGAAGTCTGCAAAACACGATTGAAAGTTGTATGATGTAATGTCCTTGTCCGAAATGTATGAATAGGAAATTTATTCTTATATCGAAGGTGTGGACGCATTTATTGAATAGATGGTTTATGCCGCAATACTATATTTGGTATAGTCATGGAGAAGGTCATGGGGGAACTTCAACTAGTAGTTGTGGTAGTAACAATCAAACTACGTATTTTGATGAGTAAAACAATTTGCATCAATATTATTCTCATGCGGAGAAGGGTGTAGATCATGATAGAATTCATGACATGGTTACAGATACATTTCATGAAACTACAAGAAGATTAATAGCACATGAAGAACCCAATCTAGATGCGAAAAGATTTTACGATATGCTAGACGCTGCAAACCAGCCACTATACAATGGGTGTAGAGAAGAGCACTCTAAACTGTCGTTGGTAGCTAGGATCATGACCATTAAAACTGATTATAACTTAGCCGATGTTTGCATGGATGATTGGGTTGCCTTGATTAAAGAGTATTTGCCAGAGAATAATTTAGCTGCTGAAACATACTATAAGATAATAAGCAGGTTTTTAGTCTTGGGTTGTCTTATGAGATGATAGATGTCTGTGTTGAGAACTGCATGCTTTATTGGAAAGATGATCATAAGTTGCAGAAATATCGATATTGCCATATGATATATCATGGTTTTTACCCTATTTAAGCCATGATATAAGTCCTTTTTATAGAGTCTTTATAGTATTTTGGAGTCTTTTAGAGTCATTTACAGGTCTTAGCACGTTTGGAGCATTATTGGAATTATTGGAGCTTTCTGGACCAGTTTGGAGCAAGAGCTGAAGTCGTGTTGCTGAGTAGCTGATTTCACGAGAAGCATCGATCGATACCCCTTGGTATCGATACTCATCGCAGCAAGATGATATATCATGGTTTTTACCCTGTTTAGACCATGATATAAGTCCTTTTATAGAGTCTTTTATAGTATTTTGGAGTCTTTTAGAGTCTTTTGCAGGTTTTAGCACATTTGGAGTATTCTTGGAGATATTGGAGTTTCTAGAGCATTCTGGAGCGAAACTGAAGTCTGCTGGCTAAAGTACCCGAATTCACGTCAAGTATCGATCGATACCCCCTGGTATCGATCGATACCCATCGAAGCAGATTTCAAAGTCGCGACTTAATGAAGTTTGAAGAATTGCAAAAAGTGCCCAGAAGTTTCTGATAATTACAAGAAGACCCCAAGTCGTGTTTTAGGTTATAAATAGGAGTTTTAAGCCATCTGTTTAGGCTATGCCCTTTTATGCCTCTTTATGCTTTATTTTTCTCTGGTTTTGAGACAAGTCTGATTTCCCTTCGTCCGAGATCAGATCTCAAAACCTTTGTTTCTCTTTCTGATTTTATATAGAGTATTTATTCAAACATGTCTATTGATTTAATCTTCATGTCTGAGTAGATCTTCTGTTAGGTTTGGGGATTCTCATAAGGGATTTCTTTGAATGCTAGGTTGATTAGTTATTTAGGGTTCACAATCTGAATTAGTTCTTCACCTTAGGTTGTTCTCAAAGCTAATTCTAGATTGATCACCTAGAACTTAGATCTTAGGATAATTGATTAGGCACGACAGTGCAATTAATTACCTGATAGAACTTAGGGTGAGCAAATTGATTATTCGCAAAGAAATTTGGTTTAATTGATTTGTGAACATATCAAACTTGAAATTAAGGCTGATTTATTCTTAGGGATTTGCAAAGAAATTTGGGATTCTGAAGTTTAGATTTAGATAGTTTTCGCAACGACAGTTGGTTAACTATACTCTAGTGATTTGAGTTCTAGAACCGTGCTTAACCTGAACCCTGAATAGTTAGTTTATTGTGCATTCATTGATTTCCTGAGAAATATCCCTGAACCTATCTTTTTCCCATTGAATACAACTCGTTTACTACTTTCTGTTTTCTGCTAAACCTGAATTGCTTAGCTTAGCTTGATACTATTGAATTTATTGTGTGATTTCTGTGAATCCTTGTGTTCGACCCCTAACTAGACTACAACTACTGCTTTAGTACTGTTAGAGTATTAAATTGAGCATATCACCATAAGCCAAGATATAAGCAGCAAGGTGATGGTCGAAGTAAGGTATCATAGCAGCGGATGTGGTACCTACCTATAACTGATAGGTTAAAGAGAATGTATCAGTTTGAAAGGACAATTGCATCGATTAGATGGCATGCAGATCATATGCAGACAGAAAGACAAACGGAAGTTAGAGAAAACACCACACTATAAGACTTTGATCATCTTAACACACGACAAGATCATCAAAGCACCTGTTTTTTTTTATTCACGAGCTAGACTTTTTTTGTTGATCACATACACCTGTTTTTTTACCTTGCTAAATCCTCCTCATGTCTCTTAGAGTCTTCACAAGATATTTCTTGAGAGGACGATGGAGGTACGAGCGGTAGTCAAAGACATAGAGTGTGGTGAGGCTTTCCACCAAGGTCTTCCTTAACTTCTCCATACGCAGCAGCTCAGAATCGATCAACACAACTTCAGTTAGAGCCGCATCAGATTCAAGGAAACACAGCTTCTTCGCGTACTTGGTTTCCAGAATTCGACAATTAAAGTGAATCGCTCTCAACACAGCCAGCCATATATCGATGTCATGACCTCTGATTGGTATCGGAAACTAGAAACTGTCATCTGCAATTGAGTATTCGCATAGCCAGGACCAGTGTCGGTCCAACGTATTTAAATATCCTATGCAAATCTAAAAAATATGTCATTTTCATATATTTTATCTAAAATCACAAATAATAAAAATAACTTAAAACAATTCAATTCCATAAACGATTTGTAAAAACAAAAAATAACACTTGGTTTTGTGATCGGTTAGATTCACTGATCAATCTTCTGGAATCTCCAACTTTTGCTAGCCTTAGATTGCAGCTTTTGGAGGCAGAAAAATATGAGTGGTTGATGAAAACGCTCTATGGTCTTCTAATGCTATGTTCCTCTAAGCAAATTGTGGCGCATACGACGCTTAAGACAACGAATGTGTACCATCACATTCTTTCTCTGAGATCAGCAATCTGACGACTCATAACGGAATGGACGTCTATGAAAAGATAAAGCAATATGAGAAGATCCAAGAGAAGCATCGCAAAGCAAGGAGCTCAAACAAGGGTCGGAGCCCAACAAGCCCGCCCAAGAAAAAGATTAAAATATTTAGACAGTTATAGACATCAATCTTAACTTCTTTTAAGGGTAGAAAAAACACTGACTTTTGTTAACTACCTGCATTGTCTTTATTGGATTTTAGGTGTCGAACGAACATGTAATTCACTGTCAAAATTAACTTGCAAGAAACTTTGTGAGTACCAAAAAAAAAAACAGTAAAAATAAAATTAAACTGTTCAAAATTAGCACGAAGTCGAGTTTTTCAACCATATATGTTTCAATTGATAATAAGGCCATCACATTCAATCGCTATTGTGACATGCTAGACCGCATATAATTTTTTATCAGATTCAACTTCGAGCTGATTCTCAATCATTTCAAGGGCAGCTGCTAAATTCAGTGGTTTCCAGATTTCGCATCTTATCTTACTATCCCGGACAAGACACTCATAATCTCTGGGAAATCTTTTCTTGAATTCGACACCATGTTCTTGCTTAAGATGGGTCTTACAATCCTCAGAAACACAAAACTTCTGTGAACAAATTCTACACAACGCCCACTGATTTTTCTAACCGATCTGAACCGAACCAGAATTTATAATTAACATGAGTCACATGCCCAATCAAGTTTTGAAACATGTGTATCAAAGAATTCATTTAAAAAGTGAAAAGGAAAAGAACATTTCTAGACGATTTTCTAAACAACTTTTTTTTTTTATCTATCTATTCTTAAAATCAAAATCCCACAAATATCATGATCCCTATATTTGCTCTCGCGAACCATTTCATTTTGCATTCCACGATGTCTATCCACAAAGCCACAACCGAAATCTATACTATTAAAACATTTTGCTTCTTTTTGATATATGTTGTGTAAATCACATTTCAATTTATTTATATTATTTAAAATATAATTTAATAATAGAATTCAAGGACTTTTAACTGAACAGACCAGCACAAGTAACGACCACTTGAGCTCCAAAACCGATGATCTCGAGCCAAAGCAAAGTATTTTTAATTTATACGATTTGTGTAGGTAATATGGAGTATCCTAGTGGTATTTAATACTAAAAACATATATGAATATGATTTGCGCGTAGAGTGATAAATTATTACAATAACTAGGATTTAATTCGCGCTATAACCAGAGTCGTGCCTATACATACGGAGCACGTAAGCGGAGTTAAAAAGAAGGGTCCTCATCCTCCCAAATCCATATAAAACCAACCCAAATCATATAAAACAAATTATAACAATCATCGTCTCAAATTCATATAAAACCAATAATAACAATCATCATCCTAACTAAATAAATAAAAAAAACCAGAGTAACAAATTTTTACTATGCATTCGCATTCTCTACTCCATCTCCAGAAATATCATGCTGCTCATCATTTCTTTCTACAAATTTATCAAGAGTTTTAGGTTTTTTGAAGTACCTGAATAAATCATTCGCTTGAGACACCTCTTTTTCTTCTCTTTTCTATTTTAGTTTTTTTCTTCTCATATCCACATAATAGTTTTTTTAAGTTGTTGGGAGACATCTCTGGAAAAAAGAGACGAGGTTAATGAGCTAACGAAGAAAAACCAGTAATTGAAGATAAAAAAATTAGAAAAAGGGGAAGAATGTTAAACGAGAAATTAGCAAATACCGTTTGACGATTATGTTTTTATTGTGAAAAGAAGAAAGCTCAAAGATTCAAAACTTCAACGATGAAGAAAAAGAGTTGAAGATGTGTCGTGTATTTGTCTAAGCAACCATCTATTGTAACTATTACCCTCATTTTTTATTTGTTAAATTATTTTTAGGTTAGTTTCTAATTTTATTAACAAAACTCAATTTCTCACATATCCTATTCAATGTTCAAAAAATCGCTAGTCGCTAGGCGCTAGTCAGGCGGCTGAGTTGGGCATAACGCCTAGAACGCCTAGTCGGAGTCTAAGCGATTTTTAGGTGGTTTATGCGTTTACAAAATAAATCAATGTATTATATATATTTTTATAGAGTGCATCATATAAAATACTATGGCTAGTTCATAAATAATAAACTTTAAATATTATAAATCTTAAACATAGATTCAAAGTTCAAATTACACACACAAACCAAAAGAAATCTAATAAATATCAAATCTAAAACATTAAAAATTATTATAAATTCGAATTAGACAAAAACATCCATTTGGAAAATCAAAAATATTAAATCATAAGTAAAAATTAGAGAAAAACATTCACTATATTCATTAAAAACAATATATAAAATTTTATAATATGTATTTATGAAATAAAAACTTATAGATATAATTAAATGTAGTTAAAAATTCAAAAACTGCACCGAACAAAAAAAATTATATTAATTGATTAAGAATTTTGATGAACCGCCTACAACCTCCTAGGACCGTCTATAGCTACCTAGGACCGTCTAGAGCCGCCTAGAACCGCTTAATAACGATAACGCTTAATGCCAACGCCTAGGAGGTAATCGCCACTGTCTATGGACGCCTAGCGCCTATACCGCTTTTTAGAACACTGATCCTACTAATACTAATGGGCCCTTCCATTTCTTTAAAAAAAATGGGCCCTAGGCCAATGTTTCTAACAAATCAATAGGCACGGGCCTGGCTATAACGCGGAGTAATTTTTTTATAAACAATTGTTTTAAAATGTTAAAAAATTGTTTTGACTTTTTTTGAATTTTATAATATGTCTAACTAATGATTATAGATGGAGCTGTCAAACCAGACTAACTTATATATTTAACATGTTTTACAGTGGAATAAAATATTATTCGGGCTAACCCGTAAAAACCTATAATCTTGAAAACATCAACTTTAATATGCACTGCTTAATGACAATGAGTTTTGTGGTCGATCCGCAAACTATTAAAAATATATATATATTGTGTCTACCTCTTTATAAAAACAGTAAAATATATTTTAAATTTAGATTTGATATATACTCAAATAAAAATATAAGAAACTATAGTTAACTTTTTAAAAAAAAATCATATTATTTAGTGAATTGAGTATATAATCTAATCTATTAAAACAGAGTGCTATTTTGTGACCAAACAGGAAAAAATACATTTAAAACTATTCATATCCTGGATAACTTTTAAACTTTCAATTTTTGTGGATAACTATTCTGTTTCCAAACAGAATAATTTTGTTCAATTAAAAATTCATTTTTTGGAGATAAAATTTCAAATACAAACCATAATCTTCTAAACCATTGATATCACAATTTTTTTTTATTTTGTTTATATTTTATATTTTAATTTAATTCCGAAAATTAAAAATATTATTTTAGATTATTTTAGATTTTCTTAAATATAGGTTAGATTATTTACCAAAAACCAGAAAATTAGTTATTATCTTCAAAAATAATAAATCGGATATTACTTTAGATTTAATCTAAATTTTTGAATTTAAATAATCTAACCATAATAACACATATGATAAAAAAATATGTTATTGTATTTTTTTTTTATCATAATCAATCATCTTAAAAATTCAAATATTGAAATAAATAAATATTTATATTATACGGTAATATGATGGGCGTGTTAGGGTTATGTTTTTATATAATCGCCATCTTTTATGGTTTTTTTTGTCAAAATATCCAATGTAGTAGGCTGATTTAAGGCAGATTAAAAAAACGGATTAACATTTTAACACTCATAAATATATAGATTAATTATGTAATAATCTAAATTCAGATAATAACAAAGTTTACAAAATGGGTCAGAAAAATTGGATAGCAAAAATAATATATTTTAAATCATACATGTCATACCATAATTATATATTTCTATACAATATAAAAAACCATAAAAGATATATACAAAAATTGTCAGTCGCCCTCAATGTGGATTAAAATTTTAACTAAGATAAAAATCATATTAGATTTTAGAGATTTTAAGTTGAAAATATCAAACAAAATTTTTTAAATTCGGTTAGATTTTATGATTCTAACTTAAATCATAGGAAAATTTATGTTATAAAATTTATATTAATACATTAAATAAATGTTTTGAAATCCGACACAGGAAGCAAACCAAAGAGTCCTTCGAGCCACCGGGTCCATAGGTTAACCCGGTTCGATGCAGTCCGACCGCAATCAACAATTAATGAAATTATATATATACACGATACACACACATATATATAAGTATATAAAAACTAACAAATCACTAAGATATTTTAAAAATGATATGTCTAACTGACAAAGTAATTATTATTATTTTTGATAAAGTACTATTCACAAACGGAAGAAGATTATAAAGTACCAGAATGTAAAATCTCAATGACTCAATAAAAACAATAAAGAAAACCTTCTTATTGAATTATTACAGAACCATGATCCGTTTGGATCAACGATTAATATGTCCAGTTCACGGTTATTTGCTGAGTTTTTACCGATTTTGTAATATCGGGTTTTATAGCTATAACAGGACCGAATTGTTGTCTGGATCCAGGTTTTAGAGCTATAACTGGACCAACTGGTCTGATCATGATATGAAAATATTGCATTAAATTTTTTATAAGAAAATTCTGCGCCGGCGCGCGGGTGAATATCTAGTATATCTCTTAAAACCAAAAACTAATATTTTGACTTGCGAGACCCGCTTTTGTAGACATTTTAAAATTAGAATCATAACTCGTCCTGTGGCGGGCTAACCCGCTTACTTAACCCATTTTGCATTGGACTAAAATATTATTGGGGATAATCCGCTGATGCGGACATCAATCCAAACTTACCTAGAGCATGCACCCGAGCTCAAGAGACCTCCAATGACTCGTTCCAAGACCAAGAGAGTAAGAGAAGGGATCAACATGGCAGTAGAGACCTTCATAAACATAATGGAACTTGTAGACGAGTTCAAAACCACTCCAAAAATCAAGAACCTTCAAGATAGTAAAATATTTTCTATCTCCAATACACGAAATCTTAAAAAATCAATTTTCTCGTGTTTAACTCTTTATAAAAATAGTAAAATATTTTCAACTTTGGTTTTGATATATATTCAAATAAAATAATATAAATTATAAAGAAAAATATTGCAAGATCTCGAATATAGTTTTTTCTTTGAATATATATGGATTGATTATTTAATAATTATGATTTAACCCGCGCTAATAATAGTGCGGGGTAATTTTGTTTTTATATGAATTGTTTTGAAATTTTTTAAAAAATATTTTTATCTAAAATTTACAATAGCCAATGATTATAGATAAAATTGTCGTAATAATTTGTCTATTTAACCCGTTTTGCAGTAGACTAAAATATTATTCGCGCTAACCCGTAAAAACCTATAATTTTGAAAACATAACTTTAATATGCACCGTTTAATGACTCTGGTTTTTGTGGTTAGTCTTGTGTCTAACTTTTTATAAAATTTGTAAAATATTTTTCAACTTTGAATATATATGGATTGATTATTATTTTAAAATATATAGTATTAAAAATAATTAAGAAACTAAATAGTAAATAACCTCTTTAATGAGAAATAAATACTTTCCATATTCTCATCAATAAATTTAAAAGACAATTATATAATTTCCTATTTAAATTATCTGTTCTTATTTATAATGATATTTCATGTAATAACTTACAAAAAAAGTTCATTTTCAAAAATATATTCTTAAATAATATTATAGAGATTAAGAAACTAAATAGTAAATACACTTTTAAATGGAAATAAATAATTTCCATATTCTCTTCATCAAATTTTTTGAAAGACAATTATATAATTTCTTATTTCAATTATTCATTCTTATTTGTAATGACATATTATGTAATAATTTATAAAATAAAGTTCATTTTCGTAAATGACTCCTTAATAAAGTTGAATCGTTCAACGTAAGCGTGACACGTATGATAATTATAACTCACCAAATTATGATATGTGTCATTATAAATTTAGATCATAATATGTGTCATGTGTCTATGTAATAATATAAACTTTACAATTTTTAGTTATTTATTTTTAATAGATAAAATAACAAAAAAGGAAGAGAAAATTATGTTTAAAAAAATAGAAACAAACAAAATCGAAAAAATAAGTACATGAAAAATTAGAAACTACAAAATTAAAAAATTTAAACTATTAAAGTTATATAAAATTCATAATATATAAAATTAGTAAAATAACACTAATAAAATTTGATATGGATCAATTTTGAATTTCTTAAATACGAATTACAAAACATAATTTCTAGATCTTTAAACGAGAGTTTTAATTAAAAATCTTATTATACGGGTCATAATTATGCGAATTATCAATTTAAGTATCTAAATACATATTTTATTTGTGTATTACGCGGAACCTAATCTAGTAATAATAATATAAAGATGTTAATAGAGTGATAAATTAATTATTTATGTATCTATTTGATAGTATGTAGTTGGGTTTATTAAACAGGCCCAAGTGATCCAAAACTCTGACCCAGACCTATAGCCCATTCGACGTTCTCGATATATTTCAGACCATCATTCTGACTCCGGTTCAGATTGCCACGTCTTCAAGCACATCACAGATTCGTACCGGTTTGGTTTCCGGTCCAATTAATAGAATGAGACAGAGAAAAGTTTTTCTAAATTAGGTTTCTTCTTTCACTCCAACACACCGTCGTGTGACTCGCCGGCGAAAATCCACGATCCAAGCTTGAACAATCTACTCCACCGATCATCGTCTCGGTTTGTCACTGAGCAGAGATTCATGCTCAGATTTATCGGAGTCCATAAGTAGGCCTAAACCCTAAACCCTAGCAAAGCAACTGACAGTGTTGACTTGGGGATTTTCGTAAAGGTTTCACAGATTCAGAGAAAGAGAGAGAGAGAGAGAAATGAGTATGAGGAAGAAGATACAGAAGAAATTCAAAATCAGAGGGTACAACCTCAAGATGGATGCCTTAGAAAGTATTCTAGCCTTCACCGACCAATTCCCCGACGACGATGAAGGAGAAGCTATCGATCTTCTTCTCGATCACCTCCAGCAGGAAAATCGTATGCCACACTGATTGCCTCTTATGCATATTCCTTCCTTAGTATTCGTCTGCTTAATCTAATCGTTGTCTTGTGGAAAATGTTGCAGTCAATTCTTCCATAGTCGATGCGGAATCAGTTCAAAGAGTGATTAATCTCTTGTTGGGAGCTCATGACGCTGCCGAGGAATCTCAATCTACCACGAATGGTTCTTCTTCCTTTGCGGTCATCGACGCGTTTCTGGTGCCAAAGTATCGATATGATGTTGTTAAGAAGCAGTTCATCGAGTAAGGCCTTCTACTTAGTTAAAAAAAATCATTGTGAAATGTGTTACTGAGACTGTGTCAGTGAGTTTGTAAAGAGGAGTTGATGAATTAGTAAGTGTGTCACTGATTGGAATATCCAGGCATACAAGTAGTCTGCCTCTTCACGGTGAGGCTTCTGCGAAAACAGCAGTTTACAGGGAACGGTTCATGTTGCTGTCGCAGAGAGTTTCTCGCGCAGAGCATTTTTGTAGGCCAGCATTTGATGCCGAGATGTCGCAATTTGAGAACTATGAGGTTGGTCTTAGTTTCCTGCTCCCGTTTTTCGTGTCGTGTTCTTGTGTTAAAGCTGAAACTAAGGAGTTTTTGTTCCGTGTTCCTTGCTAGTAGATATCTTCAATCCAGTCTCTAATAGTTCAAATTGGAAGGAAATGGGTGATGGGCGTGATATCACAGTTGGAAGATGGACATTTCTACCTGGAAGACCTTTCAGCTTCTGTAGAGATTGATCTGTCCAAAGCAATATCCTTTTTCTAAGTTGGTAGTATCGAAAAATCTGCAAAAGATGGACATTGTATCTCCACAGATTATTTACAGTTTCATACATGATAAAGGCATAGCAAAGAATCGCAATTTGACTTATTTGTGCTATGAGTACTTTTCTTTGACAATCAGTACAAGATAACCACAGGATTTTTCACAGAGAATACTATAATTTTGGCAGAAGGTGAAATGCGGAACGGTATCTTTCAGGTAAATTAGAGCTAAAAGGTGGCATATCTACTTTGCTGCTGCACCTTCCCTTCCCTTTTTCTGAGTTAGTTACTTATTTTTTACTACTGTTAGACCAGGGAGATATATCATATATGTATAATATGCTTAGGTTTTATGATTTTAAATGATTGTTCATCTTGAGATCAAGATGTTAGTCATAGCTCATAGGTGGGTATATAGAACTAAGTCGGGTGTATGGTCTCCTCTGTGACCAATAATACAAACACAAGTCTCCAAAAACACTTATATAGATTCCATGGAAGATGCAAATGTATGTTACCATCAGCGGAATAAAAACATCAAACTGTAACAAAGCTCGGTTTTAAACAAAAACCTTTGAAAGGTTCAAAAATCAAAATACAATCTTTGACTAACTCGTCCTCTTCTACTTCTAAAAGCTTTTTCTCATGTTTTGGTAAAGGTAATTACATGCGGATTTCCTCCTTTAGAAGACAGGGATAAAACACTAAAGATACATTCTGGATATGACTTCTTTGGAGGTGGCATGCTAACTAAAGAAGAGATGGTAATCCCTGAGTCGTTGTTTCTACTTCTGGATTGAGCAGAAAGTTGTAAAATTTGCAGTCTGATGTGTTACATAGGTAAGTCGCAGCAGAAATAATTATGTTCTTTTTGCCTCTTGTCACAGATTAGACGTGCAGAACTCGAAAGACAAGCGGTGAATGACACATTTGTCATATTGTCTGACATATGGCTGGATGACGAAGAGGTCAGTTGGAGTACCTACTACTGTATTTTAGCATTAATCTTTTGTGCTTAAAGAGCATTCATTGATCGCCAAAGTGTGTTGTCCGTAGAGAAGGTTCTCGGAAAGCTGAAAAAGGTTCTTGATGGTTTTGAAAGTGTGGAGATAGTGCCTTCTTTGTTTGTTTTCATGGGAAACTTTTGTTCTCGCCCATGCAACTTATCGTTTGGTTCTTATTCAAGCCTTAGGTAAGGGATCGTTGTAGATAGATTTTCCTCAATTGTTATGGAAAATATGTTCTTATATACTCATGATGACATGTATCCATTTAATTTTCAGGCAGCAGTTTGGTAAACTTGGAAGAATGATTGGAAACCATCCACGGCTAAAAGAGAATAGTCGGTTTTTATTCATTCCAGGTCCTGATGACGCAGGTACCATCTCCATCACTATCTAAATAAAGCTAGGGTCCATGACTAATAGAAAGTAATTTTATCTGACAGGTCCCTCGACAGTCTTGCCAAGATGCGGTTTACCAAACTATTTAACCAAAGAGATTCAAGACGTTATTCCCAATGCGATATTTTCAAGCAATCCTTGCAGGTGAGTTTTCTATACTGCGTGTGAACTATGGTTTTTTAGTCTTCTGAATTATGAGGAACGTTTGATCTATTGAGATGGACCAAACACAAAAGCTGCAGCATTGATCTTGTCTTTGTAAAATGCAGAGTAAAGTTCTACAACCAGGAGATTGTGTTCTTCCGAAAAGACCTTCTGTACCAGATGCGCCATTCGTGCTTAATAACCCCTTCCGTAGAAGAAACTGATGACCCATTTCAGCACGTAAACACATCTCTCGTCTCCATTATTTTCCAGCTTTGAATTTTTAAGTTTTTCGGGTTATGACAGATAATCTGAAACTTCTGAAAATTTGTTGGTTCAGCTTGTCTACACAATAACTCATCAGAGCCATCTATGTCCTCTACCTCTCATGGTGCAACCCATCATCTGGAACTATGATCACTCTCTTCGACTATACCCAACTCCTCATACGGTATATTCTTCAATCTTCTTATCATAAATTGAACTCCGCCTAGTTTGGAAGCACGAAACCCGCCTTAAAATAAAGAATCGTTGTTGTTGTTGTTGTAAAAACAGATAGTATTAGGTGACAAGAGTGAGCAAAAGGTTTGCAAATTTGGGGGAACAACATGTTTCAATCCAGGCTCCTTTTCAACTGATAGCACGTTCGTAGCTTATCGACCTTCCACTCAAGAAGTCGAAATCTCTTCTCTAGACAAGCCTGAGCTTTAAAAGATTAAAGAAAGAGTGAAAAAAAAAAAAAAAACCATTCTTCATGTCCTCTGCTTTGCTTCTCTGTTGTATTCTTAGCCAAATGATGTCTTTAATTTAACCAAATGTAGTCATAATTTTATAATACAATTCAATCATCATAAATCAAGTGCCTGCGTGCATATAAATCGAGTACATAGCCCCTGTTCTTTTACTTGTCTTTGTGATAGCGGCAACTAGCCATGGGCGTTCGGATATCCGATTGGGTTCGGTTTGGATCCATTCGGGTTTTCGGGTTTAGGATTTATTATCCATTCGGGTATCTTAGAATTTCGGTTCGGTTTGGATCTATTCGGTTTCAGTATGGATACTCGAAAAATCAGAAAAATAAAATGAAAATTAGTTAAATTTGAATAAAATTAGTTAAATTTAAATAAAATTTGGTTAAAACTTAACAAATATAACTAAAAACTCTGTATATTTTGGTTATTTTGGGTCTCTCAATCATTTTAGTATAAAAATAACTCATATATTCGGATTTATAATTGTAATTTTGGGTAATCAAGTCTAAATCTACCTTATAAATAATGAAGGGGCTCTCCAGGGCTGACACTTGTCCCTTCCTTATTGGTCAGTTTTTTTTTTAATTATCAAATAATTGAGAAAATAATCAATACTTATGCATTTATGGTAATTTTAAAGTAAAAAAAATAACTAACACACGTCTAAATTCATCCTATTCATATATCTAAAATGTATCTATGAAAAACGAAAAGACAAAATTAACTTAAAACATTTAATATATATATAAAAAAATACCCACTCAATAGTTGCTATTATATTCATATAACAAATTATGTCTAAATTCAAAGGTATGTTAAATTGTTCTTTTAAATACAAACTTAACATATGTATTATGTATATTATTGCAAGTGTTGATTCTTTTAAGTATGTTATTTATAGTTGCACAAGAAAGAAATTTGGCTACTTTTTGGCATGCAAACAGTCTAACATATATATGACGAGTTTCCTACAATATTTGTTTAGGATAAAAAACACGACTAAGAGGAAAGAGCACCGATAAGACATTTAACATTAATTCATCAGCATGTGAGCTATATTATCTAGGAATGATGATAAATCACAAAAGAAATTATATGAGCTATGAAGTTATTTGAACCGTTAGAAGCGTTACACATAAAATTTTCAAAGAAAATCGTTATGTCATAAGACTCTTTGATGGTGATAAAGAATTCTATGAATCAATGGCCGCATCAGAACATGGTGGTAACACATAGTGAATGGTTTCAAAGTTTGGGGGAGACGGATGCAAACCCTAGAAAAAAGGCAAATAGATTACAAGAAGATGAAAGTTAAACAGTTTTATTTGTAAATACACATGGGCTCATCACAATATTATAAACTCATTGTTTTATTTTATATATTTATTTTAGTTTAATAATAAAGAAAATTGGAGAACACAAATTAATTATACAGTAATAAAACAAATTCATCAAATGGCCTCTATCTCGAATTAGGTTGTATTTTTAAACTAAAAAAAAAAAATCATATTTTACTAAACACAAATTAGAAAATATATATAACATATAAACAAGACTCTTCCAGCGATGATTCGTTTTGGAATAGAAATGATCGCGGATTCAATCTCATGAATTACAAGGGGCAGTGCTAAAGATTTTGGACGAAGAAAGGAGCAAGAGAAGCACTTAAGGAGCCGAAGACGAGGATTCTTAATCGAACGGCAACATGCCAACTTGCTTCAATGGGGCATGTGTCGTCGGGAAAGTGGCATCACCAGGCGGGTCCGGTGAAGATGGGCAACATGCATTTACCGGTGGTGGAATGGCTGCATCGCCGTTTATGCTAGAGAACCAATACCATCCGGTTTATGTAACTGGAATGTTGGGGAATCCAACTTTAGCAGCAGCAGCCGGACGAGGTTACATGTGTCCGATGTTGGCGAGTGCTCAAACCCATGGTGGGTTGAGCCATGATTAGTTGCAGTCGAGCCAGATGGGTGGTATTGGTGAGCCATGCGTTGGTGATGGTCTATCAGTTCTGGGATCTTACTTTAGAGGTCAGAGCATGCCTAATGCTTATCCTGGTTCGGATACCGGGAAAAGAGGGGATGGTAAAGATTCGGATGCTGGCGGCTCGTTTCATGGCTACTCAAACTATTCATGATACGCTCTTGATGTAACCTCTTGTATTTTATAGCAATGCATGTGCTCATATTGTGGTTTAAATGTCTTTGGATAAACATATGTTGCATGATTCAGAGTATGAGCGTATGTATTTTGCTTAATGGATATATATAATGGGTTACGACTTTGTAGTAGTAATCAGAATATCAGCTGGCATGATCTCTCTAGATCTGCATTTGTTACAAATTTTTTTTAAAAAAAATGCACCAAAAAACCTTTAAATAAAAATATCCGCGCGTTAGCGCAGAGACTCATCTAGTATAATTAATATTTTGGGTATATAAATGTGAAATATCCATTCGGTTCTCGGTTCGGTTTCAGTTTTTCGGATATAGGAATTTAGGGTCCGTTCGGGTATTTTATCGGTTTCAGTTCGGGTTCGGTTCATTTTTTTGGTTCGGATTCGGTTTGGTTCTTCGGATACTGGTATTTTGCCCAGGCCTAGCGGCAACGACAACGATGGAGAAAAACAGCTTTGATGGATAGAAGAAAACACATCGGCGAGAGGAGAATTATCGCTGAAGATGATGAAGGCCGATGAAGATATTGATTTTAGTTACCCAATTTTCTAAACTATTTCGTTATCCATTTCAGCATGTAAACACATATCTCTTGATCGCCATATTGATCACCATCTCCATAACAATAATAAATAAAATCTTACTATAGAAAACCAAAGTAACACCATACTATATCTAGTTTCTTAAGCTAAGTATTGTTATCTACATTTTTATAAAACCCTATACTTTAGTCTTTTCCTCTATGTCTATCATACACACATCCATCACTATGAAACCACCCATGTACCAAGGCTATATACACACAAGAAACTTAGGCATTAAGCGGACAATATATATGTTCTCTATTAAGATCTAATCCATGATTTGATATGTTAAAGAGGGATACATGCCCGAGATCTCAGATCCATTACTTGTCGATCCAAACTGAATGATGTTGAAGGTTTGGTCGCAAGAGTGATGCAGGCCAAGAGAAAGGGAGACATCGTCTCCAACCATTGCGTGATAGTTTTCAAACCCTCCATTGAAATGGATCAAGTTAGCTTGATTTACGTGTTGCTTCTTGAACGTCACTACGCTGCAACTTGAGGATGAGTTTCTCATAGGGATTTCATTTTCAATGATTCCTTGATGAAAAACTGGTAATATCGAGTTTGAAGATTCATCTGAAGTTGTATTATAGTAAGGTTGCTTAGAGGATGAACCTTTGTTACTATGTTCATTGAGCTTTCCTCTTTTTCTGCTTTTCTCAATATTCATTTCTTCCAAATACATCTCCTCCACCATTGGCTTCCACACTCGAACTCGAGCATTTATGAACCAATTTGACACCTACATTTATTTTACACAGAAATTCAAAATTAATTCCTCATCATGTTTTTAAAATTTTTCATTTGAAAAATTGTATAATAAAAACGTATAGCATTTTTTCATCTATTTTTACTATAGTTTTTCTTAGAAATAATATTCTATAATTTGATTCACCTATTTTTACTACTCCCTCCGTTTCAAATTAATAGATATTTTAGAGAAAAAAGTTGTTTCAAAAAGATACTAGATTTTTTTTTTACGTTTTCTATGCATTTTTCATTAGTTAATGATGATAGAATTGTAAACTTCAAGTAAAAAAAATTGATTTTATTGAATTACTATTGGTTTAGAGTTATAAAAATTTATTAATCACAAAAATGATGCATTGATAATCAACTTTTAATTTGTTTTTTTAATATGTGTGAAAAGCTTAAAACATCTATTAATTTGAAATAGATAGATTATAATTTTTCTTAGAAACAATATTCTGATCAGAATATAATTTGCTAAAGATAATATTTTATGTGGAAGTATTTGTTAGCCAGTGTTATGAATATTGTATTTGTGTTATGAAAAATCTAGCATAACCAAACAAAAATATGTCCAAGTATTGATAATTACAAAACTGATACAAACAAAAAAATTATAAATTATATTCTCCTCTCTTACAAAATTGTAGTTGAACAACTATTCCAAAATTTGGATATTTCTAAAATATTTCAATTTTATTGGAGTGCATATATAAAAGTAATCGCAGAAACTTACTTGACTCTTAGTAAGTCCGGTCTGTTTGGCAAGCATTTCCTTATCCAAATCCCTCGGATATCTTATACAATCCAAAACAAGGAACAGCTTATTGATTAGATGACATATTCAAACAACATTATTTAATAATTCCTATAATTAATAACCGTATTATCCAATTTCATTGCTTTCAACTTTCAAGGTTTCATTGTTAGAATGTCTAACATTGTAATCCATTTATTGTCACTTGATTTTGAGCATGAAATCTAAAATAGTTAGAGTATTCATATGATATATCGACTAAAATCGATACAACAAATATGAAAATATAGGTAAAATTTGCTTACGGGTGAAGAAAATGGTGAAAGAGCCAAGCGCGGAGAACGGAAACAGCTGTTTCGGGCAAACCTCGTTGCGGTCTCCAAGCATTTGAGTGATTATGTGACATCTTCCCTAACTGCTTAAGCTGCTCGTTAGCTAAACTTAAACCTTCACATTCTTTTTCTCCCAACAACTTGTTTATGTGTTTGATTTGCAAACATATCATGTCTTTTACAGCACGAAACTGCTTTGATATCGTTTGTAACGCCATAAGTGTGTATGAGTTTGCTGAGCCTAAATCTGTGGCTTTCTCAAATGATGAGATTGTAGTCTGCATTTGGTCGTGATATTGCTTGTATCTCTGTTCAACCTGTGTAATTTACCCAAATTAATTTGTCAAATCAATTAGCAATCTTGAAAACTTTATTTATCAAGAAAATCCACAACATATGAATTTTTTGCTTTTTTTTTTATCTCATGTAAATGTTATATTTTAATAACTGAGTAAATCATGTCCCATATATGTCTCACAATAATTCTGAAAACAAAAAATGTAAAACACCGGATTTTCTTTCTAATTAATTCTTCTATGATAGCTAACAAGGAAGCACAATGAATTAAACTCGATAAGGGACCTGAAACCAAAAAAAAAAAAAAAAATTCATGAGGATTTTACAAGAATTGTCACTTATTTGAAGATTCATTAGTTTTTTTTTTTTGTCATTTTTTGAAAGTGTAATAGAAAGTAACACTTTTTCTATTGTTCATCCCCAAATTTATCCATGTACAGTACGACGTATACGATAATTGACGGTATACGATGTAGTAATAAGAGAGATAAAATCGACTATTCACTCAAAAAACTATTTTTTACTACACTTTCAAAAAATGACAAAAAACAAACATATCTAAAATTAACTGACAATACATGCAATTATGTCTTTTTCATATTGTACCACTATGGTTAATTGGTTTGTAAATAGAAATTTGTTATCTTGCTTACGCCATGAATATCCGTATAGGCAGAGCCGTCCCTAGAGTTAATGGAACACATAATAGATGCATAAAAAACATCAATTTATATATAACAAAATTTGCTAAAATAATAATCATCGTCATTCCAAATAAATAAAATCTATAATAAATATGACGTGAAGATGAGTTAGTTATCCTATTTTTCTATCTTAGTTTTTAATTGAATTCATAGTTTTTTTTCTTTTTTTTTCTAAAAGCATTATGATTATATATTTGGACGGTCCAAATATATACCACTAGGCTATATCTCATGATCAGGTAATTCATTTATATAATTCACCAAATTGGACCTAATATTTTTATAAAAAACAAAAATTAAAGGTATAATATTTTGAAACAAGACCCGTAGACGAACGTTTCTAATTTGTCTACATAAGCATGGCCCTGTATATAGGTAAGTATAAATGAATTACCTGATCATGAGATATAGCCTAGTGGTTTATACTAGTTTTATCATTGTGTTCAACCTACATAATACATGTTCTTGACCCAAAAAAAAAGAGTTACCTTCTCAACCATCGAGATGAGCTTTGCTTTCTTCATTTCCAACTCTTGCCGACAACCAGCCACGCCGGACTTATGGCCACCGTTGATGTCCCTAACTCCATAAATCGCGGACTCCTTATTCATTTGTTGCTCTTGTTTGGCGCCGCGGGTACGGTATTCAACATTGACAATCTCATTGAGCAATTCTTGAGCAGCTTTCAAGTAGGTCGGAGCCAAAACCCTAAAGCTTTGCGTCACTCCTCCGTTTGAAACCGTGGAGATCGAAGAGTTCCCTTGTTCGATATGATCTACATCATCTTTGCTCACTCGCCGTGGATGTTGTTGGGACCGGAAGCACAAGTTGTAGAAGTGATGGTTATGAGCATTAATGGTCGTTGTCGGGTCGGAGAATGGATTCAGATTCATCATAAAAAGATCAGAAGAAGGTTCTCTCATTTCAGATTCTCCATGGAAGAAAGCAGCCATTATATTGTCACCTCAATCTACATATATTAGGAGAAATGAAATAACAACAATTTAACAATAATAACATATATCCTCAACAAAACGAGCAATTGAAGAGCAACCTCAAATTATAGTTTAAATGGATCTGATATTATCTAGTTTTGCTTGAAGAAAACGCAAAGACATACGAAATAAAAGATAAGCAGAGATGAAGAAATTAAGAATATGGGGCACATCAAGAAGTTTAATCTCACCTTTTTTATTATTAGAAATGATGAGCTGCAAATTATAGGTGTGAGTCCTCTGCTTCAATGATCTGTCAACTAGAAAGTCCAAGAGCGATTTATAATATGAGGACAAACACACATTTGTAAACTATATATGATTGGACTTTTCAGAAATGGGAAATGTATACTTTCTTCTTTTTATTTGATTGGACAACTAAACAGTGACACTCACGATTATTTTTTCTTGTGCTGTTTTGAAATTTCATCAATGGTCATTGACTAATCACCAATCTTATATAATTTTCTCTTCCAAGGATGCTTTTTTCCATCATACATGACATATGCACGGCAATTTACATATCCCCATTTTAGAGTTTACAAATAAACAAAAAAATTACACCCAAAGAAAATGATAGCTTCTTCACAAATATGTATGTGTGAATCATTTTCTTTTGGGTGAAATTTTGTTTCTGAAATTATATCGAATAAAGGTTGAAAAAAGTAAATACTATTGAATAAAATAGTTTGCTTTCATTGTATTGTTAAAAATTTGGGATAATTGGAAATTTAGAGCAAAAAATCAGAACTATTGTCCTCTTAGTACTTATTTGAGATATGCCACTTGTAGACCAAAATATCATTTATTTAATATAAAGAAAATCAAAATAAATATTTATACTTGCTTTAAAAATTCTGAAAATTC
This sequence comes from Eutrema yunnanense, assembly GCA_002933935.1. NCBI lineage: Eukaryota > Viridiplantae > Streptophyta > Magnoliopsida > Brassicales > Brassicaceae > Eutrema > Eutrema yunnanense. Next base: position 775,030 of record PKML01051522.1, read on the forward strand.
ATATTAAGTAAGTAATATATATTATGTAATTTATCTTATGAATTTTTTTGTTTTTAAATGTTTTTTTTTTCATGTTCTACTAATTGTAGAATTTGGTTTCTAGTATTTGCTCTAAAATCTACCAAGTATAGAATAAGTATTCTACTATTTGTATACCATTCTACTATCCCTATAGAATCCGTTATCTACAATGTTGTATGTATTCTACTAATTATAGAATTCGCATTCTATCATGTTCTCTATATTCTACTTTTAGTAGAATAGAAGTTCTACCATTTTCTCTATATTCTATTTTGTTGTAGAATTGAAGTTCTACTATTTTGTCTTCATTCTACTGAATGTAGAATACGTATTCTACGAAGCGGTTAACAAAATCTGAGAGAAAATCTAGGAACAACTGAAAATCTTCAAAAAATATTTTTTTTTTCCATTTTTAAATCGGTTTGAAAACGTTTTTTAGGAAAAAAATATTTAAAAAATATTTCCTTTGTCGTTGAAATTAAATTTTTTTATTTCCCTTTTAATTTGGATTTTTTAAATTATTGATTATTATTATTTTAAGGGGTAAAACTGGATTAACATTAATATAAATACTAAGGGGACAATAATCTACCAATAAGTACTAAAGGGACAATAGTTCTGATTTTTTGCTCTAAATTTCCAATTCTCCCTAAAAAATTTCGGTTGGGCTAGATGCCTAGATTGGTCTTGATGGCATTTCAATTAAATAGCGGAATAGATATATGATCGAATAGTAGATGCATATTAATCGAATAGAGTTTACGCATAGTAATTATAGAATACGAAAAACTAATTTTATTAGATTATAATGTTTTCCGAGTTTGTGAGGATCATTGATGATTTTTCTTCTTTTTTCTTTCTTATATTTTTTTTTTTTTGGATAATCAGGAGGTTTGGATTATCCGTTTCAGTTGCCACTCGAACTTGTGACATTTTGGATTACCCAATGATACATTTTCAGTCGAGTTATCGATCTCTGGTTTCTTTCTTTTATTCTATATTCATTAAAACCGAAGATGGGTTATCTTGTTATGATACTACTTTTGTAGGATCAACATACCTCTAGTTTGAATTTTTTTAAACTGTTTTAATTTAATATAGTTTGTTGAAAAAAGATTAGTAATATTTTTTTGTTTCTAGTTATATTTATAACACATGCATTATATATAGTGAAATCACTTTTTATAAACGTTGATAAATATCCCTAATGATTAATAAAAAAGATAGTAGAAATAGAATTGTGATTTTACAACATGAAAATTTAGAAACACTGATGATATACAATTTATCACCATTATCTTGAACTTTAACCAATTTATATTGGAGCATGGGGCACACATATATCGCAAATTTTTTTTACCAATATCAAAATAGTAGATCCCTATTGATTAATACCCATGTTCTAAAAAGCGGCCGCCTAGCCGCCTAGGCGCGCCGAGATTACTGTCTAGGCGGTCGTTTAGGCGGTCAACCGATTTTTTTCGTCGAGTCAACGCTTTTTTTATAAAAGTCAACGATTTTTTCAAAAAAATCGTTGACTTTTTCAAAAAAGTCAATTTTTTTTTTTTTTTTTTTTTTGTGACGGACATATGATCTGTTATAAAGTTTTGGAAATACATGTAGAAGTACAACACACATGATAATTTGATCATTGAAGAAGATGATGAAAATTTTTCTCTCCTTGTACTTTTTTTTTGTCTCTCAATATCAAGACAAATCTATTTTTTGCATCATATGTTTGTACTTCTTTTTTGTTTTTGGAATTTATATGTGAATTTGAACTTAATTTCCTAATGTTTTGTTACTTTGATAATAAAAAAAAACTTATTTCATACTTGTTTTGATTCATATATTCATAACTTATAACTTATATACATATAAACTTTAAAATTAAAAAAAAATGTTCAAAATTAATCGCTGATTAATCGGTGATTAATCACCGCTTTTCAGCCTAGACGCAAATCGGTGCCCGACCGCCCGCCTAGCGCCTAGCGCCTTTTCGAACATATTCAACCACTCCAATTCTTAAGACATGCATGAATGTGCATCCAATCAAGATCGGAATTTCCCTCCTTAATACAGGAAATTAGGGTTTATATACGATCATAAATCCAGATAATCATTAAAAATATTTTGTATGGAGAGTTGCCATAAGCCACCACATAATCTTGTTTTTTTTTCTCTTTCTCGTAGCTCGCAATTTGTAGTTTTCGTATTTGTATTTATATCTATGTCATATTCATGCTTGTATCATCTTCATTCCTTTGCCATTTGTATAGTAAAAGTGAAATAAGATTATAACAGATGGTATTATCTTATCATGTGAGATGTACGCACGTTTAAATATATGGCAGCGCATACATATGAATATGATCCGTACATGAATAACGTATTAGTATTATTTGGGTCAACATTTATTACTAGTTATATAATACTGTTTTTTTTTTGTTTGCAGAAATTATATAATACGTTTGTTGCTAAAATATACAATGAATCTATATATGTATATCAGTATATGTCAATATGTGTATATAATCAAATGTATGGGAAAAATATAATAGAAGTCTACTTTCACTCCGCACATCAAAAGTCTTTTCTTCTTTTTTTTGTAATCAAAGAATTCTATTATATAAAAAAAATCTAACCAAATTAGTTTGCGACAAGTCACTCTGTTCTTGTTTCCCCAACAAAACTAATACTTGTATATATATATCTCTATAATATTATTTAAGAAGATATTTTAAAAAATGAACTTTGTTTTGTAAGTTATTACATGAAATGCCATTACAAATAACAAAAAATAATTGAAATAGAAAAGGATATAATAGTCTTTTAAAATTATTTATTAGAATATGAAAAGTATATATTTTGCATTAAAGAAATAATTTATTATTTAAAATTTTAATTATATTTAATACTATATATTTTAAAATAATAATCAATTCATATTCAAAATCTTGCTATTACAAATGAATTCAAAGAAAAAAAATCTATTCAAAATCTTACTAAATTTTACACTATAATTTATTATATTTTATTTGAATATATATCAAAACAAAAGCTCAAAAATATTTTACTAATTTTATAAAAAAGTTAGACACAAGAAAACTAGAGTCATTAACGGTGCATATTAGAGTTATGTTTTCAAGATTATAAGTTTTTTGCGGATTAGCCCGAATAATATTTTAATTCACTGCAAAACGGGTTAAATAGACAAATTATTACAATTGACATATTTATCTATAATCATTAGTTAGCTATATTTTAAAATTCAGATGAAGCAATTTTATTAAATTTCAAATCAATTTGTTTTTAAAAAAATTACTCCGCGCTATAATTAGCGCGAGTTAAATCCTAGTTTTTTTTATTTAAAGAATTTGCGGATGCTTAGGAGAGTCCAGAGGTAGAGAGCCATTGTTACAGCATCTGGGAAGCTAGGGTTTGATTCGCCTCCGGATCATATATAAAATCTATGAATGCAATGATTGGATCTACCGATCGATAGTTTTGTCGATGAAACATATAATTTCTCTCCGTCCACAAGATATAGATTGTGCATTGTCACTAAATTATCAGGCTAGTAAAAACAGTCTCTTACTATGTTTGGGTCCAGCCAGATTTTGCATTTGCATGACATTGATTGTATTGTATCACTCCAAGCACGTAGCAGCTGTGAAGCCTGTGATTGGCTCCGGAAAACTAATACATGTATTGCAACGCGGAAAAACAAAATATATTTTTCTTGTCAACAAAAGCAAAAAGGTTCTTTTGCTCTTCCCATCTTTTACTTTTAAACTAGATTTTAATCCGCAAATAAAGTTTTTTTTAGCTCTTCCCAGTTTTTACTTTTAAACTAGATTTTAATCCGCGTCTGTGTAGAATAAAGTTTTTTTATAAATTAAAATTTATAATATATAAAATGTGAAATAAAAAATAATTTAAGTGTTATACAGAAACAAGAAATGAAAAATAAGAAATAATGATAAATAAGAGGCATAAAACTGTTTAAATGTTTGGCAATTGGTTCAATTTATTAAAATAGATAATGAGTGTTTAGAAACAGATTATAAAAATGCTCTTGTTTTAATAGTATATATTTTTTTTTTAACTTTTCTAGTTTATAAACATATTTTCAAAAAAAATTCCTTACATTTTGTAGAAAATCGTCCTTTTCTCTTTGTTTTCAGTACTTGTCTTTGAAAGATAAAATGGTATTATGGAGTTGTCAAAGTAATGGGTCCTATCGGTTACAGAGATATAGCATTATGGAGTTGTTAAACAAAAATATAGCATTATGGTAAGGAATTTTCAATGATTATTGTGGGGGTGAAAATTCCGACATAGTAATACGTTCAATAAACCAATGGTAAAAAGGCCGATGAAGTCAAAGGTACAAACGAGGTGACGAATCGGACTGAAATGTCCATCAGAGTGAAGTTTACAGTCAAAGGAAAATAAATGTAAATCTATTAGTCAACCCCGACGAAACCTAAAACTCATTCAAATGTAACAATTGTAAGCTCCGAATTAAAGACCATTCATGACGAATCAGGCAGAGTAAATGGAGACGTTAAACACGACCTCGGAGTAGTCTTTGTAGAGGCATATGCAGTCTTTGATGTAGAGGCATATGCAGTCTTTGTCACATCATAAGGTTGAACAATGTTGCAAGGTGCAATAGAGATTGGTTCCTTTCGATCAGATGTGGTGGCTAAAGGCTGAACATCCAAGGCAAAATGGCTTGCTCGAAGAGTCGTGGCCACACCACAAGGTGTTGAGGTCACGACAAAAGGGGTTCTAGTTGCACCTCTGAAGCTATGCTCGTGGCAAACTGCTCTATGGCCGCGCCTCTGGGATGTGGTCGCGGCCAGAAGGTCGGCGACTTTGGATACTTGTTTCAGCTAGATTGTTGTCTTCTTTGATTTTTCTTGCGAAAAATCATCAACTTCTTCATTTTCTTCAAGGATTTCATCAAAAGAGATGAATGGCTTCTTCTTTTCACGAAGATTGTGAGCACAAAAAAATTTGGTATGTTGTTTATGTTCCATAGAAATTTTCTCCAAATTACCTTCAGCGTTTCCAAGAGTGTTGACAATGCGTTCAAGAGCAGAGTCGGTATCTTCAGCTTGAGATTTAACTTTGCGTAGACCTTTTACCAGTTGCAGAATGTCGTTGTCCGCATGATCTTTATTCAAGTAGATATAGTCGTCCGTTTCTTTAATTTTTCATTTCAAGTAACAAATGTCGCGTATATCGCGGTTGAGATCACACTTCTGCTTCCCTTGTTCTTCTATAATCCATGGCAGTCTGCCATTGATTGTTGCAATGTCCTTGAGAGTTTTCTCCTCAAGAACTTTGAGATGAATAGTGAGGTCTTCCATCTTCTTAGAAAGATCATCATTGATTTCTTTAATCTTCCAATGCAACGACGCTTCCATCATGACTTGATAGTTCATGAGAGAAGTCGATCGATGCCGGTTTCCGATATGAGTAATGTGAGTCGCGTGGGGTACGAGAGTCGCGAGAGTAGGGAGCTGTAGATGGGTCAAAATTACCCTGCTCCATAGCGTGATCTTGCTCCAGAGGCAGATCCATGTTTCAGAGTCTTGAAACGAAGAAAGAAAATCAAAATCGAAAATTAATTAAAAAAAAAGGTGGTCTTAGAGTCAGTCACTAACCTTGAGATTTTTGCAGGCACAAACGAATATATTCCCCGGCAACGCCGCCAAAAATTTGATGCTGCCTCGTTTGACAAGACCTTGAGGTTTTAAATTTATGAACTTTAGGTGTCTGCAAGTGCACAATATTTAGGGGTCGATCCACAAAGAATCTACATATGTCTGCAAGAATCTAAAACAGGTTAGAGGTGAGAGTAAGAAAAATATGTTTGGATGAGGGTGTCATGAATTCCTAGAATGCAACGAAAGAAAAGCTAAACGGATGTAAACTATGATAACTAAGAGTTGGGTCTTTAGGGATATCGTCGGGGTTTAGTTTGATTCAAACAAGAAGATTAACATTAGCATATCGAATTCAGCCTAAGGTCCCTAAACTGGAACACGGATGAATAGGCCGATCTACGTTCACCGACTACCTATGTCTAACAACTTAACTACTCATGTTTCGTTGATAGCTACGAGATCAAACACGTAATGAGATCAAGTTCGTGTCCGCTCACAAATATCAATAAGGATGCTTTTGTATCTTATAGCGTAATTACTCGTCTAAGCTAGATACAATTAATAAATTCAGCACTTTCGTGGCTTTATCAATCCTAAGATCATTTACTAGTTCATGACGCTAATTCCATGCAATAAGAACGAAAGAACTTCTAAAAACAAGCTACGTTAAAATCGATACTTATTCTATTCAATCATGAAATCCCCTTTGATAAATCCTGTAAACCCAACTAATAAACTACTCAGACATAATTAAGCAAATCAAAAACAAATTAAAAGGATGCATAATCATAAATCAAAGCAGAAACAAAAGGGTTCAAGAGAGAATCTCTATCTCCCTAAGCTAAGAAACAAAGAACAATAACTAAAGTTGCTATACAAATATGATCTAAGGTATGTGTGTCGACCTAAGAGGTCTAAAACAACATATTTATAGGTCTTCAACTCTTCAAGAATCGTCTAAGGTTTTTCCTTGTGCGAAACGACATTAGATTTGAAGAGGTCTTGCAAACGGGCCTGGTCCGGGACGAATAGAGCTGGCCATGGGTAAAGTCTTCCTGGCCACGGTCACAAGCCTCTAGGCCTCGGCCAGATTGATTTTCTGCTTGTTGGCTTCTGCACTTGATAGCTTGACTGGACTTCAGTAAACTTCATGGTTCTTGAGATTGAACCGTTGGATCGTCCTCAAACCAATTTCATATTAAAGGTGGTTGATCACTCTATCTTTTGTCCACAATTGGACTTGATCAGACGGTGAAAATTTCTTCATCGAATGTCGAACTTATGACAGTCCAAATCTGTCCAAAAACAAGTTTTTTTCTCCAATTTGCATCCATTTTTCCCTGATAATCTGAAAAGAGTTTTGACACTACAAATATGCTAAAATCATAATAAAATTCTTGTAAACCGAGTAGAACACTTAATAAAGTGCTCAAAAACCGAATGTAAAATGGGTAAAAACACAGTTATATCAGAGAACGAGAACGATCATGAGGAAACCGAAAATACTTTTTGTCTGGGATGAGCCGCAAACAATAGCACTCCGAGATGAGTGGAATGCTTCTTTGGAAAACCCAGACGGAATCTATCGCGTAAGTGCAAGGAAGTGCCCGAGTTGTGAGCAACGGCGATGAGATCGAGCACTCAACAAAGAAAGTTCGGGGAAAGCTGAGAAAGATAAAGACCAGTTTCAGAGATATACCGAGTTAGGAGTTTTGGAATGGGAAAAATGCAAACCACAATGGCTGAAAAATATTTCGTAAGCACATCAATATCCTGTCGGAACCCTCTTTGGATTCTCTCGTGGCAAAAGGATGACAATCTCGACTTCTTCAGAAAAATTACAGTTTTCACGAAGAGCCTTTATGGATTCTGGAGTACAGCTGGTCTTCGGCAAAGGAATGAATTTACCGTCGGAAGAATGAACAAACGCCATTAAATCGAGAAGGGAGATGAATCAACAAAGGAAATGAAGGAAGGGAATGCGAATCAACAAGACCGAATTTTCGTCTATGAAGGCGATGGCGGAGCAAAATTCCTTAAAAAAGAGTTAACCTCCGCGTTTAAGGAATTATGGGCTAACCGTGGGGTGAAAATCTCAGCCCAGTAAAATAGGTCTAATAAACCAATGGTAAAAGGGCCAACGAAGTCAAAGGTATAGACGAGGTGACGAGCCGGACTGAAAAGCCCACCGGGGTGAAGTTTACGCTCAAAGGGGGATAAATGCAAATTTGATAGTCAACCCCGACGAGACCAAAGACTCATTCAAACCGGTGAATTAAGACGCATGAACGTAACAGCTGTAACCTTTGAATTAAAGACCATTCATGGCGAATTAGACGGAGTAAATGTAGACGTTAAACATAAACTCGGAGTATAAAGCAAAGACGAGGGCAAAGAGCAAAGAGACTTCTTACATCCGCAACGAGCTCTACACTTAAACACTTAGCAATTCTTTAGTCATGTTCTTGTAAAAAAAACTCTTGAGATCAAAATACTAATCTCAGTTTACATCGCAATTCCTTGTCCAAATCTGCTTTTTGATTTCCTCGAACAACAACCTTTTTGTTTATTGCTCGATAATCTTTCATAACTTTTGTTATTAAAGATAAACCAAAATCCTCCGTTTATTCTATTTACAAATTTTGACTGTTGTAATTTCAGTTACAACAATCATATAAAAAATGTGCACTTAGATAAGCTAAGATATAATCGTAATTAAGATATGACAATATAATAAGAGATAATGACGATTCACTTACAGCAATTCTGAATTTTGATTTATTGAAGTTGATTTGACGAGTAGTATTGTGTAATCCCGATTTTCTTAATAATTATGAAAAATGTTACTAAACCGAATAGATTACTGCTACTTTCTTGTCGCCATGTCTCAAAAGTTACGCTAGACATCAAAATTCAACTTAAAATTGTGAACTAGACTTATGCATGGCTACCAAACACGTCGGGAATCTACTCTTCAAAATCAGGATACCACATTGCTAGGGCTGATATGCCCCAGCCGATAAATCCCACGAATCAAAATTTCAACTGGAACTCTATGATATGGTCCGGAAAATTCTCGCAAAAACTCAGAGTTTTTATGTGGAACACGATTCAAAATTCACTACGAGTGGGAGAAAACCTTCTCATTAGAGGTGTTCTTGAAGATACAAGCTGCATCCATTGTGGGGAATTGGAATCAACAGTTCATATGTTTTTCCATTGTCCTTTCTCCCAAAAAGTGTGGCGACTCGCTCCGTTTCAATCAGAATTTGCTGCAGCTTCTTTCATGAACTTTGAGACAGGCTTCACACAATCTATGCAGATGCTTTGTCTCCCTCCAACCGGAATAGGAGCGGGACCCCTGTTTCCATGGATTTGTTGGGCTTTATGGTCGGCACGAAACTTGCGTCTATTTGAGAACAGAACTTTCTCGCCGGAAGAAACAATGAATAAGGCTATAATTGAAGCTAGAGAATGGCAAGGTTCACAGTTGGCAACCCAACCTTCGCCGACCCCTCGGAGAGTCACAATCCTTGATTCCTCGGCAACAAACTGGATCTACTGTCACTCTGACGCAGCTTGGACAGAAAATATGAAAATTGCAGGACTTGGTTGGATCTTCTTAGACAACAACGGATCAGAACTATGTCGAAACCACTCTGCTGAGGCTTTCGTGTTATCCCCCCCTGATGTCCGAGGCGCTGGCGATTCGAGCCGCGCTGACACATGCTCGGGTGAAGGGCTACACTAAGCTTTGCCTTAAGTCTGATGCTCAGGACCTCGTACGAGCAATAAATTCTCGGGAACATATCAAGGAGCTCCATGGACTCCTTTTTGACATCTATTCCATTTTACCTTGCTTTCTTGCTATTTCCTTTGTTTTTATTCCGCGTTTAGCCAACAGTTCGGCAGATGCGTTGGCAAAGCAATCTATTCGGGATTACACTGCCTCTATTTCAATTATGTAAACACAAATTTTCTTAGTGAAGTTGTTGATAAAAAAAAAAAAAAAGACTAAAAATTCTCATCTTTGAATAATATGCATGGACAAATACATATCTAATTAGGTATGTACGTATATGGTTAAAGACGTTAACGAATTATGATCCATATAATAAATAGCGAGAGAAATGTAGTTAGGTAGAATAAGACTGTGCATGGGACCCTATCGTCTCGGTCGGATCCAACTTGGGCACATTCATCGCCGTTCAGCTTACAAGTATAATGCGTTATTACTACTTACATTTATGGTTCTGCATGTGTCGATTTGTAGTTCGTGGCTTAATTAAATAAAGGTAAAATGATTTTAGAACAAACAATAAAAAGACAGTGCATTACAACTTGTAGGACCATAAATTCGCACAATAATCAGGATAAGATTTAATCACGATTATATAAATAAACAATAAGGAACAGACGATTAATAAAACGATTAAAACATAAATAAATCTAAGGAGGCGAGATGAATCTCTTTCTTTAACTCAAAGAATCTTCCGTAGTGCGACAGATTATAATAGATCCATGAGTCCCATGATACAACCAAAGGAATCTGTATCATCTACACTTGATATCAAATCTGTCGAACATTATAACTACGATACTCTCGAATAGAAACCTACTCTAAGCAGTAGGGAATTGAGAGAACTTTTGCTAGAACTTTTAGGATGTGTTTTTAGTGTATCAAAAGATGATTTTTAAGGTGAAAATCGGCCAGTATATATAGGAGAGAGGCTAGGGTTTTTCCCAGACATATATGGAATATTCCTCAGAATAGTCTAGGGCTGCGATTCTTTAAGTCGGCCCGTCGAGTATCGATCGATACCAAGGGGTATCGATCGATACCTCTAAAAGTCCACGAGCCCATCAGGCCCAAGATGCGATCGACACGCGTGTGGTCTTTTCTTCTCTCTTGTTATACACGAGAAAACATTTCTCAGCCAATGAAAACATTTCATTCGAATGAGCTTAACTCATTTCTTTTCACACTAACACAATTTTATCAAACCCTCAAGCTTTGATAAAAAATTAGTTCCAACAATCCCCCACATGAATAGAAATGACTCTAAACATATGAAAATTGAACAGACTAGACTTTACTAGACATACTTGACTAGACTCATCTAGACGTAGACAGACTATCGAGAGTATACGAAAATGTAACTGCATCTGAGAGGTAGCGTTTTCCATCTTTGAACCAATCATTTTTGATATCTGTCGAGTTTACTCGGCCAGGAGGTGAACATGATGTCTTGAACCACCCGGATTTTGATGTAAACTTAGACAACATGTATCGCACATAGATATTTTCTCGTAGAACTTTGTTCTCTATTGTGTTCATTTTGGCCTTGAACATTCCTGGTATTCGTGAGTAAATTTGGAGAATATAGCCTTCTCTTTCATTCTCCTAGAAACGACCCTCATTTCACACTTCACTAGGTGATCTTTGATTAGCTTGTTTTCAGAAGTGTCATGTCACACTCCACTATCTACACAGCTATGCAATCATTAAAAGCCAACGCTTATCCTTACTATCCACAGGTAGCACTGTTTTATCATCCTAGAAACTGGGCAGAGACATAGTCTCACAGTGCTCAAATTCGAATCAGTTCAATTTTGTTTCCCTTTGAACCTAGATCTTGGGATCTCCAGTCACATAGGTGGGGTATCTGTCAAACGTCATCTTTTTCTATAGGCTTTAAACCCATTCCTTTTGATGATTTTACAATTTGATCTCGCGGCAAACCTTTGGTAAACGGATCCGCTAAGTTATCAGTCGACTTGATGTAATCTATCGTTATTACACCAGTTGAGATCAATTGTCTAATGGTCTTATGTCATATTCTTATGTGACGAGACTTGCCATTATATAGATTACTCAGTGCCCGAGAGATAGCCGACTGACTATCACAGTGTACACATAATGCTGGCACTGTTTTTTTCCACATTGGGATATCTTCCAGAGAGTTTTGAAGCCATTCTGCTTCTTCTGCAGCTTTATCTAAAGCTATAAACTTTGACTCCTTGGTTAATTAGGCCAAGAGTGCTTGTTTGGAAGATTTCCAGGATACTGCTGCACCACCAAGAAAAATATTATCCACTTATAATATATGTCAGGTTTACTAGGCCAAGAGGTGAACATAATGTCTTGAACCCCCCCGGACTTTGATGTAAACCGAGACGACATATAACGTTGGATAATTCAAAATTCTAGTTATGGCTTTCCACATAATATGACCTGGATTACTCTTGTAGCGACTGAATGCGCTAAATCGGATCTAATACGATTCATCAAGTACGTTAGACTTCCGATAATTCTTGCATACATCACTTGTGATACAACATTATCACAATTGGAGTTATTGCAATCTTGTTTGAGTAGTTCTCAAAACATTCTAGGATCTTGAGACAAGATTATCCACTAATCTGATGTCTATCAAACTTTCCACTAAGCACATTATTAGTATGTTGGATTATGTCCTTCTTGCTTCCATGATGACTGTGTCATCATGTAAACATAACAAAATGTATCCATGTGGAGTACTTTTGATGTATATCACCTTAAGTGATTTGGAAGCTATTTGACATCACTTTGTTGTCAAACTTTCCAAACTATTGCTCAGGAGCTAACTTAAGCTCGTATAAGGACTTTGCAAGTCTACTTATTTTCTTTCCTTGTTCAGGAGTGACATAACCCTCGGGTTGTTTCATGTAAATCTCCTCTTCTAAATGGTCGTTTAGAAAAGCAGATTTTACATCTATTTGATGGATTACAAGATCTCATATTGCTGTGATTCCAATCAGCATACGACTAATTTCAACTTTAGCATCTTCTGCTTCTTTATAGAAGTACCAGCATTGCTCGATCTAAGGTCCAATGCCCGTCAAGCATCGATCGATACCGAGGTGTATCGATCGATACCTCTAAAAGCGTAAGAGCCCAAGAGATCAATTGCTCGCCTCAATTCATGAGGTACTAGAGCTTATCCTTTACACGGAAACTCATGTTCAAAGGAAGACATATTCCTTGGTTACCGTGATTACTTGGATGTCTGGTATATCTAATTTATACACCAGAAAGCAATCAACACTACATTGTATGCATATGCAATGAAGATACAATCCACCATTTTTGGTTCGATTGTCACCTTCTTAGGTGGTTGCTAGGCACCCCCACACTTTCATGTATTTGTATAAAAACACATTACTTTTCCAAAGTTCACATGAAACATTTCCAGTGACTTTGTGTGGTATTTAGTTCAGGATATAACTTGTGGTAAGCAATGCTTCCCCCCATATTTCTGGACTAACCCAGATTCTTGCAACATTGTATTCATCATTTCCTTGAGAGTTATGTTCTTTCTTTCAGCAACTCCATTGGATTCAGGTGAGTAGGGATCAATCGTTTCTGGACTAACCCATATTGTGGTGTTTTAGTGAGTTTGGTTTGAACGCAAACCTCACACTCATCTTTGCTTATTTTGTATCTCAGGATCTCATTCAATCTACGCACAGATTCGAATATAATATGACTGAAACATTCAGATCAAATACTAAGAGATTCTGTACCATAAGCAAATGATTCTTTCTCATTAATGTCAACAACATTGGTTACATTAATTTTACGTCCGACTGTCTCAACGTTAATTTGGACCAGTCCGTCCTTAATGTAGACAACATACTTTGTCAATACACGCTAATCAGCTTTGACAATTGACGATGAATTCGTGCCTAATTAGCATTGTGCCCTAAATAAGATTTTTATGCATCTCTAGCACATGCTTTACATTAGTGAGAGTGAGCTTCTTTGAGAAGTCAACTTCAGCACCAAAATTCTTGTCATTATTTATCGTAGGAGGGAAACATCCCATCTCAATGCATATATTGGTATAATACCACCACTCATGTGGGTTATGCTTAACCATATTGACTCCGAAGATAACATTACACATGTCTATCTCGACTACATTGGCTTGAGCCATTCCATTGTCTTTTACACCACTGAATCTAACAAAGATCACATCGGTGTTGTTAGTCATATTGAAATTTGATTTTGTTCAAGAGAAACAAACCAAATTAATATACTAACCAATACCCAACTCTCAAGTTAAAAGGTAAAATTAAATTTGATTTCTAGAATTAATTTAGAAAATTCGCAATTTAATAAACTTAATACAATATCGAATTGTATTAGTTTTCTTGAAAACATATCAAGAATCGCAAGAGGCCTGCTAATTTAGCCCAATTATTTAATTAACCGATTAAATCAGCCTCTAATACTTAATTGAACATCAATTAATTATTCCAAAATAGCAAATTTTTGGAAACATAGTATTGACCTATTTGCAACATACTGCAACTTAACCCGTCTTTAAAACCAAAGACGGTTTAACGATTTCAACGTTGTATCAATTTAATAATTAAACATTAAGAGTATTCGATGAGAATCTGAAACCCTTTTTTATATTTTAAACCGCAGTTTAAAACCGATTATAACGTATTATGAAATCGTTTTAGAATCGCTATCGCGCGTTCTAATCTGAACCTCCGTAGAGCGATCGCCGATTCGTTTCTTGAATCGCTTTCGATAAATGTTTTAGCCGGTTTTACGAGAAACGCTATGAGACGTTCGCAAACGCTAAACGACACGGGATTAGTACCGCAAAGTTGTCACTTGTCGAACCGTTTATAAACGTCCGCAAACTCATAATAATAATGAGACGATTATAATCTCACCCTTCTATAGATGATATATATTCTTTTAATATCAATATGGAATTAGATTCCAATTTAAAATCCGCTAATCGAACCGACTAGAACCGCATGTGCGTGTTCTAAAGTTTGAACCGCAAACGCGCGTTCAAGTTCGAACCTCTTCAGAGCGTTCGTCAAACGATTTCTCGAAACGCGTTTGATTAGCGTTTTAGACACAATTTTAAACCTTTTGAAGGTGTTTATGAGAGACGCGATAAATCGTTTAACAGTAACCTCCGCAGAGTGTTCTTCAACCGTTCTCCCATGTGTTTGATGTTAGGCGTTCGCAAACCCTAACCCGGAAAGCGTTTAAAACGTTCCATTCGCTTGTACACAAGCTTCACATTTGTACTGATATATAGTTAAGAATCGCAATTCTAATACTGATATCGAACCACACAGCATTGGTGTCGATTAATACCCCTTGGTATCGATCGATGCACACAGTGCCGATCGATACACCTTAAGTGTCGATCGATACAGACCCGAACTGGTCGATGCAAAGTAATTTTTGCTTGGTGTTGATCGTTGCACACTCAGTGTCGATCGATGCACTCAGTGTTGATCGATACCCCTTGGTATTGATCGATGTACTTAACTTTTGCATAAGATCGATCGATGCACCACGGTGTCGATCGATGCTTATCTGGTGTCGATCGATACCCTCAGTATTGATAGATGCACCCTAGGTGTCGATCGATGCAAGTGAATCTTTCACAGGATCGATCGATGCACCACTGTGTCGATCGATACATGTAAATTTTTCACAGTATTGATCGACATAGACCCTAACTTGGTCGATGCACAGTGTCGATCGATGCAACACAGTGTCGACCGATACACAATCTTCAGAGAGTTAAATCGATCTATCCACGCTCGGTGTCAATCGATGTCAATGAATTTTTGCATAGTATCGATCGATGCACCTCAGTGTCGACCGGTACAACTTTTTGCATAGTATCGATCGCTGCACCTCAGTGTCGATCGATACAAATTTCGTATAGTATCGATCGATACCACAGGGTGTCAATCGATACTTACAAGGTTTCGATCGCAATCAAACCTATCAAGAACCACAAGGTGCGTTCGTTGATTATACCGTTCAATAATCGAAATTAAAGACGGTTATAGACGATGTTTAAAGCAGTATTGCTTCTACTACACGTTTCAAGTTGCTAAACAGCTTTTTGATAACGTTTCAGTATCACTAGCAGATGAACATCTTCTTAAAAAATAGACAGAGATTGCCTCTACTACACGTTTCAAGTTTCTAAAAGGCTTTTTGATAACGTTTGAGTATCATCAGCAGTAGAAGAATCGTTTTAAAAACCGTTTGAAAACGTTTATTTACTCGTGATTAAATATCCGATTGAAGTAATAAAACAAAATTGGATCTTCTTTGAGTTAAGATTGTAGAACCAGAAATTCGCACAATAGACAGGATAAGATTTAATCACGATTATATAAATAAACAGTAAGGAACAGACGATTCATAAAACGGTTAAAGCATAAATAAATCTAAGGAGGCGAGATGAATCTCTTTCCTTAACTCAAAGAATCTTCCGTAGTGCGACGGATTATAATAGATCCATGAGTCCCAGGATACAACCAAATGAATTTGTATCATCTACACTTGATATCAGATCTGTCGAACATTATAACTACGATACTCTCGAATAGAAACTTACTCTAAGCAGTAGGGAATTGAGAGAACTTTTGCTAGAACTTTTAGGATGTGTTTTTAGTGTATCAGAGGATGATTTTTAAGGTGAAAATCGGCCAGTATATATAGGAGAGAGGCTAGGGTTTTTCCCAGGCAGATATGGAATATTCCTCAGAATATTCTAGGACTGTGATTTTTTATGTCGGCCCGTCGAGTATCGATCGATACCTCTAAAAGTCCACGAGCCCATCAGGCCCAAGATGCGATCGACGCGCGTGTGGTCTTTTCTTCTCTCTTGTTATACACGAGAAAACATTTCTCAGCCAATGAAAATATTTCATTCGAATGAGCTTAACTCATTTCTTTTCACACTAACACAATTTTATCAAGCACTCAAGCTTTGATAAAAAATTAGTTCCAACACAACTTTGGAGAAGAATTGTTGTTGAACTTTAATTAGAAGTGAAAAAAAAAAATCGATCTAAATTTATTAAAATTTTATAGTTTGAATCAGAAAATGTCATCATTTTTTAAGTTTCCTTTAACTAATCAAATTTAAGCCGAGTCTAAACTAAAAACCAAATCAAACAGAACTAAACTAACTTAAAACGAATTACAAATAGTTAAATTTGATTTCAATTTATAAATCCGATAAGCAATATCAGAAGAAACAAAAATTAAACCGAAGAAAAGCACAAACCAATTTTTTTACGGTTTCTCAGGCTACCAAATTTTTGTTTTATAATAATAGTTATTTTATTAGAGCACCATTTTTTTAATAAAGAATTATCGTTTAAAAAATATTTTAATACAATTTTATATAAATTTTAAAGTTAAATTTTTTTTCTGTCAACTCTTTTTTTTTCAACAATTAATATTATTTAAAATATGAGTATTGAGTATTATAAAAAACAATTTTTTTTTATTCGGACCACTTATTTTATTGAACAGGCTCTGCTAATCTATAGTTAATTTATAACTAACGTTTGATAATATTTGTGGCTGTTCCACAAATTAAAATGTAGCACTCAACAAATATATTCTATTGATTATATCACTACGTCAGTGAAACAAAATATTGATGGGATATTAAGGGTATGACTCGCAAAATCCACTAGGGCAGTGAAAAAGTTGGGTTAGCATGACATTTGAATAATCTAATGCCATGTCGGAATCAGAGAGTGACAAGTGTATGGTTTACTTTGGAAAAAGCATCATAACTGATAACTCATCATCATTATATAAAGCTAATATTGGGTTATAAAGCTAATTAAAGTAGGTCTAAAAAGTAGTCATCTCGTGTGAACTACATTATCATGCAACTTCTAATCTTAGATGGCCATTATGGAAACTACTCATTACTTTGTCATTTTATATGAACCTTTTGCTTATTGACTTATTGTTACTAAATGATGTGTAGGGGATTGAACATAAAAGTAAGGATCAAAGCAACGCAAACATTTTGCTTTATAAATTTTAAAAAATCTCTTAGGTATGTATTTTGTA
The DNA here is from genome assembly GCA_002933935.1 of Eutrema yunnanense. Classification (NCBI taxonomy): domain Eukaryota; kingdom Viridiplantae; phylum Streptophyta; class Magnoliopsida; order Brassicales; family Brassicaceae; genus Eutrema; species Eutrema yunnanense. The sequence goes on from PKML01051522.1 coordinate 792,652, forward strand.
TCTGGAATTTGAATGATTATATTACTTTTCTTATATTTATATAGAAAAAAATCCATAAAATATCGCCAACTATATTTATATAGAAAAAAATCCATAAGTATACACGATTTTTCAGGTTTTTTTAAATAATATACTAGTTTATGTATTTTCGGTTATAATACACAAATATATTTGTATTAAACATTTACGAAAAGTTAACCAAATGCAACGTATCAATAACCTAAAGATGCAGCTGTTTTGAAACAATCGTTGTACCAGTTGGAAATAGCTCATGAAGTGATATAAGGAAGCACAACTAGGCGACTGATGACGTGAAACTAAAGTGGTGAGCTGAATTGGACTTAGTAGCTGACATGGACGAGCCAAGAGGTTGTGGCTGAGCTGGATGAGTATCTTGGAGAGGATATCACACCTTTGAGGAGGTTCCTTATTCTTAGGAGAAGAAAAAAGGAAATATGATATATTTGTGGAGATTTGCCTTTATCTCCAAGTGAAGATTTCAGCTAGGGTTAGCCTTGTGCCTATTGTGTATAAATAGGTGTGTTTAAACGTTGTATGTGCTAAACACAATAGAGAGAGAATTCTTAGCAAAAAGGGTTTTGGGTTTCTTGTAAGAAAGCAAAAGCTAAGAGGCTAAGGGGTTTGTCTGAGAGGTTCTTGGATCCTGTATAGATCATTGATCATGTGAGGCTAGTTCGACAAGTCAAAGTGTGCTTTGAGCTTTGTCAAATATCGTTTTATGTGAAACATGTAAGTGAACTTAAAAGAATGGCTCGTAACATATTATTGTAGAGAAATCTCATGTGTCATATTGTGTTCCAATTCCTGTAGCGATAGCTCTTGCATTTTTATTTGGTATCAGAACGGTCACTTGTGTGTATTACAAACATGTGTGATCATGTGGAGAAGATGGAGAGCTATCAATATCTGGTGAACTGTTCGAGGGTGATATTGGATACATAAGAAGAGAGTGAAGATGAATAATAGTTTATTAGTAACTTTGTTGCTTTTGTGAGAATCACCGAGTTTGAGGAAGGAGAAGAGATGTCTAGATCTGAGTCTGAGAAAGAACATGATGATTATCTTGTTGAGAGTTACAAGGACGTTCGGGAGACTATGATCAAGATCAGCAAGGAGAACTCGTCCATTATGAAGGAAAAACGTCGTCTTGATGCACTTTTGATTCACTACAGAATGAGCTGAAAGCCGAAAAGAAGATCAGTTAGGAGAGTTTATCACTGATGAAAGAAAAGTTAATTCTTACAAACAAGGCAGACAAACTGGACCAGGAATTACAAGCTGAAAAGAAGGTATATGCACGGCTTCAGTCAGAACTTGATCTTCAACATAAAAAGATTTACATGTTTGCGGGTACTAAGTAACCTAATAAGATTCTAAGCTATGGAAGGGTAGTGGACGTGTAAAGAGGTCTATGATACACTGGAAGGGAAAGGCCCGAGAATGAGAAAATTAACTTTGTGTCTACGGGATTTTCTCAACGAACAGAACCCAAGTCTATGAGTAGTACAACACGAAATGGTGGATGTTACTTATGTAGAAAGTATGACCACATCAGGGCATACTGCTACAAGTTCTGGGAAAGAGTGAAAAGGCTTAGGAATAAAGGCAGGTTCACATGGAATGGATTTCAGAATCAGATATGGGTGAAGTCTGACCTGCAACAGACAACCACAAGAAGTATGTCAAGCATAACTCCATGACTTGGATTCCGGTGCTCAGAAATATGTCATGGATTCTGATGCAATATGGCAGTCGTATCAGATGAACATGATGATACAAGTCCCTGATATTTCGAAAGTGGCTGCTCACGCCACATGACAGATACATGAAGCAACCTGCAAAATGTCAAGAAATTCAAAGGAGGGAAGGTGACTTTTGGAGATGGAGGTCACATAGCCATTCATGGAAAAGGAAGAAGTTGTGATGCATGTCTACCTCAGCTGATGAATGTATATCTGGTTCAAGAGCTAAAAGCAAATCTTATCAGTGTAAGTCAATTGTGTGATAGGGGGTTAACTGTTACTTTCACTAGTGTAGATTGCAAGGCGATCAATAAAGATGATGAAGTTGTTCTAAGAGGAATCAGGTCAGGGAATAATTGCTACATGTGGGAAAACTCAGCTAACTAAACTAAGTGCTTCAATGCAAGGAATGATCTCAATATGTGGCATCAACGACTTGGGCATATGAATGTAAGGAATATCACCACTCTTGTCAATAAAGAAATAGTACGAGGAGTGCCTCAGATCAAGGAAGGAGAAAAGATGGTGTGTGGACCGTGCAACAAAGGGAAGCAAAAGAGGGTGCCAGATGTGCAATCAAAAGCAGCATTAGATCTAGTTCACATGGATTTAATGGGGACAATGCAAACTGAGAGCTTAGCCGGCAAGAAGTATGTTTTCGTTCATGTGTATGACTATTCCAAATTCACTTTGGTCAGATTTATTCGTGAGAAATATGAGACAACCGATCTTCAGAATATGGGCACTCCAACTTATCAATAAAAAAGGAGGCATCAAGAGGATTCGTAGTGATCATGGTGGTAAATTTCAAAATGAGTCCATGAAGGTGTTTTGTGAAAATTATGGAATTGCGTATCAATTTTCAGCTCCAAGGACACCACAACAGAATGGGGTTGTAGAAAAAAAGAACATAACTCTTCAGGAGATGGCTAGAACAATGATACATGGTAACAATGTGCTTGTGAAGTTTTGGGCAGAAGCATTAAACACGGCGTGTTACATCATCAACGTGGTTTATGTCAGGAAGGGGACCACTAAGACTCCCTATGAGTTATGGGAAGGAAAGACATCGAACCTGAGTTACTTCCATGTGTTTGAGTGCAAATGCTACAACTTGAATGTCAATGATCATCTCGAAAAGTTCGATTCAAGGAGTGATGAATGAATGTTTATGGGTTACATAGGCTGTAGTACATCATCCAGAGTATACAACATACGGATTGGTGTGATCATGGAATCAATTAATGTTGTATTTGATGATTATTGGTGTGATGATTATTCTCTCATAAAGCGGGATGGGTTCGGTTCAGACAGCGACTCAGAACAAGCATAATGTGATGAGTTAAAGAAGCTTACTATTTTAGATGATCGATACACTACAAGAAAACACAGTTTTTGCGACCCCCAAAAGAGTCACAAATTAGTCGCAACTGACTCATTTACGACCATTTTGGGACTAAAAAAATTAGTCGCAAATATTTGATGGCTAAATAAAGTGGTCACAAAACAGTCGCTCTTTTGCGACTAATATGTGACTCTAATATCAGTCATAATTTGAAGACTGATTTGCAACTACTTGTAAAAAAAAAAATTTTTAAAGAAAAAAAAACGACGACGCCTCCGGTGAGCCCGCCAGCCGTTACACCGGCGGTCTCCTCCTCTTCTCCATCCTCTCCTTCATCGCCATTGACAGACGCCGGCGGCTGGAGAAGAAGAAGCCTCGCCGGCGGCTGGAGAAGAAGCAGTCTCGCCGGCGGCTGGAGAAGAAGCAGCTTCGCCGTCGGCTGGATCTGGAAAACGAAGAAGAAGAAGAAACCGCCGCCTCCTCGGACCAACCACACGAACACCTCCTCCTCGGACCAACCACACGACGGCCGCCTCCTCGGTGAGCATCTGAAAAAAAAAGAGTTAGATCGAAAGAAGAAGATACAGAGAGAACAAAAAAGAGACTTAGATGTTGAAGAGAATGAAGAAGAAGAAAATCGCAGGAAGGAGAGAAAGAGAAGATAAAATCAATTAAAAAAAAAGATTTGGATCGTTGGATTAAACCAATCAACGGTGGATGATCTCAATCCTTGTCTCAATGAACTAGCCATTGAGAAGTTTTTATTATTTTGTCATTTTGTCACAAATTTGAGACTATTTTGTGACTACTATTAAAAAAAATCGACTGAAATTGTTAAACGGTCGCAAATTTGGGACCATTTTGTGACAATCAAAAATTTTTACCCTTAAAAATTGCCAGATTTGTTGAAGGTATTAATGTTTGTCAACGTAAGTATGTCTTAGACTATCTTGATGATAATGGTCTACATCGATGTAAACCCTCCTATGTTCCATTGGATCCTCATTTGAAACTCTCTAAGGACAAAGAAGGTGAGTTGGTTGATGCTGAATCATACATGCGTCTCATTGGAAAGTTGATGTATCTACAGATTACGAGACCTGACATAACCTTTGCAGTGAACAAACTCAGTCAGTTTTATGTTGCTCCTCGTAAAACTCATCAACAAGCTCTTTACAAAGTTCTGCATTACATCAAAGGCACTGTGGGACAAGGATTATTCTATTCAGCAAAGTCAGAACTCCAGATTCGAGTATATATTGATGCAGATTGGGCTTCTTATCTTGACACAAGACGTTCCACCACAGGTTATTGCATCTTCCTTGGTTCATCTCTTATTGCATGGAAGTCTAAGAAGCAGCAAACTGTTTCAAAATCCTATGTTGAAGCTGAGTACATAAGTCTATCTAAGGCCACATATGAACTGGTTTGGTTCACCAACTTTCTCAAAGAATTGCAGGTTCCCTTATCTAAACCTACTCTTCTTTATTGTGATAATATTAATTGTTGCAATTCACATTCCTCGAAATCCAATTTTCAATGAGAGGACTAAACATATAGAATCAGATTGTCATAGTATTAGAGAAGATTGGTTGCAGGATTGTTTGAACTTTTCCATGTCAGGTCTGAGCTACATGTTGTTGATCCTCTCATGAAGCCTCTGTATCCAGCTCAGTTTCATACTTTGATAGGCAAGATGGGTCTTCATAATATCTACGCTCCATCTTGAGGAGGACTCTTAGTGTATATAGTTTTTTCTCAATTCATTTTAATGTAAATCGGTACAAGTATAATCCGATTCTAATTCTTTTCTCTTGGTTTAAGGTTTATGGGTTACCTTGGTCAAGTGTTGTATATAAATTAGCCCCAATTATATATTTTGACTAATCAATGAGAATGATATTTTATTATGTTCTCGTTGGTAAAATGGTTGTATATGTTCTCGATGGTAAAATTGGTAAAATGGTTAGAATGAGAATGACTAATCTGGCTCTGATATACCATTTTATCAACGAGAACATAATAAAATCTCATTCTTATTGATTAGTGAAAATATACAATTGAAGCTGGTTTATATACAATACATGACCAAGGTAAACCAGAAACCTTAAACTAAGAGAAAAGAATTAGAATCGGTGTCTGGGCGATGGTGGCCCAAGGGTTTGAGGGATCAGGGTCTCTTGACGTGCCATTGTCGAGGTCTCAGGTTCGAGCGCCATTGGGAATACTTTCACCATTTCATGGACACCCACACGGATATGGATCCATGCTTTATGACCCATTTGAATATCCAGAGAGAGGGCCTATCCATGGGTTGTACCTCCCCCAATGGATTAGTCGGGCTTCGGCTCGAATTTACCTCTGAATTATTTAAAAAAAAAGAATTAGAATCGATTTATACTTATACCGATGTACATTAAAATGAATTGAGAAAGAACTATATACATTAAGATATCTATATCCGACATGATTCGAAAAGAATAATTGTTCTTTTCTATGAAATGTTTTTGTTTGTTTCTAATTGTTTATGTGTTGTCTTCTCTTAATGGCCCGACTCATTAGGTTCACCAATACTACGGTGAATGTATATCTCTCGCAAAACCTGTAACACCCCGACTCAACCTTCCATTAAAAGGACCAGGGGAGTCGGTAATGCCACCCTCGACTCCGCCTCTTTATCTCCGTAAAGAAGACGTGTCGGACAACGTAAATTAATCAACAACAATCAATCCTGAATAATACTCTTATTAAAACCCAAATAATGTCTTACAAATCCCATCTTAAAACATAAATCAACTGAAGCAAATATCTAGTAATTGTCTTTAAATCCAAAGTAAGAGAAAGACAATAAAACCGAAAGAAACTCCCAATTCCCAAAACAGCGCACCACACTGGAATTACTCGTCCAATACTTCATATTCAACACCATCATCATAATAATCATCATCACCTACAAGAAGAGAGAGAGGTGAGTAATTTGGATTACTCAGCGAGAACTAAACCTAGAACTCATCCCCATACTCACTCGTATTCAACTAGTACATCAAGAATATGCATAAACAAGCTATCAAGCATCACGCCCTAGAAGCGCACACACAACTACCAAACAAGAGGTTGTCCAATTCAGAATATATATCTCGGGCATTAGCCCACAAGTTGTGAGTACAAGACTCTAGCCACGAATGGCGCCAGGGTTCGCTCCCACCCCCTACTAAGCGTTGGGCTGGCATCAGGTTCAACTGTCTCCGCCTCGAAGGACGTCTTCCGAACAGAAACTACCCTCGCCAGGTACCATCAAAGAAGTGAGTCCCGGTGTATTTCCAATTACACCCGCCTAATCCCTCTAACGAGACTCCGGCGTCTAATGTAACCACACCGTTCCTCGACACATAGTTCGTACCACAGGTTCCTCGTCACCTGTGACGAATACCTATAGTGCTCTCACACCAACTAGCTACTTTACATCCATTAATCATACAACAGGGTTATCAAATATGTATGCTGGTTCTTCCTCTAATGAATTCCTAATCCATATTCGTTATAAGATGTAGATCAAACAAATCGTGTCCGTACTTCGTAGCACGTAGCATACCTGAGTATACTTAGACTCAATACACCAGAAAAAGACAAGAGAACATAGATAGAAGCCTAGATCTAATCCTCACCTTAGCCACTGATTGACAACACGATTGCAGATGCTCCTGAGTCTCAAATCGGTTATCCTTCAACCGAGAGATACGTCCACGTGACTTTAGGATCTCTGAAAAGTTTCAGGTCGATCCAGATTGATTTGCCTATCCAAACAACTCAACTCGCTAGACTGGTCTAACATGTTCGTTGCGCAGAACAGTCTCGGTAAAACTAACATAACTTCCAAACCACAAGCTAGAACACTGAGATATTTAACAGAGACTTAGCTCTAAGGGTAACAAACATCCTTACCAAATATCAGCTTGATCGGATCACTACCGAACCTCCAGATCGGTTTCTTCTCTCACTGGTCGCAGATCCGCACTGCACAGATCAGGCATGGGAAAACATCCATAACTTTCATATCACGACTCCGAATAACAATCCTCTTTCGGCGTTGGATAGATTAGAGAGTCAAAGAAGTCCTTACCAAGTTTCAGATCGTTTGGATCTGGTTTGACCATTCGTTCCTCCTTTCTACCAGAACGGATCTAATCTGCCTTTCCTTGCCTTCAGGTTGTTACGATGGATTCTCCTTCAAGGTGATTCTACAGTGGTTGCTCAGAGGTGATTTCAACAGGGCTTCGCTGCAAGAAAGTTCTGCCTCCTCTTTACCACAAGCTCTCTCTAGAGGTGGAGGATTCTAGGGTTAGGGTTTTCTATTAGCTTAGTGGGTTTACGGGTTGGGCTTTTAGACAAAAACAATAATTAGGCCCACATTTTTGAGATAACCGAAATTAAAACAGATCGGTTTTTGGAGACCGAAATCGGGATGTTACAACTCTCCCCTCCTTGAAAGGAATTTGTCTCCGAATTTTCCTCCACACCTCCGGTTCCGCTCTTGTCCTTAAAGAGCTCGGGGTAATCTCTTCGCATTTGCTACTCCAGCTCCCACGTACCTTTTGTTAAGATTTTTCAACTTCCGGTGCTTATCATTCATATCGAGGGTGGGTGAGTGATGCTTTACCTCCAGCGTCCATTTCGCGGAAAGGGTTTACTCTTGCCTTTAGGTTTCCAACTTAGGGTCGAACAAAACACCATCTCTGTCCTTGAGTATGGTTCAAGTCGATGCCTACCCATTTGAACACATGGGCGTCCAATGTCATAGTTGTTAACCTCCTAGAGCCTAGATAGAACACTCATCCTTCGAGTAATTCTAATCATGATGGGAATCCTCCACTTCCAAATGGATCTTCTGGTGTTGTGCAGTTGTAGCGATGATTGTCGTGCAAGTAGATATTCTTACCTTACCTTATACCGTGTTCAAGAGGGATGGTAGCCTGATGCTAATTCGATTTTGGAGAACCACGAAGCTCCTTGCAGTTGGTCCAACAACTCATCGATTCGTGGCAACGGGTACTTGTTCTTAATCGTCACTTTGTTCAATCCTCGGTAATCGATACAAAGGCGAAAGCTTCCATCTTTCTTTTTCACAAATAGCACCGGTGCTCCCCACGGTGAACTGCTCGGTCGGATTAATCCTTTGTCTGTAAGGTTCTCCAATTGCCTTCTTAATTATGCCATTTCTGCTGGTGCTAATCGATACAAGGCTTTCGAAACAGGGGTCGTCCCTGGTTCTAGCTCGATGGTGAAGTCATCTCCTCGCGTCGGTGGCGGTCCTGTCAATGGTTCAAATACGTCCGCGTATTCAACAACCACATGTATCTCCTCCAACCTCGGAGTTTCCCTTCTCCGGTTATAGATATCGTAGCTAGGTACGCTTCACATCCTTTCTCCACTAGCTCTACTGCGTGAATCATCGAGATTATTGGCACGCCGGTGTCAGTTTTCACTCCTTGAAAAACTAGACGTCCTTTCGGTCGTGGAATATAAGCTCGCGTCCGTCGACAATCCAAAACAACTTGGTAGTGCGTTAACCAATCCATTCCGAGGATAACGTCATAGTGGTTCAGCTCCATCTCCACTAGAGTCCATGGCAACTCTACTCCTTCCAACCGAATAGGTACATTTTCATGTAATCCGATGGATCTCACCTGTTCAGTCCCGGCAGTCTCAATTGCTTTCGACCTCGGGGTGAACTTTCCAGTGAAAGTCCAACACTTAGTCAACCTCGGGCTCACAAAACTATGCGTAGCACCGGTGTCAAATAGTGTGTAAGCTTTCATACCTCCTACTGAAACCGATCCTACCCGATTTGTATTTATGACTAAGTATGCAATTTCCATTTCACACACTAGCATCACGACCTTATTTACTAGAGGAGGTACTTACCCGCGACCGGTGCTGCTCCTTCTGGGTCTCCAACAGCGAACACACGAGGTCCTACAGCTTGCCTCCTAGCTGGTAGTGGCAGTAGAATTCCTTGTGGCGGCTCCGACATGACTGCCCTGCAATTTCTCCGGATATGTCCTAATTTCCCACAACCAAAACACTTGATGCCCCTTGAGTCGGCTTGACACTCCTTATGCTAGTGGCCTCCTTTTCCACATCTAAAGCACTTTGCCAGTCCACACGGTCGGGTGTGTCTCCTTCCACATCGGTTACACGTCTGAACATTGCCAGTAGTCCTTACCGCATTCATGTTATCCCAAGTCCTTTTAGGTGCGTCCTGTCCGCGGGATGCACGAGCTTGAGCACTCTTATTCTTCCTTAGCTCCTCCTCAAGTCCGATTTCCTGAGTAGCGTTGTCTCCACCAGCTCCACCATACTAGGATATCTCCGAATCGAACAACGGTTCCTTAACTCCAATCTCAACCCTTTCATGAATTGACGGATCAAGTCTGTCTAAGTGAAATTCTTCCGTGAGAACCTTCTCAAACAGTTGAACTCTTCCTTGTACTCTCTCACGGTACGGTTATCCTGACGAAGATCCTCAAAAGCACTTTCCATTTGGTCCATAGCTTCTGGTGGAAAATATTCTCGGGAAAACTCGTCCTTAAAGTCATCCCAAGTCAGCTCATAGCGTCCACGGATATTTGCTACCACACCTTCCCACCAAGTCAGCGCCTCGTCCCTAAGGTACTGAACAGCTAGCTCCCTACGGTACGCCTCTGGGCACCTCATCGACTCGAAATTCCGTTCAAGCTTCTTCTTCCAATTATCCGCGGAGATCGGATCAGACTTTCCTCCAAATGGATCAGTTCCCATGTCCCTCATGAGTCTCATAGCCTCATGGTAAGTCAATCCTGGCACGTTGGCTGGTGCAGGCGGTAGAGGCGGCAGGTGATGCTCCCGAGCATTCACTTGCGGGTTTGGTTCATTCCTTAAACCACCGTACCTTTCTTTGTAACGACGCAACTCATCCAACACAGCAACATGAGCCGCGGCTGGCACTGGGTCAAGTCCCTCAGCTCGGTTTCCTTCCGGCTGGTTCACCTCCACATGGTGCTGGTCACCTTGGTTCTCATTCACACTCCCGGTAGTTTCAGTGTTATGCTCTCCCTGAGCTTCACGACGAGCTGCAGATCTGGTCTGTCTGGCGTTCTTTGGCGGCATCTGTACAAAACGGTAGCAAGTGAGTCAGTTCGGTCCCGTAAATACTGATCTCCCTGCAAAGGTAAAACAATAAAAACTGGAGGTCTCATCTAGGTGGTGGTTTTATAACTTTTGAAAAATCCCCATTTTGAAAAACTTTGAAATCCGTTTTTTTCCAAACTCACTGACATAGACTTATCCTCTCACCCGAACCTAGAGCTCTGATACCACTTGTAACACCCCGACTCAACCTTCCATTAAAAGTACCAGGGGAGTCGGTAATGCCACCCTCGACTCCGCCTCTTTATCTCCGTAAAGAGGACGTGTCGGACAACGTAAATTAATCAACAGCAATCAAACATGAATAATACTCTCATTAAAACCCAAATAATGTCTTACAAATCCCATCTTAAAACATAAATCAACTGAAGCAAATAACTATTAATTGTCTTTAAATCCAAAGTAACAAAAAGACAATAAAACCGAAAGAAACTCCCAATTCCCAAAACAGCGCACCACGCTGGAATTACTCGTCCAATACTTCATAGTCAACACCATCATCATAATAATCATCATCACCTACAAGAAGAGAGAGAGGTGAGTAATTTGGATTACTCAGCGAGAACTAAACCTAGAACTCATCCCCATACTCACTCGTATTCAACTAGTACATCAAGAATAGGCATAAACAAGCAATCAAGCATCACGCCCTAGAAGCGCCCACACAACTACCAAACAAGAGGTTGTCCAATTCAGAATATATATCCCGGGCATTAGCCCACAAGTTGTGAGTACAAGACTCTAGCCACGAATGGTGCCAGGGTTCGCTCCCACCCCCTACTGAGCGTTGGGCTGGCATCAGGTTCAACTGTCTCCGCCTCGAAGGACGTCTTCCGAACAGAAGCTACCCTCGCCAGGTGCCATCAAAGAAGTGAGTCCCAGTGTATTTCCAGTTACACCCGCCTAATCCCTCTAACGAGACTCCGTCGTCTAATGTAACCACACCGTTCCTCGACACACAGTTCGTACCACAGGTTCCTCGTCACCTGTGACGAATACCTATAGTGCTCTCACACCAACTAGCTACTTTACATCCATTAATCATACGACAGGGTTATCAAACAGGTATGTTGGTTCTTCCTCTAATGAATTCCTAATCCATATTCGTTATAAGATGTAGATCAAACAAATCGTGTCCGTACTTCGTAGCACGTAGCATACCTGAGTATACTTAGACTCAATACACCAGAAAAAGACAAGAGAACATAGATAGAAGCCTAGATCTAATCCTCACCTTAGCCACTGATTGACAACACGATTGCAGATGCTCCTGAGTCTCAAATCGGTTATCCTTCAACCGAGAGCTACGTCCACGTAACTTTAGGATCTCTGCAAAGTTTCAGGTCGATCCAGATAGATTTGCCTATCCAAACAACTCAACTCGCTAGACTGGTCTAACATGTGCGTTGCGCAGAACAGTCTCGGTAAAACTAACATAGCTTCCAAACCACATGGTAGAACACTGAGATATTTCACAGAGACTTAGCTCTAAGGGTAACAAACATTCTTACCAAATATCAGCTTGATCGGATCACTACCGAACCTCCAAATCGGTTTCTCCTCTCACTGGTCGCAGATCCGCACTGCACAGATCAGGCATGGGAAAACATCCATAACTTTCATATCACAACTCCGAATAACAATCCGCTATCGGCGTTGGATAGATTAGAGAGTTAAGGAAGTCTTTACCAAGTTTCAGATCGTTTGGATCTTGTTTGACTGTTCGTTCCTCCTTTCTACCAGAACGGATCTAATCTGTCTTTCCTTGCCTTCAGGTGGTTACGATGGATTCTCCTTCAAGGTGATTCGACGGTGGTTGCTCAGAGGTGATTTCAACAGGGCTTCTCTGCAAGAAAGTTCTCCCTCCTCTTTACCACAAGCTCTCTCTATTTATAGAGGTGGAGGATTCTAGGGTTAGGGTTTTCTATTAGCTTAATGGGCTTACGGGTTGTGCTTTTAGACTAAAACAAGAATTAAGCCCACATTTTTGAGATAACCGAAATTAAAACAAACTAGTTTTTGGAGACCAAAAATCGGGATGTTACAAAACCTTTGGCACATTGTTTCTATTAAGAGTCAGTTCGATTTTTCTTGTTTATCGTTTATGGCTTAATTAGTTTATCGAGTTATTTGCTTTTTGCTTATTTGTCTTGTTTTGTTAATGTTTTGGTTTTCTTTGACATGTCTATTAGTTAGCTTAGCATAAGAAACCGCAAAAATCAATTAGCATTAGCTTAATTACGCTCTCATATTTTTACTGTGTTCATTCCTTACTTCTTGTGGATTCGATACCCGATTATGCTACAACCGATTTACCATGCACTTGTGGGATTGTGAAATGAGTAAAAACTTTTACATATCAATTTTAATCTTGCAAATCCTGACATAATATGAGCTCCTGTATGATCTCTTAGACCATCCGCATCGGGATGTCTTCCCATTAAACAGGGATGTCTTCCCTTTAAACAATTATTAAAAAAAAAAAAAAAAAATTCTTACGAAACTTGTGTCTCGTCTGAGACACGCTGAGACATTGCCAGCTCATCATTCGCTTTACTTAATTTAATTAAAAAAAAAATTAATTTTTTTTTTGTGAGACAGCATCACCGATGCGGATGGTCTTATTATCCATCCAACTCCTATATAATCTCATTTCTTACGATAGCTATTATCAAAATTACATTTATCAAATCTATGATTCTCATCATGAAAATCAATAAAGTTTTTAGTCAAAAAAACTATTATTATATTTATCCAAACTATGATTCTTACGATACCTATTATCAAAATTGTTTTTACGGCTATATATACTTATTTTTAGCCTCACAAACACACACACCACCTAGAATAAACCATAAATACGGAAGTAGCCACCCTTTCATCATAGTTTTTGATTCAAAAAACTTAAAGGAGAAGATCTCGTCGTTATATTTTCGTATAGAAAAAAATTTGAACCCTTATACTTTTAATTCAATTTATCTAGGGTTGACGATCTATTTTCTCTTGGAAACTTCCATATAATAACACATTTTCACGCAGTTTAACCCTAGTTATATTTCCCAACCATTTGAAAGTTTGAATCATATTTCCCCGCGAAATCAAAGTTCGAAACCTATTTCTCCACGGACCACGATTTGTGTATTTGGTGTTATTCGATTTGTGGATCTGATTGCGATATCCTTGTCATCTTTTGAAATCATTGGCTTTCTGGGTCGTGTGCTTTAGATCCTATTTTTTTATTACCGAGGGATTTTGTCATTGATATCTTAAGTTTATTATATGTGATTTGATCTTTAGTTTTCGATTCTGCTTTAAATTGGACTCATATTGTTGTTTATCCATCTCTCAATCATAAATACGATAAAGAAAAGTGATTTGGGATCGAATTTTTTTTTTATGAATTGGGATCGAAATTTTTTGTGAAGTCTGGTGAAGAAGAAGAAGTCGGGTCGGGTCAGGTCGTTTTTTGGGTTTGGGTTTGGTTGGAATCAAGAGGTGTGGTTTAATGTTTAGGTTACAAACCGCTCAAAACCGACATTAAACCGTTAAAACCGATTTCGTGGGGAAATATGTTTCGAACTTTGATTTCGTGGGGAAATAGGATTCGAACTTTCAAATGGTGGAGAAATAGAACTAGGGTTAAACTTTGTTGGGATATATTATTATATGGAAGTTTTCAGGGGGAAATGGAACGTCAACCCATTTATCTATGATGTTTCTTTTTATTCTTTCCGTTTTTTTACTTGCATCATGTGTGAGTAGTTCGCTTGTTATGTTATAGGAATCAAAGAGGTCATGATATACTAGATTTTTTTTTTTGTTCAACACATTCTTCATTGAAGATTAAACTTCAAAGGTACAATGAGAGAGAATTAAACATCCTCTCAGATCACTACAACATAAAATCAAAAAACAATAAATCATAGAACATATATATCATCATCTTGACAGATGGACAGCATATTTGAGACCGAGCTCAAATGCGTCAAAAACTTCACGGTTAAGCCGAATAGTTTGGAATTCGTCACAAGTGACTTTTCAGGCGAACATCTACCTCTGATATCCGTAGAAACAAAATCGTATGTCTCCTCAGGCCCCGTACAGACCGTTACACAAGAGAACATGTCGGTAGAGACATTCTTAGGGTTTCCCGGCACTAGGCTCGGAAAGGAACCACCTCTCAAAGAGAGGGGAATTGTTGTAAGAGCCATTCCCAACAATAGAGTAACCGTGACTAACTTGACGAAAAGACCAAGAGAGTCAACATAAGATTTAGACCTGAGGGAGGTGGAAGGAGGAGATAGCTTTTGACGATGGCTGAACTGAAATGGTGAAGGAGCGGCAGAGGCATATGGAGGCGGAAGCCTTTTACGATAGCTGAATCGAATGAGAGGAGGGGTACCAGAGGCGTGTGGAGATGGAAGCTTTTGACAGTGGCTTAACCGAAAGTGTGGAAGATCAACGGTGTGAAACCGAAGAAGGACCGGACCGGCGAAACGCGCCTTCAAATTGGGCCAGGCCCACGCTGAACCATATCCATGATTGTTGCACGTCTTCAAGGAGACGGAGGGCAGGAGACGGGGTCCATTCTCAGAGGTGGATAGCCGACTGTTTGGAGGTGAGAGCAGAGGCTGAGCGATGTGGTTGGTCGGAGTGTCCGTTAGAATCGAGACGGAGAAGCGCTCAAGGCCGTCAAGAGTCCTCGCAAGAGGTCTAGAGAAACTACTCCTATTCGGATTTGCCTGGCCCAAGGAGAGCCACAAAGCTGATTCTTCAGGAAAGAAGACCAAGACCGTGATAGTGGCGGGGAAGATGTGGCTGCTCGGAGAATCGCCGCCAAAAAAATCACTGGCAGAAAGTATGCAAGAGTATAAGCAAACAGGTCGGCTCTCACCGTAAATCCTTCTAGATTAAATTTGAAGCTTAAGCTCTCTAAGACTAATACATTGGCTCGATTGCACGAACAAAAACAAGGAGTCAAGGCGGCGAGGAGGAGCACCGGCGGTGACTCACATAAGCAAGGCATAACCAAAACGAGCTCTAACGGAGATGCTATCCTCACACATCTAACCGAGAGAGGGCCTGAGAAGCTCGCCAAGGACCACAGAGTACTACCATCGGAAGCCTTACCCCACGCCGGCGACTTCAAGTAGATTTGCAAGGGGAGACTAACCCCAGCTCTAGCACTAAACCCTTCGAGCCTCCGAGCACAAGAAGCCGAGTAATACAACGATAACAAGAGGTGGCGAGATACGGTGAACGGAGGCGAAAGACGGCAAGGAAACAGAGAGAGAAAGCACGGAGATGAGCAAACAGCAGAGGCAAGGAGAGCAGAGGCGAGACAAAGAACCGGCTAGACACAGCTACCGACATTGAAAGCAGGTGAAGCAAACAGAACGGCGAGGAGGACGATAGCTTCGTCGGAGCTTTTCTCACGGCCAGAGACCGGAGAAAAGCTCGACTCAACACCAAGCGAGGGGCGTTCAACAGAGAGAGGGACCAGATTGGGTAGCGTCGACGAAGATGAGAAGATCGGAGGAAAGGAACTTTGAGGAGTGGCGCCTTGGAAATCGTGCATGAGATGAAATTTAGGGCGAACTTCCTCTTTTTGTCATATGATATGCTAGATTAATATCAATTTATTAGGGTTTATCTTATGGTTTTCCATATTTATGTGTTCTAAATGCAAGAACCAGAGTAGCTAACTAATGAATGAGTTTGGGTTAATTTACATTTCAAAACTTTATTAAATTGTCTGACCTGGTATTTAGTGAACAATACGTCATAACCTTCGAAAGTTGGGTTATTGAGTATTGTGAACATTGAAACTTGCACGAATTATTGAATGCTCTCTTCTTGTAACAACAAACCCCAATATTTTCCGTTTTTAACTAGTTTCAAAGCTTTTTAATTCATAGCGCATAACTATCTGATTTTCAGTGAATCGACCTCTAAGTACTATTGTGTTTGTTGTGCACTTACAAAATTATTTATTAGTTTTTTTTTTGTCAACAGCCTAAATACCTAGAACGGTTCAGAGATCCAAATCGGGGGTACCGAGTTTACATAAGTAATATCCACTGGGTAGACGTGAGCACTCCTTGCTAACTTGTCTGCCATTGTGTTCTTAGCGCGTGGAATGAGTGAGATTGAGAAAAAAGAAAACACATCTTTGCTCTTCACGAATTCCTTCAAATGTAATGCAAAAGCCGGCCAGTCCTCGGGTGTAGACACCATCTTCACCAACTCTGAGCAATCTGTTGCAAAGGCTATTGCCGTCTTTTGGTTTGCAATCATACAGTGCATGGCCCAGATGAGTGCCTCCAATTCTGCATGTAGGGGGGAAAGACTTCTTCTGAGATTTCTTGCTCCCATTATGTTCCCGTCGACGCCTTCCTGAAAGAAGTGCCAACCTAGTCCGGAGAAAATATCGGTCTCCTTCCAATAACCATCAATGTAACACTGCCAGCCTTCGTAAGTCGGAATCACCTCGGTAGTGGCAAAATTGTGTAATATCTCATATGGATCACTATTATGTGCCGATTCCCAGGCTAGTGCCTCCATTTCCGCAAGTTTCAGAATTTCCCGTGGATCTCTGTCCACATTTGAGAATGTCTTATCATTTCTCGTTTTCCAAATATACCACGCAATCAATGGAAAACTATTATCCTGATGTTCTGGAGGAAGTCTCCTAAAAAGATGATCAAAATTTGAAAAAAACGATTCCATTGGGAAAGCACCCAGAGGCGTTGGTATCTTAGAAAGAGCCCACGTTTGTGAAGCCGGAGGACATTCAAAAAGAGCATGATTGATAGTTTCATTTTCGGATCCGCACCGTGCACATTGTGAATCACACTCAATTCATCTACTTCACAAATTTGTTGCGACCGCGAGACATCCTGAAATAGCTTGCCAAATAAAATATCGTAATTTCGGAGTACACTTCAGTTTCCATGTGTGAGCCTGAAAGCTCGTCACATCCGGCCCATATAATTTGTTGTAACCGATATATGTGCCTGCTTATTCAATTTGATAACCCGACTTAACCGTATATGTTCCCGATGTTGTGTAGTGCCATCCAAGAGAGTCTGGTTTGTAGGTGATACTTATAGGCATCCCCCGAATAATCATTGCATCTACCGGGTCAATGATGGCGTTTAATAACCCCATATTCCATGTTCGTGTCACTGGGTTAATCAGATGATTTACCATTAGGTTCGGGTAATAGTTATACCCCTTACAGGTTGCTGGCCTCAGCTTAGAAGATGGTATCCACGGGTCATTTCATACTGAGATAGAACAACCTGATCCAACTCTTTTGATTAGCCATTTTTTAACCAAAGGTCTAGCTGAGATGATGCTCCTCCATCCGTAGGATGGAGAGTAAGATCGTATAGGGTCTAAAGGGTCTGTGTTCCGAAAATATCGACCCTTAAATACATGTGCGAATAAAGTATCCGATTTATCCATTAATCTCCATAATTGTTTGGCCAATAATGCTGTGTTAAAATCCTCAACCGCCCGGAAACCCAGACCCCCTTCCGATTTACTTCGACATAATTTCTTCCATGCTATCCAATGCATTCCTTTGTCGCCAAATTGATACAGGAATTTTTAGTCTCTAGGAGGTATCAATATCCCCAATACGATGTAGTAAAGAAGTTATCAATCCATAATTGGGATTATTCTAATCACTAAAAATGCAATGTGCTTATAGTAAGTTAAGTTAAACGAGCGTTGTTTGTTATTAAGTAACCAATTTAAGATGAATAAGCAATGCAATAACTAAACAAGATGTAAATCAATAAGCAAAAGCGAGTCTAGAGATAGGATTATCGATATAAGAAGTCCTAAGTTCAATTCATGATATTCATTTACTCAAACAAGCTAATCCCTAGGCATAAGATCCTAAACTTGACTAATTCTCTTTCAAGCAATTAATCACTATGTTAATCACCTAATCCAATAACAAACTATCGTTTGTGGATCATTGATTAGCAAGCATTAAGTTTAAATCAACAAGATCAACTAAAAATACACCCTATACAACTATTATCATAGGCTAGGAATGTAAATCTCTTGTTTAATTCATCAAGGCATTTCATCAAACACTTGGTGTGCATGAAATGCCTTATGATCTAAACCTACTTTTTCAAGCTAGATTTAGCCTTAAGAACATTAAATAAGAAAGGATATAAGAAGATCTAACCCTAAACACCATGAATCAAGCTTAGGAACATCCTAATCTACCCCATTTCTAAACCCTAAAAAGACTACTCAAGATCCATCAAGAACACCTCAAAATCGATTTGGATAGAGGTTGAATCCATGGATAAGTGTTGAATAATCAATAAGAAAAGAAGATATATGGAAGAGATTGATGGAAACAAATACTAAATTGCATAAAAACCAAAGATCTTTCTTACAAATCTCAAGTTCTCTCTCAAATGTGAGGGTTTTAGAACCAAAGAAAAAGCATAAGTGGCAAAAATTAGGTAAATTTGTGTTTATAGTGAATAGTGTTCGACCGGGTCGACCCGGAACAAACCGGGTTCTGACCCGGCCGAGTTGGATCTTTTTGGGTGAGAAATCCTAACCGCCCAAAGCTAACCAAGCTGATTGGGGTCGGTCGGATTTCCTCCGGGGGAAATTTAGCTGAGGACCGCGCTCCTTCGGGACGGTCGGCTTTTCTTCTTCGGGCTGGTCCAAATCTCGGGAAATCCCTGTCCCAAGACCGGCTGAAACGGACCTTGTTGATTGGGGTCGGTCAGAAATTTCCCGGGGGAAATTTTAGCCGAGGACCGTGCTCCTTCGGGACGGGCGGATTTTCTTCTTCGGGCCAGTCCAAATCTCGGGAAATTCCTGTCCCAGGACCGGCTAAAACGGACCTTGCGGATTGGGGTCGGTCGGATTTTTCCCAGGGGAAGTTTTAGCCGAGGACCGACTAAAACGCATTGCACGGGTGCTGGTCGGTTGTGCTTCCCGAACATCTCCAAACCGCTCCAAAGTACCTAGAATAGACTCCGTAACATGCAAGACACTATAAGACCTAGTGCAAAACGTCATATTTTCTAAACAAGACCAAAACATGCATGAAAGACTTAGGTATGCTCGAATGCGACTCAAAATGCAAAGTGAAATGTATGTTATGAAGGCTAAAATGAGAGGATATCAGTTCTCCATTTGAACTCCACCAGAACCGAGCCGCCACACTAGTTAGTTTTCCGGTTATTGGCATTGCTGATACCACTGATTTAATTAAAACATCCTTGCCCCCTTTGGATAAGAACCTTGATGTCCATCCATTAATTCTTTTATGTTGCCTCTCTGCGATGAAACTAAAGATCTTGCTTTTGGCTCCCCCGAAACTTTCCGGGAGGCCTAGATATGTACCCATGCCGCCAATGTTAGAAAATCCTAGTATTTGTTTGACCTCACTTTGGACTGTCTCAGATACCGTGTGACCGAATTGTAAAAAATATTTACCAAAATTTATTTGTTGCCCAGACACTGACCCGTACTGTTGAAGAATATGCAAAATAGTTTCACATTCCTGTTTTGTAGCCTTACAGAAAAATAAGCTGTCGTCAGCGAAGAGTAGATGGGATACTGGTGGACTTGCTCTCGCAACTTTAATCCATGTAAATAGTTTTTCCCTTTCTACCTTCCGGATATTTGCTATTAAGACCTCCGTGCAGAGTATGAACAGATATGGTGACAAAGGGTCCCCTTGACGAAGCCCTCTCTTTGGAATTATATGTCCTTTTGGTTGACCATTGATAAGAACTTTGTACTCAACTGATGTAATACACCACATCATCCATGTAATCTATTTTTCTGAAAAACCGACATTCCTCAAAAGATGTTCAATAAAAGACCATTCCACCCGATCATATGCTTTGCTCATGTCCGTTTTTATTGCCATAAATTTACCTTCGCATGACTTGTTGGTTCGTAGACCATGAAACATCTCTTGAGCAACCAGGATATTATCCGAAATTAATCTTCCTGACACAAAGGCTGACTGGGTCTCCGAGATAAGGTTCGGTAGCAGCCGCTTTAACCTTTGACATAAAACCTTTGAAATAATTTTATATCCCACATTGCACAGACTTATGGGCCTTAAATCTGTCATCCGACTTGGTCTTTCCGTCTTCGGGATTAGACAGATATTTGTCATATTCAGTTTTTGGTCGAAAGCTCAAGTCTCTAGGAACCCGTTTACCTGTCCTACTATATATGCCTTCACTATTTGCCAAGATCGTTGGAAAAATAAAGCTGTCATTCTGTCGGGGCTCGGAGCTTTTTCGGGATGCATCATGAAAAGTGTCGAGCGTACTTCCTCTTCAGTAGCCTTTGCTGTGAGGACCTCATTGTTCTGCTCCGAGACTAGGGACTGAATTTCTCCCAGAGCCTCCTCAAATTCCGTCGGAGAGGTAGAGGTAAATAACTCATCAAAATAATTTACATCCACTTGATCCACCTCTTTTTCTGAAGTGACCCACACTCCTGATGAATTATGCAGCCCAACAATCCGGTTCCTTGCCCTCCGTTGCATTACTTGCGCATGGTAAAATTTTGAATTTTTATCCCCCACCGTCAGCTAGAGGGTGCGGCTTTTCTGTTGCCAAAGTACTCCTCATCCCAATATGCTTCTTTTAGCTTTTCTATTATATATGTTAATTCCTCTTGAGTCCTATTATCATCATTATGGATCTCTTCTAGTGTTCGTTGTAGCTCATTGATTTTCTCTTTACCGTAAGGTAAGTTATTTTTCCGCCATTTTGATATCTCCTGCCGACAATTCCTAATTTTTTTGGACAAAGGATGGCATTTGGCCCCCTGGAGTGATCTCCCAACCCTTCGCAATCGAGTCCATTAAGCCGTCTTGCCCAATCCAACGTTTATCAAACCGAAATTGAGCTCGTTTCCGAGGTATTTTGTCCTCGATTGTGGCAACAAATGGTCTATGATCCGACCCAATCATTGCCAGATATTCGATGTATGAATGTGAGAATATTCCATGCCAGTCTCCATTAGCTAAAGCCCGATCTAGCCGACAACGAACGATCTTCTTGTTTCGTCTTCCTCTCCAAGACAGTGTTTCCCAAGCATGGGAATTCCAGAAAACCACAGGTTTGAATCATGAGATTAAATGATATGAAAGATGATGCATGTCTTAGGTTTCCTCCTTGTTTCTCATCATTACCGGTTATTTCATTTAAATCCCCAATTATAAACCACGGATCCAATCGGGTTAAGCTTGTGCGTGTTAGTCTTTCCCACACCTGATCCCGCAATTTTGGTACCGGGTCACCATAAATGAATGATAAATTCGGGGTGGGCATTTCGGTTTAATTTTGGGTTCGGTTTGGATTCGGTTCGGTTCGGTTTGGTTGATTTGGGTTGAATAAAACTCTAGCCGAACTCAGCAGAAATAAGTTTGGTTCGGTTTGTGTTCGTTTGGGTTTAGTTCGGTTTGGTTTAGTTCGGTTGAAATTTGGTTTGGTTTTATTTTGGTTTTTAAAAAATCAACTTATAAAAACAAGAATCCTACGAAGTCATAAAAAAATCATTCCCTAAAAGTCTAAAACCAAAATGAAACTATCCCACTTAATCAAAAAAAAAAAAAAAAATATGTAGCTTCGTCTCTCCTATGCCACCAAAATGAACTTGCAAGTCTGCAACAAGTCAATAATTTAAATATACGTTAATTATACAAACCAATATTTATTCATCTCTTATATGAGCCATTATAGGTTTATAGCATTAATATAAAATTATTATAAAAAGCATTTACCTTAGCAAAACTTAAGCGTTTATGTTTAACGAGACGTGTGAAGATCATTCTCATTCTGAGATGGATGGTGAAATTCTAAGAAATTCAAAAAAAAATTTAGATAAACGTATTATAAATCTGTGATATTGTGAGACATTACTGAATATGATTCTTAGAATAAAAAGAAGAGAGTAAAATACCTAGAGAATATATATTTATATTTTTAATATTATTAATTAATTAATTAACAAAAGCACATTGGGTTATCGGTTCGGTTCGGTTCGATTTTTTTGCCCACCCCTATGATAAATAGACTTTTTCCCTTGAATAGTCGCTTCAATATCGATTATTCGATTATTTGAAAAAATTACATTAACATGAATGATACGAATTATCATAAAATAGGGCGAGACCGCCACTTGCACCTCTCGGTTCCACCGTGTATAATTTGTCATAACCGAAATGAAGCTGAAACATTTGCACAAATGAGAACTCTTGCTTAGTTTCTGAAAGAAACATAAACTCTGGCTTATGTTTCTTCCAAACATCCCGAAGATATCTTATTGTATACCGGCTCCCGAGCCCCTGACAATTCCAACTCAAGATCCGCATTACTTAACCGTGTTTAAGTTACCCGAACCACGCAGCGGGTTAGTGGCGCCCTTCATGTCTCCCAATTGGAGATTTCCGCCGTTAGGGGCAGTTCCTTTCGTCATCTCCGGATTTCTTGGAGATACCTTTTCTCGGGTTCGTACTTTAAACACTGCCTCACTCAGAAATTTTTTTTAAAAAAACTTGCTCCCGGAAGTTTTGGCTTTAATGCCAAGCAGTCGAAACGTCGCTAGAAAACGGTTGTCCTTAAAGATTTTATTATTAGAAAACGCGATACCGCCCCTCAGACCCAAGGGTGTAATCGTGCACACGTAATGAAGCCCCCTTTGAAGTTGATAAAAAACCATAAAAAGAAACTGGTGTGTTGAGTTCGGGGATAGTAACAACACCGGCCTAAGCTTCTTTGATAATACAAACCCATCACCTATATGAACCGACTTCTCCCCTAATTTGAATTTAGTTTCTGTTTTGTCATGTGGGAGACTTATACTAACCCATGAATCAGTCCAAGTTAAACATAATCGAAAAAATCCCTCCCGGTCTTTGCCTCGTGATTTTGTCACCGAAAATGCATACGTAAGCGATAAGAATACGTTTTCCCTTGATATTTCCGCTTTGGTAACAGTGAATCGATTAATTGCTAAAAGAAAATTCACTTTCAAAATATTATTAGAAGATGAGTTGAACTCACCATTCGTACTACACGATTTAACCGTAAACAACTCATTGCAACCCAAATGAAACTGAAAAAATAGCATAAATGTAAACGCTTGCTTTGAATCCGAAAGAGAGAAAAAACATAGCCTTTGCTTCTTCCGTGCATTCTGGATAAAGCTTATTCGCAACCTGTAACCCCCACCATGATCGAGACCATGCGCATTCCCACCTATTTATTTGCGCATTCCCACCTATTTATTAGTTAAAACATGAGTATTATTGCATTTATTGTGCACTTTTCTGTACGGTAAACGAAAAGTACGGTAAACTATAAACAAACGCATAAAATATGTATACACAAAAAAAATCATGTACACGAGGTGTGTTTAATGCATATACGTTAAGAGAATAGAAAACGCATAAAAGGTTAGACACGTAAATGCGTAATAAACACATAAATACACTTACCTCTAAAACAAACAACGCAGTTAATGTATGTACGTGTAATCGGGTTAAGACAAACAACACAATTAATGTGTACACATTATACAAGTGGTAGTTATAAATATCGCTCTTTTCTTATTCTTTTAATTATTTTTTCCACTTTTCTCTGCTTCTTTTCAAAATTGATTTTATATTTTTTTAAGAAAATAATGAAACTTTACTTTAAAAATAAGAAAAATCATTGCTAGTTACACTAAGTATATCATATCACATGATTATACATACAGACTATATAAATGCTTATTTAACTACACGAAGTATATGGTTATCACGGTGACATGTACAAACTATCAGTGGTTATATCGCCAACTACATGTACAAAATAAATGCATCTTTAACTACATGAAGTATATAAATGCATCTTTAACTACACAAAGTATATGGTTACCATAAGCCTCATTTGCGTAATCGGAATAGTGTAACCAACGACGGAATCCGGTACCGCCGCCATTCCCATGGCCTTCATCTTCCGATCAACCTCACTAGGAAGAACAATTCTCTATCCATCATGGCTTATTATGATTCCGATCTTCCATTGAACTGCCTTCTCTCGCCGCACGTTTCTCCTCGCCCCGCCACTCCTCTCCGCCGTTGCTTCAACCACCTCCATATCTCATTCCCATCCACTCTTCTCCAGCTTAGCCGCATAACCCAACCCTTGCTGGCAACCGCAACCATCCACGCTATTCGGGCTCGCGATTTTCTCCCAAGCTTGTGCGACCCCGCTTCTCATCTCTCTGTCTTGCACATCTTTCTCATCGACCGGATCTCTTCCCCAGAAAGCCTCGCCATATCGGTTCAGTACCGTCGTGCGCCGGAGGATCCGGTTTTGGCTGCGTATGAGGATTCATGGTCCTGCCGTGCGTCGGAGGATCCGGTTCCGGTGGCGTATGAGGATTCATGATCTTCTCCCAAACTTGTGTGACTCGTCCAGTGGCGGCACGAGGAGAAAAGTGCGGCGAAAGAAGGCAGTTCGGGATGGAAGATCATAATCAGAATGAGCCACAATGGATAAAGAATTGTTCTTCCTAGTGAGGTTGATCGGAAGATGAAGGCTATGGAAACGGTGACGGTACTAGATTCTGTCGTTGGTTACACTATTCTGATTACGCAAATGAGGCTTATGGTAACCATATACTTCGTGTAGTTAAAGATGCATTTATTTTGTACATGTAGTTGGCGAAATAACCACTGATAGTTCGTACATGTCATCATGGTAACCATATACTTTCTATAGTTAAAAATGCATTTATATAGTTTGCATGTGTGGTCATGTGATAGGATATATTTCGTGTAGTTAGCAATGATATTTCCTTAAAAATATGCAAACTTTATGGATTTTTGACATAATATCAATTGTGGTATTGATTCCAACATGATATGGATTACAAATATTGAATGGGATTGTCAGTATCAAACAACTGGCATGTTGAAATCAGTACCACAATTGATATTATGACAAAAACCCATGAAATTTGCATATTTTTAAGGTAAAAGTTCATTTTTTTTAAGAAAAATAAACATATCTTCAAAAGAAGCAGAGAAACATGAAAAATAATAATGAAAAGAATAAGAAAAGAACGGTATTTATTACTACAACATGTATAATATGTATGTGTAGTTGTGTACACAACCTTACATACACAACTACACATATACATTATATTATACATGAACTCTAGAACACACACTTGTTCTTTTTATTCAAGCAAAAACTGCTTCTGGTATTCTCTCTTACTCTCGAAACACAGCGTCGTCATCGGCGATTACAAATCAGGAATGATCTACGACCCCTAATCCCTAATTTGATACATGACTCCAAACCGATTTGTATGTCTATAATATTTTTCTTTAGTTTAAAACACTTTTTTTTTTTTTTTT
>PKML01051522.1:819706-831255 GCA_002933935.1 Eutrema yunnanense
TTTTTTTTTGCTAGTTTCCTTTTTTTTATTGTCGTACTTATTATTAGTTTCCTTTTTATATTTTTATGTACTTTTTTTCTTTTTTAATGTTTTCTTTCTTGGTTATATTAAGATTTTAAGTTTCTATTTGTATATAGATTATTATTTTTTCCTTTTTTTTAGTTTAACCACTGCTTTTTTTTAGTTTAACATTTTTTAATATTTATTTTAATTCATTTTTACTTTTTTAATTAAATCGACACATATCAAGATCTAAATTAACAACCGTGACAAATGTCACGATTTCGTGAGTTATAATTTTGCCTACGTGTCACACTCACGTTGAGGGATCCAGCTTTATATAATAAGATATACTAGATAAATATCCGCATATATGCGGGTTTGTAATTTAATATTTTATAACCTATTAAAAAAAATAAAGACTAAAAAATGAAAAACAAAATTAGATCACCTGTTAAAATATATAATACATAAATTTAGAAACAAAGTTTACGATGAAATAAATATAACCTTGAAAGAATAATTTGGTGAAGAGATGTAGTAAATAGTTTTGGATACAATTATTGGACTTTTAATTTTTTGGTGCGTAATTGACATACTATCAAATTGTGGTTTATATAGTGGTGAGAAATTAGAATTTTTTTTTATAATTAATTTCATTAATCTAAATGGAAAAACTAATTTATGTTTTCCCCCTTTTATATTAATTTTATCTTTTAGGATAAATTTTTTTTTTTAACTTTTTAAATTTTAATTTTAGTAACTTTATCTTTTAAGATTATGAATCAGCATTTTTATAAAAAAATATTAATCGATTTTAAAATTTTCCAACTTTGACTTGGCACGTATCGCGACCAGGTGAATTAGCAACTATGTAACATTCAATTTCCAATGGTAGTTCTAGCCGAGGCTTGAACATGGGAAGCGTAGCATTCTGTCTTTCGGTCTGCAAGTCCCATTAGCCCCAGACCACGGTCGTTGGGTTTATTCCTTTTTCTTTTAATGATTGTTATCTATTGATTAATTTCTTTTTTCTAATCTGAAATATGGTTTTTCTTTTTAAAAAAACTTTGGTTTTTATTTATAGTTTTGTTTAATTTCATTAATCTAAACATAACTACTATTTTTTTCCTTTTACCTTTTAAGATTATTAATCGATTATAAATTTTACTTTTATTGTTAATATTATGTGTTAAAATATAATTGGAATATTTTTTTTTGACGTAATTAAAAATTTATTAAACATATGTCAAAATATAATTGTAAATTTATTAAATCTACTCAATTAATCTAACTTTAAGATAATTTTATTTAATTTAAAATTAACTTTTATTTTCCTTTTTTGGTGCTAACTTTACTTTTAGGATTAAGTCTATATTATATTTTTTTCCTTTATTGTGAACATTATGTGTCAAAATCTAATTGATAATTTTTTTGTACACGTGTCAAAATCTAATTGATTAACTCGACACGTGTCGCGATCTTGCGAGTTACTAATTTTGAATCATTCTTCTGGGAATCTTAGCATTCTGCCTTTCGGTCCCCAAGTCCCATTACCCACAGACCACGGTCGCTAGGTTTATTCATTTTCTTTTAATGATTGTTGTCTATTTTTTAATTTCTTTATTTTAATCTGAAATATGGTATTTCCTTTTTTTAAAAGTTTGGTTTTTATTTATAGTTTTTGTTTAATTTCATTAATCTAAACATAACTACTATTTTTTTCCGTTTACCTTTTAAGATTATGAATCAATTATCAATTTTACTTTTATTGTTAATATTATGTGTTAAAATATAATTAGAATTTTTTTTTGACGTAATTGGAAATTTATTAAACATATGTCAAAATATAATTGTAAATTTATTAAATGTAATCGATTAATTTAACACGTATCACGATCATGCGAATTACTAACTTTACTTTATATTATCTTTTTTGTTTTGCTAACTTTACTTTTAGGATTAAGTGTAGATTTTTTTTTCCTTTATTGTTAAATAAAAAAACTTTANTACAAGTAACTTTTATTTTCCTTTTTTTGTGCTAACTTTACTTTTAAAATTAAGTTTAGATTATATTTTTCCTTTATTGTTAATATTATGTGTCAAAATCAAATTGATAATTTTTTTTATACATGTCAAAATCTAATAGATTAATTCGAGACGTGTCGCGATCTTGTGAGTTACTTTGAATCATTCTCCTTTATATAATAAGATACATATACATATATAGAATTTGTATGATCTTTTTAGTTTGTCGTTCTATCTATTGAGTCGAGCAAAGGAAAATAAAAAGAAACCCAAAGAAAAAATATTGAGGACCTGTTTCTTGTGCTTCAAGAAAACGCCATCGAAGAGTGGAGGGTGCAACTTGTCAAGAGACGACGTCGTATCAGGAGGATGATGAGAGTCTGCATTTTTTAGTATGGCTTCGTAGTTATGTGGTGGCTTTGGCTTTGACAATATTTTTTTGGTTTTGACAATATTGTTCCCATTGCTTGATCTTTCTTGATTACTTGTAATTTGTCTTCCTATATGTTTTCTCCTTTCTTTTTATATAGTTTGTGTTCTTATAATAACTATTGCATTCAGGTCTTAATTTATAGTGGTCATTTCCAGTATGATTACATAACTAAATTTACTCATTCGATTGTGTTATTTCTTATTTTTTGTAATTCTTAGATATTACTTTTGTCCAAATCCAAATTAGATAATTTTTATATAAACTATGTCATTGTATCCGAAAACAGTCGAATTATCTAGATTTGTATCCAACCTGATTTTTTTTTTTTTAAAAAGAGCTTCGCTATATAGTACACGTGTTCATTAGTGTATTTGTGTTGAAGGTTTTCAAAGTTAAGTATAATTAAAAAAAATGTTTCACATCGCAAACCAAATATTGATTGGTATTGGACCTATTGGTATATATATATATTCGATTTTCTTGTACGTCTTGTTAAACATGTTTGATTATTTATTCTTTTCATTTGATACGTTAGCTTTATTCTTCCATTTTCTCCACGAAAATGGAATTTCGAATAACTCTGAAATTAAAGTGAACCTGATCCACGCAACTAGACCGTCCGTTCATTTCCCTTTATAATAAACGACTTTCTAGGTTTTCATTTTTCCAAAATATATATAGATATTTTTTTTTTCAAAATAAATTATTGTCAAGTAGATGATTATTATTCTCTCTCTTTAATTCTTAATATTACCGGTAGATGAGTTGTTAAAACGATAAGAATTTTCGTTCTTCTTTTTAATCAAAATCGAGAACCATGATGCGTGGAGGAAAACATAACATCAGCTCCTATAAGTATAACCATTAACTTTAGTTGCATTTGATGTTCGACTTTTTGTTTCCTTGACGTGAGTTATCTTTACAAGGCTCACCCATTTTGTATTTAGAACCCATCTTGAAACTGATTAAATTTCTCTTAGAGTTATGTTCGTAAGCGACTCTTTCGTGGATTCAAAGTTTCAAACACTCGTTCATATATATGTTGTATCATTCATTCCTCATTTAGTTGGTCCTCCGGCAAGAAACCCTTAGACGACCGTTCCATTCATTTGACCAGCCATCTACTGATCTACACGTTCCAACCAATCATGTAATCATTCTGATCGCTCACCACTACTCATGCCGACCGTTCAAGGGCAGTAGTCTCATCCCGATCGCATCTGACGAGTAAGGACTCACCCACCAATCAATCTCGATTATTCAGTCTGATTGGTCTTTGATATACCCTCTGTTGGGATATCAATCCAAGTCCCACATCGAAAGTTTAGACAAATATTGTCTAGTATATAAGTAATGTCCAACTCCAATTAGTATGAGGCCTTTTGGGAAGGAGTCCAAGAACAAATTTGTGCGGGCTTTACCACATGGGCCCAAAACGGACAATATCATACTAATGGAGAGTTGGACATCGGCTTAAAAAAGCCCAACACCCTCCATCTCGATTATATAATAGGATTAATGATACAAAATATATTGTAAATATTTGTTAATAATATTATGAAATTGTGTCTATATAAGTTAGGAAACATCTCTACTATGTAAGGCTAAGATGAATTCTTACGATACTAAATATTAAATATTTTTCATCACAAAGTAGATTATTATAAGTAATAAGATGATGGCTTGTAACTCGTTTAGCAAAAAAAAAAAAAAAAAAGATGATGGCTTGTATACCATTTTTAAAGTGTTCACGTTTTGAAACGTGATTTTATTATTTTTATCTTTTAAATTTTTCATCAAATTTTCGAAAAGTTATTCGTTCTATACTTGAACTGAATAGAATTTTAGTGTTGCATAATTATTCTGCAAAAACTCTATTCAACTCAAGTATTTCCGCTACTAAATCATTTGATTATTTAGCTATTCTATTATTCATCTGATATATCAATTATGCCTTAAATCAATTTGGATTAATTCGTTTTTTCCTTTTGCATTTGATTAAAACAAAAAAAGCGGATAATTTTCGTTTCTATATATATTTTCTTAGAGTCTCATACGTAATAAATTCCCATTGAACGGGTTATTCATTAACGACATATATACACTCCAATCACAAAACTCGAATTTAAACTTCAAACATTACAACATCAACTCCCAGTTTTGGTTCAACACCACATCAAAGTAATTATTTAGACTTATAACACGACAGATCAACCTTATCAGACACACACAGACGTTCCATATATATATATATATGGCATATGATGTGAAACATATATATTGGTGCATATGGATATTTATATGTTTTTATATGACATATTAATTATTAAATTTGGGACGAATTGCAACACCTTTGAGGAAGAGCCCTTTCTTCCAAATGCCAGCCTCATGCTCATACATTGAGAAAGTGATCTCTCCGGCGGAATGATTCTCCGGCTTGAACTCTCCGATTGTAATATCGAACCATTGATGCCTCGGTCGTTCCCTCAAATTCACCTTTTGCTCCTTCGGTTTCTCATTAGGCAAGACTAGCTTCACGTTCACAGGCGTCTCCCATCCATAGGCCGGATCCTCTAGCTTTACCTTAAAGACCATCTCGTACGTAATCCCCGGAGTGAGATTCTTCGTGTCGAATTTTCCCGTGATGTCGAGCCAACACACATTTTTTAATTCCGCAGCTTCTACAACTGTCTCACTTTTAAAATTCATAAAAGAAAAAAAAAGTTACGGTTTGTGAAAGAAATATTCTAATATACACCTTTTTTTTGGTATACCATAAAGAAATATTCTAATATACCATGATTCTGAAGGAAAAAAAAAATCTGAAAATGCCACAATTTAACCTTAGGTTAATTACCGAAAAAATACCACATACGTTAGATTTAGGAAAGTCCCTAAAATTTGTGGAATTTTTTTGGGGACATATTATAATTTTTTAGTAATTTCGAAAGACAACATAAATGTGTTTTTTTTGGTTTTTTAGAAAAAACCTCCTTAATACACACACACTTTATTTTAGATTATTTAATTCAAAAGCTATAACCAACAAAATATCAAAAGTTGTAATAAAAATATTAAAGTGTGGTGTTTAAATTTAGCGTATCTTACTTTGGTGACTCTTTGTTTGGAAACCATGCCCAATAGGTTGGGTCATCAGACCATGTGATAGAGAGATTCCTTGGAAAGAGCATGAAGCAGTTGCTGTTTTTCTCATCCACCCAGTATTTGATCTGTTCAATATTTTGTTTGCATATTACAACAACAAACGGATTTTAATGGTCCAAATTATATAAATATTAAGTTCAATGGTCCCATTTTGTTTTCCTTAAGAAAGAAATTACCATTTGGATATTGTTAGTCTACTCAGTTAGTTCTATCAATCTTATGTTATTTTATCTTTGAAGACATTTAAACATTTGCGGATGGAACATTCTTCTAGCAGGAAAAAAAAGAAAAAAAAACTCAATTGTCATCCAAAAAGGTGTTAAAAAGTGAAAGTTAAGAATTATTAGGTAAAAACATTTTAGAAAAACTCTAGCAGAAGGACAAACAATTTAATTAATATATAGTGTTTAATTGGAATACAAATAAAATCTAATATTGTTTGTAATTTTCTAGAACATTGTTTAATGTGGTTCTGATTGTTGTGATTTTTGTGTTTTGTAAATGAAAAACAAAAGTGAGTTAATCATGTTTTCGGGAAAAAGAAAAGTACAAACCAGTTTCGCGGGCTTCAAGAAAACACCAGAACGTAGCTGTTCAATGGGGAGAGAGATTGGAAGATCTGCGTCTCTGAGAATGGCCTCATAGTTATGTGGCTGCTTCGCCAGAACTTCCACCTCCGAATCAACCTTTATATCCCTTACCTGATTGTGATTGCTAGACATCTTCTTTTTTTTAGTAAATGTCTTTGAGCAATTGTTTTTGCTGACAAATCTTTGAAATTTACTTATTTATAAAAAATGTGTTATCTCAGTTTACAGATTGACACATAAATCCAGCTATATATATAGCCCTAGGGAAAGGGGTTTGAAGAACTTATTCTATTTTGTTGTGCTTTATTTCATTTATTTTATAATTTTATTTTTTTATAACCGGGTATATCAGAACCGAAAATCAAACAATTCTCATATCATGCAGAAAGTTGAAATTAAGGGTCTATAAATTCATAATCTATGCGGAGAAATGGTTCCCAGTTTTTCAAGTTGTTATTCGTTCGGACATTATCTCAGTTTCTTCTATGTATCGAGTTATCAAGAACGTTTATTGATATATCTTGTTGACACCGTGAACTGGAAAGCTTAAGGTTTTGTCGATGGACCAAATTTTGATTTAGATGTTTTGCTTCCATATGTTTTTAATTCTCTTTGCCATGAGACGAAATTATATGTTAAGTATTCATGTAAACCCTAAACCATTCATTTTTAATGATATTTACAATTTAGCAGAAATAGTACACTACAACAATATTATATGATTAATTTTTTTTTATTTTATCATTTTATAGATTTACAGTAGTCTATAAAGTCAATATGGATACCCAATTATAAAATTAAAAAGTATAACTAATGGATTTTTTTGTTCTTTATCGAATGAATATATTCTAACATTTTAACCTATAGAACATTATCTAGAATGTTATAATTGCGTTTTGGTTTAGGAATATATACTTGGTCCAACACTAGTGCTTTAAAATAACCAAAGTGCTTTCTTAAAATAACCAAAGTGATATTTTGGAGAACCAATGCTGTAAATCTATAATTTAATTTTGAACTCTAGTGCTAAGTCAAACAAGAGAGTAATAGCTAGAGTTGCCCAACCGGTTTTCAGGTTTTTGGTTTGGTTTTACTCTGGAATTTTTTTTTCCAGCTTTTCGGATAGTAGAAAACTAAAATTTTCAGTTTGATACAATTTCAACTTTGTTTTGGATTCATTCTTAACAAATGTCATCTTTATTTTGGAAAGCGTCACTGAATACATTTTTTTACATTTTTTTATTTTTTTATTACAAGAGTAACCATCTGTTTGTTTAGATATAGGAAAAGTAATCCAAACATATTTTTCTAGTATTTGAATCAGTCTTTTTTTTTTTTTAATTATTCATCTTCAGCATATGTCGCATATAGCTGTTTATACAATAATTTGTATTTTGATGTTTCGTATTCAATTTTGTAACCATATTTGTACTTTGGTTGTTTAATAAAAGTAATTTAGACAAAAAAAAAAATTTGAATCAATCTTTTTTGGGGTTACAAACATTTTTTAAACTAATCTAAAACAGTAGACACCCATGCACAACTATAGAAGCTAATGAAAAACTCAACTCTAACTACCAATAAACTCTTTGGTTAAATAGTAAAAATTAAATTGTAAGAAAATATAAAAGAAGAGATATTATTATATTTAAGATTTAACCAAAAATAAAGAGAGTATTATTCTTGTCTCCACTAGTTTTGAATGGCATCTATCGAAATCCTAATCCACTCAAATTCCATCCACTTCCCAAAAGCAAGAATATGTATGAGTCTTCATTTTTATATAAGAGAAAAAGGAGAGAATGATTCGGTGCTTCGCGTGGACACCACTTCTAGGTGCTCCCTTCATCACTTCCGTCCATTTCACATCTCCACCATCTATCAGAATCTCCGCATCTCGTTCTTGCGCGTCATCATCATCGCCATCGTCATCTAGAAGAACAGTATCTCTGTCGATTGTCTCCGTCGCGTCTTTCGTCGTCTCCTCCGGTTGCTTCTCTTCTTCTCCGGCACTCGCTGAATTCTCTGAAATCCCTAATTCCGGCGGAGTTAAGGGTCTCGACCTCCGAGTCGGCGACGGTGAAATCCCAATTGAAGGAGATGAGGTCTGCGTTTCAGCAAACGAATACGAAAATTTCGGTTTTCTCAAAATTTGATTTTTACTTCTCTTTTGCTTCGCAATAGATTGCAATACATTACTATGGGAGATTGGCTGCGAAGCAAGGATGGAGATTTGATTCAACATATGATCATAAAGACAGTAATGGAGAATCTGTTCCTTTCACATTCATCCTTGGTTCTCCCAAAGTATACATTTTTTTTGTTCCTATCATATGTTTTCACAAAGTTCAGTTTTTTTTGTAACATTGGTCTTGAAAAAATTAGCTGAATTTGTAGACTCAAAGGTGTGACCTTTGAGAAGTATTTGCTCATTGGTTCTTGATGTAACAAATCAAGCTTGTTCTTTGAAGAGGAAGAGAGTCTGATTTGTGTTTGGTACTTGAAGCTGATACAATGTTTTCATGAGGAATGATTCAGAGATTTCTTCTTTGACTCTATGATACTCGTTTGATCTCTGTTTCATCATTAATCAAAGGTGGTTTTTTACTCTGATGGATTCAACTTAAACATTGTGATGTGCAGGTCATTCCGGGGATCGAAACAGCCGTGAGGTCGATGAAAGTAGGTGGGATTCGTCGGGTGATTATTCCTCCGTCTCAAGGCTACCAGAATACATCACAAGAACCTCTCCCACCAAACGTATGTACACCTCTCTCTCATCAACCTTTTCATATAATGATTCAATCCAAAAGTCAACTGATATTGTTAGGACTCCCACATTGACTAGCTTTGGGCGGCTAGCTAGTGCCTTAGTGCACCACAGTCTCAAGCTAGTGTTATCCACTTGAACACACACATGGGAATGATAAGAGTTCATCGAATACACTTGCCACATCAGCGTGCGTATTAAGTGATTGGGATCGAAATAATTGAGAGAGGGTTATCAAGTGATTAAGAGATTAGTTTTGGCATGCTCTAGAAATCACCCTAGTATTCTATACTTGGCTCTTTAATTCTCTCTGTTTTGAACTTTAATTCAGAGTGAAATTAGCCAGTTTACAATTATAAATTTATCAAGAGATGCCTGTGATATGCCAGATGTATCATATTGTTAGGACTTACATTGATTAGAAATGGAGCTAGCTAGCTAGTATCTTGTAATAATTTCCTCAATCTCAAGCTAGCTTTTGGGAAAAGTATATCCAAAGATCTTTCAGATTTCAAACCTTATCTTTTATCCTACATGTAAATATCTTGAATTAGTCTTTTCTTATACAGTTAGGAAGTTTGGACCATATACACATCAATTTCATAGACCTAATTTTCCTTACGTTTGCGATGCGTAATATACATAATATCTGCCACTGTTTTTGTTTTCGATAATTTCATAGACTACTGTTTATCGCTCTAAAGTCTACCATGTGCCATGTTAATTGTATTGGCAAGTAGGACCAGAACTAGTATTAATCCGTTTTAAGATTGAAACTTTTAGAGGACCAATCATATAATCGATGCTTGAAGATGGGTTTCTTCAGAAACTAAATATTTGTCAAAGTGATCATAAGATTTTGCTTGTAGAGATAAATATTTATCAAGATTGGTTTCAAAATTCTTTGTTTCTTTCGTGTGTGTGTGTGTTTTGCAGTTCTTTGACAGACAAAGACTTTTCACGACCATCTTTAATCCAACACGTCTCGCCAATGGAGAAGGTTCTACTCTTGGAACCCTCGTTTTTGACATCGAACTTGTCAGCACCAGACGCCTTAACCGATGAGTCATACTGTCATTCATAGTGTTCACTGCTTTCTTGTTAGGCAAGAAATCATATAATATACAATTAGTTTAAACAAATTTTTTCGTAAGCATTTGGATATATATATATATTTTTTTGGTTAATTGTATTTCGATATTTTTTTGTTTTTGGTTAATTGTATTTGGATACGTGAGTAGAAAATTCAACTTTGATATAAATGAAGTTGATTGTGTGTCGACTGGTCCAAACTTTCGCATTCATATTAGTCTCGTGTGTTGAATATTCAAATTTTGTCCCAAAGACTTTTCGCTTACGTAAGATTTTGTTACGTAAGATGTTAAATATTTTGTTGACAACGCAACCCATCCTCTGTTTTTCACAGCAACTCGACAATGTCTTCCACAAAACTAATCTCGTGTGTTTAAATATACAATAAATAATGTTTTTAGTATAAAAAAATGAAAATTAAACTTTGATATAAACGAAGTTGATTATGTGTCGCCTGATCCAAGCTTTCGCATTCGTATTACTCTCGTGTGTTGAATATTCAAATTTTGTCCCAAAGACTTTTCGCTTTCGTAAGATTTTGTTACTCTCTCCGTTCTGTAATAAATGATGTTTTAAAGGTTTTTTTTTTATTCTCAAACAAGTGATGTTCTCACAAATCAATGTAAAATTAAATAATTTTGTTTTTGTTTTTGATTTTTTGTACTTTACATATTATTTTTATTGGTTGAATTGTGTTTAAATATACAATAAATAATGTTTTAGTATTAAAAAAATGAAAATTAAACTTTGATATAAATGAAGTTGATTATGTGTCGCCTGATCCAAGCTTTCGAATTCGTATTACTCTCGTGTGTTGAATATTCAAATTTTGTCCCAAAGACTTTTCGTTTTCGTAAGATTTTGTTACTTCCTCCGTTTTGTAATAAGTGATGTTTTAAAATGTTTCTTTTCTCAAATAAGTGATGTTCTCACAAATCAATACAAAATGAAATAGTTTTTTTTTTTTTGACCCTTTGTATTTTGCATATTATTTTTTTATTGGTTGAATTGTGTTTAAATATACAATAAATGATGTTTTTAGTATAAAATTAAATGAATCTTTATTATGTCTGCAAAAACCTTAAGAAGACATATTAAATGAATCGTTGAATTGTGTTTTTTTTTTGACCCTTTGTATTTTGCATATTGTTATTTGTAAATGCATTTCATGTAATAACTTACAAAACAAAGTTCATTTTTAAAAATGTCTTCTTAAATTAGATTATAGAGATTTGTAATAATTTATCTATTTAACCCGTTTTGAGTGAACTAAAATAAGATTCGGGCTAACCCGCAAAAACTTATAATTTTGAAAACATAACTCTAATATGCACCGTTAAATTACTATAATTTTTGTGGTTAGTCTACGAACTCTTTAAACAAAATAGTTTTCTTGTGTCTAACTTTCTATAAAATTAGTAAAATATTTTTCAACTTTTGTTTCGATATTTATTCAAATAAAATATAATAA
>PKML01051522.1:843431-946340 GCA_002933935.1 Eutrema yunnanense
GATTTAGATTTAGATAGTTTTCGCAACGAGAGTTGGTTAGCTATATTTTAGTGATTTGAGTTCAAGAACCGTGCGTAATCTGAATCCTGTTAGTTAATTTAGCTGCATTCATTGATTTCCTGAGAAAAACCCTAAGCCTATTTTTTCCTCCATTGATTTACAACACTTTTAATTTCGCACCTATTTTCGTTTACATCTTTTGATTTAGCGTATTTTGGATCTATATAATCTATTGTGTGTCTCTTTGAGTCTTTGTGGTTCGACCCCTACCTATACTATGATTACCGCTTTAGTATCTGTTAGGGTATTAATTTGAGCGTATCAACCAGTCACCACTATACCAACCCGGTCACTCATACCAACTCTCCTATCGCCGCCCCAGTGCTCAGATCCTCCACCTAACGTCTCGCCGCCGTTGTCGTCACCATCAATAGTTCCATCATCAGTGACTACACATCCATCGACGCCTCCACTTTCTGTAGCAGATCATGAAAATGACATGGGACGAATTGAAGAAGAAGCAGGCTCATTACCTCGACCTCTATCAGAAACCTATCTAATTATCACAAGCCCAAATTATATGTAGTTCTTGAATTTTCAATTGTTATAAGATAAGTCACATGTGCTTATATTCAAGTGAGATCATGCGGAAAAGATGGAAGAACATGAATCAGTTGAAGAATTCAGTCCTAAGTTGTGTGCAATTGTGAATGAAGTAGAGGTTTTTAGGAAAAAAAAATAAAAGACAAGAAATTAGTGAAGAAAATTCTGAGGTGTTTGCCACCAAAATTTGTAGCAAAGAAGACATCCATGAGTGTCTCCTTAAATACATATACTCTTAAGTTCGATGAAGCAGTTGGGATGATTGAAGCATATGAGATAGAATTGGTTGCTGAAGAAGCTAAGAAATTCAAAGGAATTGCACTTACTACTGCAGAGTAAAGTAAACATAATGATCTGAAAGACACAGTTGCATTGCTTATGAAGAAATTCACCTGAGGTTTCAGAAAATATCAAGGTAACAAACGTTTTGGGACATGGACAAAATCAGCTGAGGCATATAAGAATAACATGAGATCAGATCAGTTTTTTTAGTGTAATGGGTATGGTCATCTAAAAACATAATGTCCAACATCTAAGAGAAATGAGATCAAGTGTTTCAAATGTAAAGGCTTTGGTCATACTCAGATGGAATGTCCAAACGATCAAAAAGCTAGAGGAGAACGCTCATGGATAGGATCGGAGGAAAGTGAATCTCAGGATGAAGAAGGTGAAGAAGACTTAAGCAATTTTATGGCCTTCATTAGTGAAAGTGACGAGCTTGATGAAAAATTTGGTCTTCCCAAACTTGAGTCTTCAGAAAAGATTGAGGAAAACATACTTGATCTACAAGATGAATCTAATTATGAATCGACAGATGACGAGGGCGATGGTGAGTTAAAACATGTGTACAACGAGATTTATGACACATTGGTTAAAATCACAAAAGAAAATGTGGCTTTAATCAAAGAAAAATTCAGTCTCAAGGTCATGATTTAAAGATTGGAAGCTAAACTTTTAAAAAAAAATTAATGCACTACAACTACATACAT
Organism: Eutrema yunnanense; assembly: GCA_002933935.1. Classification (NCBI taxonomy): domain Eukaryota; kingdom Viridiplantae; phylum Streptophyta; class Magnoliopsida; order Brassicales; family Brassicaceae; genus Eutrema; species Eutrema yunnanense. The sequence goes on from PKML01051522.1 coordinate 845,024, forward strand.
AACTGGATGAAAAGCACAAACAAATTCGAATGATGGATTCTGGTACAAAGCAGCTTCACAAGATTCTGACTATGGAAAGAATAGAAAAAAAACTGCAGAGGTTTAGGATACCAATGATCAAATAGTGAAAAAAACAATGTTTATGAGCGGAGGAAAACATCATGATGAAGAAAGAGCTTACGGGAAAGAAAAACACCAGTTGTAGATCCCTCAACAAAGAAAGATAATTGACCTTTGAGAACAATACTATTGGAGAAATACACATCAAGTGCAGACATAATAACATAACATAAAACATATCAAAGCTCATTGCTTCAGATTTCTTGAAAGAATTGATAATCTATGGAGATAGAGAAAATTCATCTGAAACGGTTGGAATAATCAAGTCTGGATGAAGTCAAGAGATTTGTATGGAAAAACTTACCCTCGAAGACAAGAAAATGAGTTTCGCGATGTAATGCAACCTTCATGTCAACCACAACATGTGATGAGCTTGACACTGAGAAAGAATTTGTCTGCAATTTTGTGGATATAATGTCAGAAATAGCAGCTGAAGATGAAGAATAATTAGATAAAAATTCTTGACTTTACTGTTACAGAATGTAAAAATGAACATTCAATTGTGTGGGTAGCTACAGAAGAACAAGAAGGGTCTGAATGATATTTTGACAGCGGATGGTCAAGGCATATGACATGATATAAAGAATATTTATCTTATTTTATGGAGATATCAAAGAGAAAAGTTACCTTTGGTGATGGTGCTAAAGGAGTAATTAAATCCAAGGGTGTGACAAGAGGTCTAGATTAGCCATCACTTATAAATGTGTACTTTGTCAAAGGTTTGAAAGCAAATCTGATCAGTGCTAAACAATTATGCGATCAAAGTCTCAAAAGTCATTTTTACTCGAACCGAATGTCATGCATTGGATGACAATGGAATTATTGTGCTAAGAGGTGTAAGAGCAGGCAACAATTGATATATGTGACGTTCATCAAACATGTGCTTCAATGCAAAGGATGACTTACACATGTGGCATCAAAAGTTGGGACACATGAATGTTAGAAACTCAACCACACTTGTTAAGAATGAAATAATCAGAGGTGTTCCCAAGCTTAAGAATGATGGAAAGCTAGTTTGTGAACCATGCAATATGGGAAAACAAGTCAAAGTGCAACATAAAAAAAGTGTAAGATGTGCAATCAAAATATGTGCTTGATTTGATTCACATGGATCTTATGGGCCCAATGGAAGTGGAAAGTATAACTGGTAAAAAATATCTGTTTGTACTTGTAGACGATTTCTCAAGATTCACATGAGAAAGATTCATACGAGAAAAGACTGAGACAGTTGAAAGCTTCATGATTAGGACACTTCAGTTAATGAATGAAAGAGAAACTAACATAAAAAGAATGTGCAATAATCATGGAGGAGAATTCCCGAATGAAACTATGGTAAAATTCTGGGACAATCAAGAAATTGCTTATCAGTTTTCTGCACCACGAACACCTAAACAAAATGGTGTTGTAGAAAGAAAGATATGAACTCTTTAAGAGATGGCTCGAGCAATGATTCATGGTACCAACTAGTCGGTTCTGGGCAGAGGCCATTAATACACCATGTTACATCATGAACATATAGAGTCTATATCAGGAAAAGAACCACAAAGACTCCTTACGAGTTATGGAAGGGAAAGACTTCTACTGTAAGTTATTTCCATGTTTTTTGGTGCATATGCTACATCATGAATGACAAGGATCATTTGGGAAAGTTAGATGGAAGGGAAAGACTCCTACTGTAAGTTATTTCCATGTTTTTGGGTGCATATGCTACATCATGAATGACAAGGATCAGTTGGAAAAGTTAGATGCTAAGAGTAACGAGGAAATATTCTTGGGATACTAAAAAAACAACACATCCTACAGAGTATACAACAAAAGAACTCACACTATAGTGGAATCGGTTAGTGTTGTATTTGATGACTTCTCATTTACTAAAGAACGTTTGTTAGACTTAACAAATAATCACATTTAGCATCCAATATCTATTACAACTGAAGCAAAAGCAGTATCAAATCTAATTAAGAGTGTAGAAAGTAATTCTGACTATGAATAAATGTCGTTGGAATAAAGTGGGTCTTAACGAATAAAATCGATGAAGATTGGATAGTTGTGAGAAAGCATGATTATATTTGGTGGCTCAAGGCTACTCACATGAAGAAGGGATATATTTTTAGGAGACTTTTAATTTTGCCCATGTGGCTCGTCTGGACTCTATACGGTCTTTGCTGGGAATGGTTTGCATCATGGTTTCAAGTTGTATCAGATGGGTATGAAAAGTGCCGTTCTGAATGGGATATTACAAGAAGAAGTGTATGTAGAACAACCTAAGGGGTTTGAGAATCCATATAATCCCAAACATGTTTACAAATTGAAAAATGCACTTTATGGATTGAAGCAAGCTGCACGAGTATGGTATGAGAGATCCACATTATTTCTAATGGGAAGAGGTTTTACAAGAAGAAGTGTTAACAAAACATTGCTCATCCTTGAACAAGGTAAATATTTGATGCTAATCCAAATTTATGTCGATTACAAAATTTTTGGAAATACTTCTCAAAACACTACAAGAAAACAGGCGATTTGCAATGGAAATTTGCGATGTAAAACTCTCTCGCAAAATTGCGACAGCTTTGCGAGTAGCTTGCGAGAGATTTGCGAGAGATCGTAACTCGTCGCAAATCCCTCGCAATTTTGCGAGGGATTCCGCCGTTGCAAATTGCGACGCCTTTGCTACTGTTTTGCTGCGAGGGATAATTTTGCCCTCGTAAATTCGTAGCAATTTTGCGAGGGATTTGCGAGGGATCCCTCTCAATTCCATTGCGAATTTGCATTCCTTATATTCGATATCGGAAACGTGGTTCTCGGGGATAAAAGTGAATCCAAGAGGCCGTATTTCTAAAGTTAGTTGATGATTTGAAGACGTACCACCAAAGATTTGAAGAAGTCTCTGTTATAATAAAATGAACGTAAGATATCCTTTCATGTTGTTTATGCTAATTAATAGAGAACTATAAGACTTCTTAAATGAATCGGTCGTAGTAGCATAATTAGATGATTTCGAAACATATAATTTGTAAGCATATAATATTTGTAATCATATAATTTGTTATATGTAACCCTAAACCCTTAATATTTTTTTATAACAATATATCCACGATTTGTAATGGATTTGCGATGGTGTCGTCGCAAATCACTTGCAAATCGTGAATTGCAATGGATTTGTGAGGGAGCCATCGCAAATCCATTGCAAATTTGCAAGGGATTTGCGACGAAACTCTTTCAATTCCATTTCAAATTTGCATTCCTTATATTCGAGATCGGAAACGTGGTTCTCAGGGATAAAAGTGAATCCATGAGGTTGTATTTCTAATGTTAGTTGATGTTTTGGCGACATACCACCAAATTAAAGATTTGGAGAAATCTCCGTCATGATAAAATGAACGTAAGATATCCTTTCATGTTGTTTATGCTAATAAATAGAGAACTATAAGACTTCTTAAATGAATTGGTCGTCGTAGCAGAATTGGATGATTTCGAAAAGATTAATGATGGCGAAGACTCTGATAGGAGTAGTGAATTCCTATAATTTTTTAACCCTAAACCCTTAATATTTTTTTAAACAATATATCTACGATTTGCAATGAATTTGCAAGGGAGCCGTCGCAAATCCCTTGCAAATCTAGAATTGCAATGGATTTGCGACGACTCCCTCACAAATCCATTGCAAATCGTAGATATATTGTATGATTAAATTTTATGATTAAATTAAATATTAGATATTCAAAGAAAACTAAAATACATAATTGTTCCAAAATAAAACAAAAAGAAATTAAAATACATCATTGTTCTAAAATCATTGTTTCAATTCTCGTTTCGGTAGAAGGGTTGATTCTGTGAATATTTTTTAAATCCTAAACCCTTAATATTTTTTAAAATAATATAAGATTAGTTGATTATTATTTTTTTTGTTTTTTGGCAAAATGTAATGATGAATATTAGATTAGATTAGATTAGATTAGTTGTTTGATTTTATTGTTTGTGTTTGATTTTAGAGTGTTTGTATCTTCGTATGTATTTTAGAACAATTACGTATTTTAATTTCTTTTTGTTTTATTTTAGAACAATTATGTATTTTATTTTTCTTTGAATATCTAATATTTTAATTTAATCATAGAATTTAAATTTTGGATTTTCGTTTTATTTTAAAATTAAATTATAAATTGTAATCATAATATTATCAAATTTCAGATTTTCTTTTTATTTTATTATAATTATGATCCGTAGCAATTCTCTCGCAAAATTGCAATGGAATTGAGAGGATTATAATTATAATCATAATAGGATCTGTAGCAATTCTCTCACAAATTTGCAACAAAAACTGTCCCTCGCAAATTTGCGACGGAAACTGTCCCTTGCAAATTTGCGGCGGAACATGTCCCTCGCAAATTTGCGACGAAAATTGTCCCTCGCAAATTTGCGACGGAAATATTCCCACGCAAATTTGCTACGGACTTGCAAGGAGTTTTGATTTGCGACGAGTGATTTGCGACGGATTGATGGTCCTCGCAAATCCGTTGCAAAACTTGATTTGCGACGGATTTGCAACAGATTTTGCCATCGCAAATCGGGTGTTTTCTTGTAGTGAAAACTAGAGGATAAGCTTGTGGAGAATATGATTAATGAATTTGAAATGAGTCTAGTAGGAGAATTGAAGTATTTTATGAGTTTGCAAATTACTCAGACAAAAGAAAGATTTTTTTTGTCTCATATAGTACTTATGCTAAGAATCTAGTTAAGAGATCCGAACTTGACACAAACAAGGCATCAAAAACTCCCATGAACACCACCACAAAGCTAACTAAAGATGATGAAGGAGAAAATATATATGAGAAACTATACATAAGAATTATTAGAAATCTTCTCTATCTCACATCAAGAAGATCATATATGTGTTTTAAGTGTGGGATGTGTGCACGATATCAAGCAAAGCCAAAACAGTCTCATTTAGAAGGAGTTAAGAGAATAATCAAATATGTCAAGGGAACATTGAATTTCGGACTTCAGTATTCTCGAGACAAACAATAATCTTGCAGGATACTATGACTCAAAACTGGGAAGATTGTGTAGACAACATGAAGATTACAAGTGAAGGATGTTTTTTCTTGGAAAACAATGTGATTTCATGGCATGGCATAAAACAGAATTGTGTGTTATTATCTACTGTAAAGGCTGAATATATAGCTATGGGAAGTTGTTGTATTCAATTATTGTGGATGAGAGAAACGTCAGATGACTATGGAATGAGCTCATGCTCTCTTCTTCTACGTTGTGACAACAAGAGTGCAATAGATATTTCAAAGAATACATTTCAACACTCCAGAACCAAACACATCGATATTAGACACAATTTCATCAGAGCTGGTTGAGGATAAACATGTCGTGATTGACCTTATGGCCACTGATTTAAAACTCGTAGAATTTTTTCACAAAACCCTAAGATTTCAATAAGTTTGTTAATTTAAGCAAATCTATTGGTATTTTTGTAATCTGATTTGGCTATGAAGTGAGTTGATCCGTAACAGGAACTGACTCAAGGTGTACATGGAACTTAGATTTTGTTTGGAGTCAAGTGTATCTACATGGAAAATAATTGTATGTCATGTTGTCAATGTTTTTACTAAGTTCATGTATCTCATTGGAAAGGACATGATGCTAAAAAGTCTGATAAGTGATAACCATAATAAAAGAAGACTTTTGTGCCTGATAAATCAAAGTGATGGCACAGAGTCAGGAAACACAAAAAAAATTCAAGAGTTGTTCTTGAAGGTGTATGATAGTGTGAAAGTCTAGCCACGATGATTGTGATGACCAATTGTTTTAAATCAATCCAAAGGAAAGTGTACATTTGGTTTCAGTACTCGAACAGGTTAGTTCATCTTAAGCGCCTAAAAAAGTAAGTATTTCATTCGTAAAAAATGGGGGTGCAGTTTTTTTCTTTAAAAAAAAATTGATTTTGTTGTTTTAAAAATCATGTTGTTCTTGCAATGTCATGTCAGGTTAATAATCTTATGATTTCTTGGTGTAAATGTGGTTCTGTTTTTTGGGCATGTGACATATTTTGTGCTTAACTATATGGTTGTTATAGTGTGTCGTTATTTTTGGGCATGGCCGTGAATTTCACAAATTCTTGTCTAAACTGGCTGATTATGGTTTGGTTTGGTTACGTTTTATGGGAAACTATTCTAAACAGATGGAGACATCAAAAAACCTAGCTCACCCTCTAGCACAGTCAACAATAATAATAATAATAATAATAATAATAATAATAAATGTTGTATGATTCATACCTTGGTGAGAAGATGGTTGACACAAGGAGCATGAAAATTGAGAGATGTCAGATTGCTGATTCAGATTCGTCAATTTAAAGCTTGCCTCCGCTGCCAAAGTCCATTACACTGAACGATGATGTGTCGGGATCGCTCCCGACACTGGTTTTACCCTTTAACTAGACTGGAAGTGCACATCAAATACAGTATTATTTAGGGATCGAATCCACGGGGTGAATGTTGTTAATTTCTACTGATTTCTAAGTGGTGTCTAGACGTAAATAAAATTTTATGGGTTTTGTTTGTCACTATTGTAGCTAGTAAATTAAACTATATTAAGCGATGAAATAAAACATCAAATAAGCTAAGAAAATAATTAAAACGAGGTTGAGAACAATTTAAACGAAGTGTTGGGCAACGGGTAATCTCTAGGGTTCATGGCCGATTTTTCACTAAGAATTTGCTAGGATTTCTAAAGTGGCTTTTTGCCGTCTTGGATTCTTGAACTTGGAACACGGACGCTATGTGTAGTCTACTTTCGTACACCCTACACACCTACAACTTTAGTACTCGACCGGTAGCTTTCGTCTCCGGCCGCGCAAAAAAATTGTGATTATACTCAAAAGTCGTTAACGCTCACAATCCCTCCACAAGTATGCATTCGTATCTTGTGACAGTTTTGCTCGTCTACCCTAGGTCAAGTATATGATTCCAGTACTTGTGTAGTTCTAAAAAAGACCTAAGTTCAGTTGCAAGGTGATCAATCAAGTAAACATGCATTAAGAAAGAGGATAAAACGAAGAACCCTAATCGGTATCCTAGTCTAAAAACCTAACGAGAAATCGAACCATGAGAGCCCCTTGGAAAACATATACCCAAAAAGAGAACTACTCAGTCATAGCTGAGATAAACATAATCAATATAATGAAAAGAAAACATTAAGAAAAGGGATGAAGAAAGGCTTCTATATCTAAGAGCTTGAGTCGAAAATCCTTGCTCCAAACCGAAGAACAAGAGTAACAAGTTTGCAAGGGATTCGCCTCTGCCTTAAGCGTGAAAATAATAGTGTGTGTGTGTGTCTAAGAGACCTAAAACAAGTATTTATAATCTTCACTGCGTTTAGGGTTTGATGTGAAAAGACAGAATTGGCATCGAGTGAAGAAAAGCTTTGCTTTGGACGAATTGGGCGTGGTCGCGGGTCGGGCCATCCTGGCCGCTGCAATTTTCTGCTCGATCGCGGGTCGAGCTCCTCCAGGAGCGGCGAAATGGTGATTGTCCGCGTGTCGGGGCTCTCTTGCCGCGGTGGACTTCTCTTTGAGGCAGTTTCGTCTGCCTTCAGTGCTTCGGGTGTATTTAAGGATACAACCATTGGATCGTCTCCAATCCCATTGCATTTGAAAGCTGGTTGTATCTACTTTGTTGTATCCAAATTTGGTAATGATCAGACGATTAGAAGGTCTTCTTTGATTGCAAGACTTCTGACGGTACGAGTTTATCCAAAAACGTACTTTTGTTCCGAAATGCACTCTTTTATCCCAAGTTACATGAAATGTCTTTCAAAACACTAAAACATGGAAATCACTTGAAAACCATTGAAAACGGAGTTAAAACACCTGTAAAAGATATTAAAGTGATACATAAAAATGGTCAAAAACCGGTGTTATCAAACGCAGAAGAAGAGATGGTGGAAAGCGAAGAAGTGTCACAATTTGGTGTCGATTGTTCAAACTCTCCAAATCCATAAGAGGATATTGAGTCCCCACTCAATAAGACTCCGCTAAACTCGCGAGATGAAGTGAATCAGATCGACGACGCCGATGACGAAGAAGCTCGCGACTTCTTAAATGGAGATCTAAAGAACTCAGATCCGGCGACTCCTCAGGAAACAACAAGCGATGGTGTTTTGTTGGGTAAGAAAATGAGTCAAGTTTTTTGCTACTGAAAAATCCACTGAAGATGTGGCAGATTCGGGTTTTTCAAGAGGGTGTTAAGGGAGAAGGATAAGATCTGCAAGGTGGTAAAGAAAAAATCAAAGAAAGTTGTTGGAGATTCTTCCAGCTTGCATCTTGCTCGGTCGAAACAAGGAATATCTTCTAAAGATCGCAAAATGTACAAATTTTTCAAGAATATGAAATTTTTGGTGGAACGAGTGGTTATGTTTGGGGATTATGATCCATATAATATTCAGGAAATCATCCAATGTTGTCAAATGGAGCCCACTGTGACAATCCCAGGGAAGTTTGTTTATGAGGTAATTTGGGAATTTTATTCTCAGTTGCCTCCGATGAAGATTCAGAACAATTTTGTCAATGTATTGATTCGAAGACATTGGTATGATTTTAGTCTATCTCTGATTAACAAAGTGTTTGTGCTTCAAGATGTTGATGAAGAAGAGCCCAAAGATGATGATATTTTGGATATGGATGAAGTGGCACATTTTTTCTTTGGTGATAAGTTACAGAACTGAATCTCCCTTACAACTCCAAAACTATCACAGATAATGTTTTTCTTGTATCATCCATGCTGCCATAAATGGATGCCTACATCCAATCCTTGCAAGTTGAAGGCTAACAGAGCATGTCTGATTTATAAGATAGCAAAGATGATTAAGACTGATTTTGGTGAGTTGGTATTCTAGCAAATTTTGTCAGTGGCAATGTGGAAGGATCCAAAATTTCTGCTATTGTTTCCAGTGTTGATCTTTCGAGTACTTGATTTCCAGGATTCCATACCACCGTTGGATGGAGAGTTGTATGTAACTTTGGATGTCTTTAATGCTGATTCTCGGGTTGGGTCAGAAACTATTCAAGTTAAAACTGAAAGAAAAGACAAAAAGAAGAAGAAAGTGAAGGGATCTTATGTGTCGACTTTCATTCCACATCGAATTCCAGCTAAGGAAAAAGGAAAGGGTATTGCCAAAGCTAAGACAAAGCACTTCTGTTACCGGAATAGAAGAGGCGGTTCCAAGCACTGATACAAGGGGAGGTGATGTTGAGTTTGAGGAGTTTGTGCTTCGAATTCCAAAGATTGGCTCTGCTACTGATGTGTGTCAGACTCTTCGCGGTCTTTTTAGGACTTTCCAGACCATTCTTGATGTTCTTACAAGTAAGTTTTTATTCTTCTTGTCTATTCTTTTTTGCTACATTTATTTTAGTATTTTAATCTTAGTTGTGTTTCCAAGCAGGAGGAGAAACGATAAGTCTCATGGATTCGCAAGGGAAGGATGTTTGAGTTTGAGGGGGAGTTTAAGATAGGGGAGGATTTTGTTGTTTTGTGTTGTTTTTTGGTCCCCTTTTTAGTTGTTGAACCTTTTTTGTTGATGGTTCGTTTGTATTTTTTGTTATGTGCTTTTTTACAGGAAGGCTGGAATGAGCAAACTAAGCTAAAAAGAGAGAGAATGAAAGTGTAGCAGCTTCTGTCACAAGGTCCATGCCACATGACGTACCACATGAAGCTATTGAATAAGGAATGCTAACATAGAATAAGATCTGACGTGGAGTCTAGTAGCTGAGCTGGACAAGCTAGTCCAAGATGGAATCGAATCAAGGATAGTTGATCATGATGGTCTAAAAGGAATTATATTCATAAAGGGAAAAAAGAATGGGTTTAGAAAAAAGGGAAATTATCATTTGTCCTAATTTGGGTAGAATTAGGAATAGGTGTTATATCGATCTCCTTGTTAGGAACTTGCGCGAAAAATAGTTAAAAGTTTCTAAGGCAAAAAATAGTTTTGATGGTTTCTTATAAAGAGAATCGAATTAAGCTAACAAGCATTGTTTATCGTGTCCAAGCTTAAGGAGAACTAGATTTTCTTAGAGATACTTGTAAGCTCTCTATTTTGGTATACTTATAAGTTACCTTAAAAGATAATCTAGTTGAGAGGTTTTGAGAAAATCATGTGTCAATATCTGTTATGTCAATTATTCTTTATAGTTCTTGCATTTTCATAATACTAATTTTTCAAATGTTATGTGGTCAAATTTTAAACCACCGACAGACTAGACCTTCCAATTTGTGCGTACAGTGGTAGCAAAGGGAGACTACGGATGGTATTTTTAATGATGTGAGTAAGGTGCGAATTAGAAATCCAACTTTATTATGTATTTTTTCGTTTTTCTCTTTCCACGCATAATATATCGATGTTTGGAAACACATCTGAAGCAGTATAGAATCATACCTATGAAATACTGTATTTGAAAAGGAAGAGAGTGTGTCATTCCAATCACGATTGATGCTGGAGCAACAAAATCATATCACAGATGTATGTCCAAATGGTATCAATGTATGGGCAAGCAAAAAAAAATAGATGTTCGGTGGATTCATCTTGTTCACCACAAAACATGCATCTTTTCTCAATGTTCCACTTCCTAGTCCTTACATATTTAGCTAGACTGTCCCATATAACCAACCATACACAATGAATAGAAATCAAGGGACACCTTAAGGGAACCAAGCAATGCGATGCACGTTCTTATCTGATTTCATGTTTGAGTGGTAGAGAAAATTTGCTTGCACTCACCCATATCATGTCGCCGAAGAGATATATCTCTTCTAGTACTTTTGTTTGAAATAGTAGCAGTCATAATTTTATCCAAAAGAGCACAATGGTATTTTCCTCGGCGACCATAGATGGCCCACTCTATACCCATAGCCGCTTCAGAAACTATAAGAGCATCTGTATCAAGGATGTCTCCTATCAAAAAAATAAAAAAAATTGAAAAAGAAAGAAAGAGAGAAGGAGAGAGAGAAAGAGACGAGACACTCTGAACAAAAACTGAGACACCCTCGCGTTGTCATGGCGCGAGGGTACTGGTCCAAAATTTTGTTTTTTTTTTTTCATTACTTAATTTAAAAAAACAAAATTTTTTTTTTTTGAGACACCCTTTGGGTGTCTAACGGCTGCAGATGCTCTAACAGTTCGAGAAACTCCCAAGAGATGTGTACATGCGTCACCCGTAAGATCGATGATTCATCCTATGTGGAGTCAATCATCAAACCAGAAACTAGTAGTTTTTCCATCTCTAACTTAAAACCTCATAAACTATGTTGATTGGTCCCTAAGATTTAACAATTTATGCCAAATTCACAATGTTCATGATTTTAAAAAGATCGATAATTCTATGACAAAATCGTTAAAATTCTTGTTTATCGTATAAAATATCACTCAATTTACTAATGTAGGGAACATGTAAAATATAAGTTCATGAAAAGATGAGATGGGTTGTGTAACATCCCGATTTCTGGTATATGCAGAGAGACTTATAAGAATTGATTTGGCTACCTATGTCACAAAAGTGCATTTATCTTTTCGGTCACTTGTCCAGAGAGAACTCTAGAGTTAAGCGTGCTTGAGCTGAAGCAATTTAAGGATGTGTGACCTACCGGGAAGTGATTCGCGGTACCGTGCGAGTGAGGACAAAACACGGGGAAAGATCATGTGGTGATTGCAGGGTCAGTAAACAAGACTTGCTAGCCTCCCGGACTAATGCACCGGCCGTCAGACGAGGGTGGGGCCCACGGGCCAAGAGAGGAAGTGGGGGACCACGAACGGTGGCGGTCGGGGCATTATAAGTGGTATCAGAGCCGAACCCAAAAACGTGTGTGGAGTCATGTGGGCTCACACCGTCAAGGGTAACAGTCATGGTGCGCAACGAGGACGTTGCGCTCTGTGAGTGGGGGTGATTGTAACATCCCAATTTCTGGTATATGCGGAGAGACTTATAAGAATTGATTTGGCCACTTATGTCACCAAAGTGCACTTATCTTTTCGGTCACTTGTCCAGAAAGAACTCCAAAGTTAAGCGTGCTTGAGCTGGAGCAATTTAAGGATGGGTGACCTACCGGGAAGTGATTCGCGGTACCGTGCGAGTGAGGACAAAACACGGAGAAAGATCACGTGGTGATTGCAGGGTCTGTAAACAAGACTTGCTAGCCTCCCGGACTATAGCACCGCCCGTCGGACGAGGGTGGGGCCCACGGGCTGAGAGAGGACGTGGGGGCCCACGAACGGTGGTGGTCGGGCGTTATAGGTTGAACCATCTTATAAATGAATCCAACTCATGTTAAATTTAGCTGTATTGAGTCGATTTGACTCTTAAAAGACGAGAAATATTGAATACAAAAAGTCCTACGACTCATAGAGAAAAAAATATCAAAACAAAAACTTTGTTTAGAGAAAATTTTTTTATTCATAATTGTGAGGAGCCAGTAAACGGTTGACAATTGTGAAAACATAAAGACAATGACTGTAAGCCATCTTTTTCTGCCAGGAGAACATGGGGGCAAATAAGGCAGAACATTTCTCGAGTAGATTGGAGTCGCATTGTATGGTTCTCTCAAGGTGTACCTCACTTTCGTTTATCACTTAGTTGACTTTAAAGAACAGGCTAGTTACTGGTGACAGAACACGAGGATGAGACTTTCCCCTAACTCGTTTACTTTGTGAAAAACCAGACGAGACTCGAGACCACCTCTTCTTCGCTTGCCCATTCTCGTACATCGTTTGGCTGGAGGTTAGTGGCAGCACCGGCTCAATACTTTTTGGGGCCTTGGGGCAAAATGTTTTTTTTTGGGTCCATGGGTAAGAAAAAAATATTTCGGATCTTTTTGGGCAAGAAAAAATATTTACAAGGCTCATGTGCAATAAAATATTTGAACCAAAAAAAAAAAGTGCGGGCTCTGGGGTGGTCGCACTACTGGCCCCCCCTAGTTAAGCTGGGACTGGTTAGTGGGAGGCTTCTTCGCTCTCGCACCACAGCGAACTGAGACAATACAATGAGAAGCTTATTAGATCACATATACATCACTGATTCACTATTGACTTTATCCTCATAATGATCTGTTTCCAGTCATCGTTTTACCATATTTGGATAGAAAGAAATAGACGAAAGCGTGGGCACGGGTCAAGTACTTGCCATTTTAGCTATACTTGATACTTGACCCGCCCTAATCAAGTATCTCATATTTAGTACTTGTACTTGACCCGCAAAAATCAAGTACTTGATATTTCAAGTACCCGCCTAAATTTTAGATACTTGCAAATTACTTGACCCGGCTTGATACTTGCTAATTGAAACAAAACTCTATGCGACTAGGCTCAATTAATCGAAGCTCGTTCATATATTTTGAAGTCCATTCGAAATTTAGAAATGATTCCTCTATTTATAGCCAAAAATCTCTTTCCTTTTTTTAATTTGTAACCGATGTGAGATTTTTATTTTAATTGGTAGTTGGACTTTGGGCTCTATATCGATTGGTTTTTAAAAAATTTAAGCCTAGATATAGTTTAAACATTTTTCATATCAATTATAAGGTTAAAAATGTCATAAACCCTTAATATTTAAAATCAAATAATGAAACCTTCATAGCAAAACAAGTAACGGGTAATACAAGCCGGGTAATGGATTTTTTTTTAGGACTTGATACTTGTCCCGTACTTGCAAGTAATAAATTGTTGTTACTTGTTACTTGACTTGACAACAACGAGTACTTGCTTTTTCAAGCCAAGTACAGGGCAAGTAACGAGTACGGGACAAGTATCAAGTATTTGTGCCCACCCCTATAACAAACCCCATCACTCACCAATCCCGCTCTCTTGTATCAACAACAAAGTCATCCATACATGTATAATTTCTCTCAGCTGCTCTTCTACTCAAAGCTTGGTGATCTAATGGCAAGATGGTGTTCTTCTCGTTGTTTAGCTCACTCCGGCTATTAAGAGGAACAAACGTTGCTCTATTTTTCGAACTTTCTAAAAAGACATGTTTTTGGTTTATTGGTTCATGGGTTTGATTTGTTTTTTGATTTTTTTACCACAAGTTCCAATTTATTACGGTAAATAATTTTTCATTTTGTTGATATACAAATTTAACATTTCAACAACAAAAAATGTTGACAATTTGGCAATAACTCGAGTTGAAAATAAGTTTTCAATCGGTGATGAAAATTTAACAACTAAAAGCCTCGAATTAAATACTATTTAAGGTTAGGATTAAATAGTAGTAATTTATTATATTAGTAATGGCAATTTGAAAAGAAAAAAATAGAATAATTAATTTTTAATAAAATAAAAGCTTGATAGTTCAAAAACTATAAAAAATGCTTATATTATTATTATTATTATTATTATTATTTCATCTAATGTAAATCATGATATGTTATTAATTGATTTTCTTTTAAAAATAATTAATTGAGTTATAGGCTTGCAAATAAAAAAACTTTTATAATTTTTTTTGTTAAATGATTTTCATTAAACTAGGAAAGGAATACAGTGTTTGCGAAAGATAATACAACAACTTAAAGAAAACAAAACATCAGCAGAGAGATGGGAGAAGGATCTAAGAAGATACCACTCACTATCGTCAAGAGGTCAACAACAGAGAAAGGGGAAAGTAGTCCGAGTAAATGAGGAGATCAAGAACGTGACCAACAAAGCTTCACCATGCTTCGAGCCACAAATTCTTCGGTAAATGATTAAGAAAAGGCAGAGACAGATTGTTAAGATTTATGAGCTTCCAACTTAAAATTAATTGGCAATGAGCGAATTGACCAAAATGCCTTATATGTTAGCTCAAATGTCTTCTCACTTCCAATGTGGGATATATTCTTCACCCGCCCCCTCGAAACAATGGTCCGTCTAGCCATTAATCTCGACAATGTTTCATTATATGATTATTTTCAGCTCAAATACCTTCCTACTTCTAATGTGGAATATATTCTTCACACGCCTTCTCGGGACAATGGTCCGTTTAGCCATTAATCTCGACAATGTTTTATTATAGGATTAATTTTAGATTAGATCGATCGGGCCTCTTTCGATGGACCGGATCAATTTCGGTTTGGATTGGGCAGTGTGTGTTTGGGCTCTGATATCATGTTAAAATTTATGAGTTTCCAACTCAAAACTAATTATCATTTAGTAGATTGACTCAAATCCCTTATATATTATCTCAAATATTTTCTCATTTCCAACGTGCGACAAACCTTGGTAGAGAAAAACATTTATAATAATTCTAACATAGACTAATATATTTTAAAAAAACGAAATAAAAATCATTAACTATGGACAACATATGGATGTTTAATTAGCATTCAACCATATCGACAAGACACTAGAGCTTTGATCTCATATTTCGATCTTTTTTGTTGGTCAAAAAATTTCGATCTTCTTTCTTTGTTTTTTACACATCGCGAATGTAACCGCTTGGCGGATGAAATAGCACATCATTCTTATGCATTACAATCTTTTAATCAAGGTTTTTTTAAAATAAATCTTTGTAATTTCTAATCGGTAAAATAAATCTTTGTAATTTAGCCGAAGCACACATGCTGACTCGTCATTTAGTCATTTCTCACTCCTGTAAGAAAGTGGGACAATTACTGACATGGCAGCAACCAGAGAAAAAATAAAGTAGAATTAATAATACCAGAATTCTCTGAAATATCAATCACAAAAAGATGTAAGAAAATTAGAAAAGAATTGAGAAACAGAAAAAACGTGAATAGTGGTTGCAGAGAGGAATTCCAAAGTAATGGTTGGTGTTTTTTTTCTCCTTTCAAGAAAATAATAGTTTACTAGATATTTGGTAAGTGATGCATAAAATTGATTTAAATTTTATTATTAGCGAAATTTAAAAAGGTTTTTTTTATATGTCTTTTAAGTTTTTGAAAGAGTAATAGCAATGGATGGCCTTTAATAATCTGAAATTAGTTTTTAAGTTTAGACCATGTTCATATGTATTGTTCACAAATGAAATGTCATGTAAACCCCTCATATCTACTTGTCTGGATGATAACATTGTTATTCGTATATAGTTATTTGCATATCTTTTGGTTGAAATTGTTATCCGAATATTAGTAATTCATATATATTTTCTCTATACAATAATATGAGGGTTCATTGTTCAAGTTTATGGTTTAGAATTTTATGGTTTAGTGTTTTCGATTTAGGGTTTAGTGTTTTCGATTTAGGGTTTAGAGTTTATGATTAAGGGTTAGGGTTCATGAATTAGGGTTTAGAGTTTATGATTTATTGTTTTAGGTTCGTGATTTAAAGGTTTATGGTTTAGAGTTTATGATTAGGGGTTAGGGTTCATGAATTAGGGGTTTATGATTTATTGTTTTAGAGTTCATGATTTAAAGTTTAGGATTTAGGATTTTATGGTTTAGTGTTTTCGGTTTAGAGTTTATGATTAGGGGTTAGAGTTCATGAATTAGGGTTTATGATTTATTGTTTTAGGGTTCATGATTTAAAGATTTACGGTTTAGAATTTATGATTAGGGGTTAGGGTTCATGAATTAGAGTTTAGGGTTTATGATTTATTGTTTTAGGGTTTAGAGTTTATGATTAGTGTTTATGATTATCAATATGAGTTATCTTGATAATCAAATAGATATTATTATCAAATCTGAGTTTTCTTGATATTAAGAGTTATCGATGTGAGTTATCGATGTGAGTTATCTTAATAATCGAATAAATATCAATGATCAAATATGAGTTATCTTGATAATATGAATTATCAATATGAGTTATCTTGATAATATAATAGATATATGTAAATATGAGTTATCTTGATAAAGATCTTAGAATCCACTTTTTTGTTTTCAATATTTGTAGGGGTATTTTTGTCATAATATGCACAATACTTTTTGTAAAACTAATTTTAAGTTATCTATAGCTAGAAAACTAATTTTGCAAGTATTGAAGGCTATCTATTAAATTAACCCTTTTTGAAATTGCTTCATCATTTTTTAGAATTATTATTCATATCTAGTTAATTTCGAGATTAAATCAAAAATTGAACCAATATAAGGCTAGTGCTATTCACGTAAACCAAATCAGACAATCAATCATCAATCAAATGAACCAGTAACACTTAACCGGCTTACTTACCGGTTGTCAAAGTCAATTCAAAATTTTACCTGATTTAACTAAACCAACTCCATTCTTAAACCAAACCCTAATCAAATCAAACAAACCGGTAACTAGGGTTGACTAACCAAGAATTGAACCAAATCTAACCGAGCTGGACCTAACCGATTTAGAAAAACTTAAAGGTTGACTTTTGATCCGACTAACCTAAATCGAGCTGACATTTGAAATGCTTCAAGTTCCTAAACCGAAATTTTTAAAAATATATATCTACAATATTAAAACAAGAACACTTTTTTTTGTGTTCAAACATGTATTACTATAGATATTTTTATAATTGATCTGGATTAACTAAATTTGTTGTCAAACAAGTTTTTTTTTTAAATAATCTACATTATATCTTTATCGTTAGATATAAACATTCTAATTAATTATAATATCTATAAATAATATTAAATCTTTATTTGATTGATTAAATTATTTAAAATATAATAATATTAATTCATGATTATAGATATTAAATGTAAATTTTATGTTTATATGTGGTTGCTTTTGTACCTAAGAGAAGATATTTTAATTTGAATTTGAAAATTTAAGTGACGTTCAAATTTAAAAATCTAAGGTTGGTTTAATCTGGTTATTTAATTGAACCATAATTAGACCAAATTATATAAATCTTATTATTAAAACATTTTAACTTGATAAAATTTTAAATATTCAAAATTAGTAAATATTAATATTATACGGTAATATGGTGAGGCATGTTAGGGTTATGTTTTTATAATTGCAGTTTTTTGCGAGTTGGTTTGTCAAAACATGCAAGATAAACAAACTGATTCAGTGCAGATTAAAAGGACAGATTAACCCATTTTAACTAGGGGTGGGCAAAATTCCCGAACCGAATCCGAATTATAAAAGAATCCGAATGGAATAGAAAAGATATATACCGAATTACCCGATCCCAAACCGAACCGAACCCGAATGAAATTAACCAAAGTAACCGAACTAACCGAAATTCAAAAAATAATTAATACTTCTAATTAAATATATATTGAAAATATACTAAAATATCCTAAAATCTAAACTATTATTTAAAATTATTAATTATTTATATCTTTGTTATAATAATTTTGTCTGAAACCGAACTGAATTATTAAAAACCGAACCAAACCGATATAAAACTTAATCCCGAATGAGACCTATTTTCTAAAACACGAAAACTGAAAAAGCCGAACCGAACTGAATAACCGAATGCACACCCTTAATTTTAACACTCATAAATATATAATTTGTGAAATTTGATTTTAATAAAACAATAAAATAATTGGTTGTGTGTTAATCTAAATTCACATAATAACAAAGTTTATAATTAAGATTACATCGAAATATACTTAACTAACTCATACTCATATTCTACTAATATCAACCATATGATAGCATCATATAACTTTTATAATGATTTACTTTTTTGTTAGATAGCAAATTTTGTTATCATTTAAGGTTACATAAATCACATAATCATGAAATTTTTCATTAAAATTTAAGTCAAACTATTTCGTTAGTGTTTGTTTAATATAAATTTCACAAAAAGTAATGTATAAAAATTATTGCTCCGTACACAGCGCGGATTAGAATCTAGATTTTGTATAGCACGGGTTCGAAATATGGTATAAACATCAAAACACATACTCCCTCCGTTTCATATTACTTGTCGTTTTAGAACTTAAATTTTTGTTTCATATTATAAGTCGTTTTATGTTTTCAATGCAAATGTTTGATAATATTTTCACTTTTATCCCTACTGTTTTAGCTTATTAATTAGTGTGATTATAGTATATAATACATTAATTAGGGATAAAAAAATACATTAATGAGGGATAAAACAGAAAATTGAATTGTTTTCGTAATCTACGTAAAACAACCTAGAACGACAAGTAATATAAAACGGAGGGAGTATTGCACAACAAAATATTATCTTCTCACTAAAAACCTAAGAATTATAAATTCAACATATTTAAATCAATAACACTTAAATTATATCTTATTTCTTATTTCATTTTTTTTTCTTATTTCTTATTTCATCTTTTATATATTTCAAATTTTAGTTAACTGTAAATTTTGTTCCGCGTAGGTGCGCAGATTAGAATATAATATATAGTTAGAACTTGAATGTGGATTGGAAAACTCATAGGAAAACATCAATATGGCCGGAAAACTTGGTCAACAGCAATGGCCACCTTTAAATAAAAAAACCCTCAAACACAAGATTTAGAGCATCAGTAATGGGGTGTCTGAATGAGACCATCTCTATTAAAAAAAAAGAAAAAAAAAATCAAAAGTGAAAAGAGAGAAGAGACATGGTGTCTCATTTGAGACACCAAACAAAAAAATTTGAGACATCCTTCTCATAGATATTATATTATGATTGGTCTAGTTTTTTTTTATAATTTAATTATTTAACTAAAAGTATATATGTATTTTTTTTTTTTGAGACTCATGGATACTGATGCTGTTTAGAGTAGCCCTGGGCAAAAAAACCGGAACCGAAGAACCGAACCGGAACCGACCAAAAATTTCGGTTCGGTTCCGGTTCCGGTTCCAGCCAAAATACCCATTGGATCCTGAGTTTGGGAACCATGGATATCGGTTCTTACCCGGAACCGAAATGAGGAACCGAATACCCGGAACAAAAAACGGTTTCGAGTATTTTATTGACATTTCGGGTAATTTATTGACATTTCGGGTTCTGGTTTCGGGTATTTTTTGTTATTTTGGATATTATTTCACATTTTCGGTATAAAATTGCTATTTCGAGTACCCAAATACCCGGAACCGTTAAGAACAAAAAAAAATCAGGTATTTTACGGTTACCCGGAACCGAACCGGAACCGAACCGGAACCGAACCGAAAATATAAAAGTAACCATTGGATCCTAAACCTTAGGAACCGAAAGAACCGGAACCGATCGGTTCCTACCCGGAACCGAACCGAATACCCGTTTGCCCAGGGCTAGTTTAGAGCTTGAAAGAAATGATTTTTTTTTTCTCGAAAAACTTACACTTTGGTTAAATTGTAAAAACCTTCTGATTTGATTTCACAACGGTTTTTGGTGGATTCACGGTGGTCTCTCTCCTCACACTATATTTTCATTTTTTGTTTTGTTTTTTTTTTAAATCTAAAAAGTGAGAAATATTGTCATCAAACCAGCGTATTAAAATGGTTTTATTTTGTTTCATATATACGATTTAACTTTGCTAACTTTTAAAAACTTATGGTTCTGTTGATCACCGAATTTGGACTTATTCTTTGTTTCCATGTTTTTATTTTTTTATGCCATGAGACCCGATCCGTCTCTATTTTTTATTAAACCTTAGGCAAAAAAAAATTGAGCTTTTTAATGGTATAAAAACAAATCTTTTTTTTGGATAATTTTTCTCAAATATATATATTTTTTCTTAGTTTTTGGACTTTTTTTCTTTAACCATTTTAAAAATTCTAGCATGGACCCAGGGCATAGACCCCTCTCGCCACCTGGTAAAACCGACCCTGGATGAGACAAATTTCATAGGTTAAGCATTATGTAAATTCTAAATAGTTCGCATGCTTCCCCGAATCCTGAACGTGGAGGAGCAAGTAGCTGCGGTAGATTTAGGGATGGGTCGGTTTCAATTTGATTTTGACAGAGAGGAAGACATTGCGGAGATACTGAAGATGGAACCGTTCCACTTCGATTATTGGATGGTCTCACTGGTCCGATGGGAACCTGTTATTGACAGTAGTTACCCCTCAGCCATCACGTTCTGGATTCGGGTCATGGGAATACCCCTCCATTACTAGGCGGATCAGACGTTTCGCAGCATCGGCGAAGCTTTGGATGTGGTGAAAGAGGTGGACATCGACAATGGCAGAATGCAGGTGATCTTGGACGGGTTTAAACCATTATTCTTTGAGACCTCGGTCGAATTCCACGGCGGTGAAAAGACAATTATCACATTAAGGTATGAGAAGATGTTCGGGTATTGCAGGAGCTACTTCAGCCTATGCCACGATCAATCATTGTGTCCTCGTCGGGAAGGAAGGGTAGAGGACAATGATTACACTTCAGAGGAAACAAAACAGGGGCTAAATGTGGTTAGCTAAAAAGATGCGGCAAGTCGCGAAGTAAATGAAAGTCAGGTTAAACAACAAGTTGTTTTGTCCAGCAAGACTCATTACGGGCAGGATAAGGGGAAAGGAAAGGTCCTGGATTCCAGAGATGCTGGGGCAAACAATTATGCTGGCAATGAGGCACGGTATGGTTCTTGGAAAGGGGACAGAAGATACAAGGACAGAGCTCCAAAATCAGTCTCTTCATCGAGTTACTTACCACCTACGGAGTTGAACAAAAGGTACGCGATGTCTACTCTGGGATTGAATAAGCTGAGAGTCTCAGGCGTGGGGAATGGTTTAACAGACCATGAAAAGAAGATGTTAAAAGCTTTCCATGGCAACAAAGACGGAAAAAAACAGGTCCAAAGTGAAGATGTGGTCCTCGAGATTAGCAGTGAGGCTGTACCAGCCACAGGAAAGGCTGTCCGTAGGGGCCTTCTTTTTGAGGAGGACGCAACGGATTTATCTGCGGTAGAGGGTCTTCAAGGTCAGACTTCTGAAAACTTAATCTCATCAGGAACATTGTCTTAGAGATGATAGAGGAATTGACTACGGAACTTTCGGTTGAAGTAGAGGATGTAGTGGAACATGAAATTACTGGTGGAATTTTAGAGAATCCTAATGATGAAATGGAATTAGAGGAGGGCACTTTTGCAGGGGATGAGCTGCCGATGGTAGAGGAAGCAGTCGACGATATGGTGTTAGGGAAGGAGGATAGTACGATGAATGATGTGGCTTCAAGGAAGGTCAAGGATGGAAAGTTAAGCGATGGGAATAAGGTCACCAATGCTAAGAGAAATCAGGCTCTGAAAATGAAGAGCAAGTTGATTGCTGCAGGTTCAAAAAAGAAGTTGGTGTAGGGGATTATATCACCAAGGAAGAAAGGGATATCAAAACAAACGGGACATCCAGATGATGCTCATCAGGCCGCTGGTAAGCCGGCAGTAAAACCACGGACTGAGACCGAGAATTTAAACGCCGAGTTACATGAATGAGGGTTATGTTTTGGAGGGTGTCAGTTTTGAGGAATAAGGGGTCAATAAGTTACTTTTGGTTTCTCTGGAAGACGATTTGGCCAAGTTTTTATTTTTGGTTAAAAATTTCATTGTTTCGTTTATGTAATCTCTCATCAGGTTTTGATGGATTTCATAATTCCAGACCGGTTATACCGTGTACTATGAATGGCTGTTTCGACCTTTTTATAATAATAATTTAAACATATATTTCTTACTTGAAATTAGTCGAACAAATGGTTTACTAATGGACATAAAAGGGAAACAATCATCTCTTATCCTTAATCAATTATGTCTCTTACGGTGTCACTGGGATATTAGAGAAGTTGTCAATGTGGAGGACGAGGGAGGCTTGTTTTCGATCTTAAAGAATGGGTTCTCGGTGTTTTTCGAAATTCAAAGGCTAGTTGTTGAGGAATCACATGAATATTGGAGACGATGGAGGCGATCACTGGATCATAAGGTCGACGTCCGGCTTACCATTGACCCTAGTTACGATGTGTTTGGGAGACGGGGGTATATGGTGGGTGGTCAGGAAGTTTTCGGTTCTTTGGGCGGTAAACAATATCGAACCAAGAAATATTGCAACGACAAAAACCTCCATTCCGGGGATATGAAGGGTGCCTTTATTTCGATGAGGGTTTTGAATAATTCAAATACGGTTAAATAATGTGAATCTTGAGTTGGAATTGCCAGGGGTTCGGCAGCAAATATACAATAAGTTACTTGCGGGAGGTATGGAAGAAACATAAGCCAGAGTTCATGTTTCTTTCAGAAACCAAACAAGAATTTTCATTTGTGCAGAAGTTTCAACCACATTTCGGTTATGACCAATTGCACACAGTGGAACCGTGCGGTGCGAGTGGCGGACTCGCATTATTCTATGATAACTCTTATCAGGTTAATATAATATTTTCAAGTAATCGTATCATTGATGTTGAAGCGCTCGTTCAAGGAAAAAAAGTTTATCTATCGTTTATTTATGGAGATCCGGTACCAAAATTACAGGATCAGGTGTGGGAACGACTAACACGAACAAGTTTAGTCCGAGTGGATCTGTGGTTTATAATTGGTGATTTAAATGAAATAATCGGTAATGATGAGAAACAAGGGGGAAAATTTAAGACATGCATCAACTTTCATTTCCTTTAATCTCATGATACAAACCTGTGGATTCTTGGAATTTCCATGCTTAGGAAAACCATGTCTTGGAGAGGTAAACGAAACAAAAAAACAGTACGTTGTCGGCTAGATCGGGCTTTAGCTACTGGAGATTGGCATGGAATGTTCACACACTCATATGTCGAATATTTGGCAATGATTGGATCGGACCATAGACCAATTGTTGCCACAATCGAGGATAAAATTCCCCGGAAACGCGGCCAATTTTGGTTTGATAAACGCTGGATTGGGCAAAACGGTATGATGGATTCAATTGCAAAGGGATGGGAGATCAATCCAGGGGGAAACAGATCATCTTTTGTCCAGAAAATTAGGAACTGCCGGCGGGAGATATCGAGATGGCGGAAAAATAACTTACCTTACGGCAAAGAAAAGATAAATAAATTACAACATGCACTAGAAGAGGCCCAAAATGACGATAATAGTACCCAAGAGGAATTGATAGAAATTACTGGAAAATTAATAGAAGCATATCGGGACGAGGAGTATTTCTGGCAACAGAAAAGCCGTACCCTATTGGTAACGTTGGGGGATAAAAACTCAAAATTTTACCATGCACAAGTAATGCAAAGGAGGGCAAGGAACCGGATTGTCAGGCTGCATAATGCAGCAGGAATGTGGGTTACATCCGATAAAGAGGTGGAACAAGTGGCGGTAAACTATTTTGATGACTTATTTACCTCCAAGTCCCCAACAGATTTCGAGGAGGCTCTGGGCGAAATTAAGCCTCTAGTTTTGGAGTTGAACAATGACAAACTCATGGCAAGGGCTACTTAAGAGGAAGTGCGGTCGGCACTTTTTCTGATACACCCAGAAAAAGCTCCGGGCCTTGATGGAAGGACAGCACTATTTTTCCAACGATCCTGGCAAATAGTAAAGACAGACTTAGTAGGCTTGGTAAACGGTTTCTTAGAGACAAGAATTTTTGATCAACAGCTGAATATGACAAATATTTGTCTAATCCCGAAGACGGAAAGACCAAGTCGGATGACGGACTTAAGACCAATAAGTCTTTGTAACGTGGGATATAAGATCATCTCGAAGGTTTTATGTCAGAGGTTAAAGCGACTGCTACCGACCCTCATTTTGGAGACTCAAGCAGCTTGTGTGGCAGGTAGATTAATTTCGGATAATATTCTGATTGCTCAAGAGATGTTCCACGGTCTTCGGACTAATAAGTCATGCAAGAGTAAATTTATGGCGATAAAAACGGATATGAGCAAGGCGTACGATCGGGTGGAGTGGCCTTTTATTGAACATCTTCTGAGGAAGTTCGGTTTTCAGAAAAAATGGATTACATGGATGATGTGGTGCATTACATCAGTAGAGTACAAAGTGCTTATAAATGGTCAACCCAAATGATACATAATTCCAAAGAGAGGGCTTCGTCAAGGGGACCCGTTGTCACCTTATCTATTCATTCTCCGTACGGAGGCACTAATAGCAAATATACGGAAGGCAGAAAGAGAGAAATTACTTACGGGATTAAAGGTTGCGAGAGCAAGCCCCTCAGTATCACATCTACTTTTCGCTGATGACAGTTTATTTTTCTGCAAGGCTACCAAGCAGGAATGTGAAACCATACTGCATATACAAGAACAATATGGGTCTGTGTCTGGACAACAAATTACTTTCGGTAAATCGTCTCTACAATTCGGTGGATGAGACGATACAAAATGAGGTTAAACAAACACTAGGAATATCTACCATCGGCGGGATGGGAACATATCTAGGCCTCCCCGAAAGCCTCGGCGGAGCCAAAAGTAAGATCTTCAATTTTGTCTTAGAGAGACAACAAACTCGAATTAATGGATGGACATCAAGGTTTCTATCCAAAGGGGGAAATGAGATATTAATTAAATCAGTGGTATCAGCAATGCCAACATTCGTTATGTCATGTTTTCGATTACCCAAGTCCATAACCGCAAAATTAACAAGTACGGCGGCACGGTTCTGGTGGAGTTCAAACGGAGAATCAAAAGGAATGCATTGGATAGCTTGGAAGAAACTATGTCGAAGTAAATCGGAGGGAGGCATGGGCTTTCGAGAAATCGAGGATTTTAACACATCACTATTGGCCAAACAGTTATGGAGGTTAATGGAGAAACCGGATTCTTTGTTCGCGCGGGTCTTTAAGGGTCGGTATTTTCGGAACTCAGACCCTTTAGACCCCATCCGATCTTACTCACCATCATATGGATGGAGGAGTATCATCTCAGCTAGATCTCTGGTCAAAAAATGGCTAATCAAAAGAGTTGGATCATGCTGTTCTATCTCAGTATGGAACGACCCGTGGATACCAGCTTCTAAGCCGAGGTCAGCAACTTGTAAGGGGTACAATTATTACCCGAATCTAATGGTCAATCACCTAATAGACCCAGTAACTCAGACGTGGAATACAACGCTACAGAATGCAATTATTGATCCAGCGGACGTGACAATTATTCAAGGTTTGCATATAAGCAGCATATACAAACCAGACACTAATGGGTGGAATTACACCAAATCGGGGAGATATACGGTGAAGTCGGGTTATCAAATTGAACAATCAGAACCAAAATTCGGTCCCATTAACTCATATGGTCCGGGTGTGACGAAGCTTCAGGCTCATTCCTGGAAGCTGAAGTGTACTCCGAAATTACGACATTTTATTTGGCAAGCTTTATCAGGCTGCCTAGCGGTCACGTCCAATATACGAAGCAGAGGAATTGACTGTGACACACGATGTGCAAGGTGTGGATCAGAAAATGAAACTATCAATCATGTCATTTTTGAATGTCCTCCGGCATTACAAACATGGGCACTTTCGCATATATCAACACCCCCGGGTGTTTTTCCAATGTCATCAACCTTTGCTAATTTTGATCATATTTTTTGGAGACTTCCTCTAGATAATTCGGATATTAGTTTTCCTTGGATTGCGTGGTACATTTGGAAATCGAGAAATGATAAGGTGTTCTCAAATATGGATAGATGTCCACAAGACATACTGAAGCAGGCGAAAGCTGAGGCCATAACCTGGGAATTGGCACAGAGCAAATACCATGATGTCATAATCCAAAACTTTACCCCTGCTCTGGTAACTCCGACATACGAAGGCTGGCGGTGTAATATTGATGGATCTTGGAAGGAGACAGATAGTTTCTCCGGAATAGGTTGGTTTTGTTTTCAGGAAGGAGTCGTAGGGACTATAATGGGAGAAAGTAATATGCGAAGAAGCATCTCCCCCCTACATGCAGAATTGGAAGCACTTATCTGGGCCATGCATTGTTTGCTCGCAAACCAGAAGATGGAAATAACTTTTGCAACAGACTGCTCCGAGTTGGTGAAGATGGTGTCTACACCCGAGGATTGGTCGGCATTTGCATTACACCTAGAGGAATTCGCGAAGAGTAAGGAGACGTTTTCTTTTTTTCAATCTCACTCATCCCACGTGCGAAGAACACAAATGCATACAATCTAGCAAAAAGTGCTCGTGTCTATCCAGTGGATATTAAGTATGTAAATTCGGTACTACCGGTTTGGATTTTCGAACCGTTATAGGTATTTAGGCTGTTGAAAAAAAAAAATTATAAAGAGTTTATTTTTAATGATATTTACATTTTTAACGGAAAAAAAACTTTAAAAATAAATTTTAGTTATTATTAAATTAGGATATAAATGACACCCCAAGTTTTGCAAACTATAGACCCTATAATTTTTGGCAATTTTTTCATTTTGTAATATGTAGGGCATTTCGACTTAAATTATCCCTTACAACTTCTCATTATATTAGTAAACCAAGAGGTAGAGATCAACTTACTATATCATTAAAAATTCAAAATGTAAACTTCGTGCTTTTGAACTTCACCCCCAAGATCATACGATTAATAACAAAAGCATAAGATAGTGTTAGAAAACGCAATCAATCATTCAATATACAAACGATTCAAAAATATATCAAAAATATATATAGAATAGACAAATATGATTGAAGAAGAAGAGAAATTGAGGATTGAATTTGAAATGAAACAAAGCAAAGCCTCTCAATCTCTCATCATTCTTCATTATTCGCACTCTATTACCCTCTCTACCCTACCACTCTACCCACGTGTCATTCTTCATCTCTCCTAGCCTCCAACATCCTCATTCTATAATTGCTATTCATGTCGGTATATTTATCATTTATCTATTCCATGTTTTCACAAATTATTATGTGCGGTAAATACCAAAAAAGGTGGTGGCTAAGTATAAAAGATTGGTTTCTTTGTGTCCCATATTCAAACTCTTTTAAAGACGGATAATTATTCTTTAAATCGGAATATCTAAAAGCTGATTCCGAATATTGGAGGATATACTGGGCCAAAGATCGAGAACTTCACGGTTCATTAAAAAAAATTGTGCGGTAACTTTCTTGTATATATGTGGTGGATTTTATGGCATGGATTTAAAGAAAACAATGTAATATTATGTAAAATAATTTATTATCAGATAAAAAGCATGAATTTATTAAAAATCCTGCGAAAATTTCATTCATTTTATTTCATTTTGCAAATAAAAAATGGAATTTTATTTTGCAAATAAACTTCCACAAATTAGCTATTTACTATATATACTCAATAAACAATGGACATTATAAGTTTAGATTATTTTTTATTATTTTTATTTTCTGATGATTAGGATGTTCTGAACCAAAATCCGTATATCTCTCCAGGCCCCGGACCAAAACATGTTTATATGGTCTTGTCTCAAATGTTATTCGATTCTATTACTTTAAATTTTATCTTTGATATTTTTTCAGTTGAGGTAACAATATTTAGTTAAATATATACTATTAAAACATACACATTTTTTTGTGTCCAAACATATATTAGTATATATATTTCTATAATTTATTTGGATTAGTTATACATGTTGCCAAACAGATATTTTTTTTTAATAATCTACATGATATCTTTATTGTTAGATATGAACATTCTAATTAATTATAATATCTAAAAATAATATTTAATCTTTATTTGATTGAATAAATTATTTAAAATATAATGAATTAACATTAATCCATAATTGTAGAGATCAAATGTAAACATCTAGTTATTTAATTGAACCGTAATTATACCAACTGATATAAATATTATTATTAAAAATATTATAACTTGATAAAACTTCAAATATTCAAAATTAATAAATATTTATATTATACGACAATATGTTGGAGCAAGTTAAGATTAGGTTTTTACAATTGCGGTCTTTTGCGGGTTGGTTTGTCAAAATATGCAAGATAGCAGGTAGATTCGATGCAGATAAAAAGGTAGTCCATTTTAATACTCATAAATATATAATTTGTGAAATTTGATTTTAATAAAATAATAAAACAATAAAACAATTAGTTGTGTGGTAATCTAAATTCATATAATAAGTATATTTCAAAATTTAATCTATAAAAAAACTTTATCTCGCGCGGATGTTCGGATTAAAATCTAGTTTAGATTATTTTCGGAGAAAGAACATCAGTTTAGTTAGATAAAGATAAAAAAATATCAAACAATAATTTTATTTTTCGAAATGTTCATTACAGTTTAAATAGATATATTACTATTCATCGAATGTAAATATGTAATTTATAGGAGAATGTAGTTTGGACCTCTATATTGTCTTAGGGGTCTCTCTGAGTGTAAAAAGGCACTGCCACTTCTGTGGAATATTCAGAGAGGTAATGGCGAATTGTCACCGGTGACGTCATCAAGACAGCAACAACCACTAATTCTCTCTCGACGGTTTACGAGACACCTAAAGGTCCTAAGCAATAAACGTTTTTTTTCCGGCCATTTATCTTCTTTTTTTGTGTGTGTGTTTTCTCCTAATTTCTCATTCACCTTTTTTTTTAATAACAAATTACTCTCAATTTTTTTTGAAAACAATTAGATGAGTAACCAATTTTCAATAACCTGTTAAAAAATTAGTAATCACTTTAGCAAAATTAAGCAAGTAACAAAATGTTTCGTCGGATGATTTTATTATTAGCCAAGAAAAAATAGAAGTTCTATATACTATTTATTTTGCTTTGATTTACAACACATATTTATCCCAAATATTTTGTTTTTGTTTTTCATACTGTTAATTGGTTCAAACTTATATTAGAACCAAAAAAATACTATTGATTTATTTTCACGTCTAACATTATTTGAATTTTGAAAAATAAATATAATTTTTTTTTTTTCAGACGTAGTAAAAAATAGGAACCTGCAATTCTTTTTTTTTCACTCGAAAGTAGCAACCTACCACAAAATATTTACTGTCTTACCACCTATAGTTTTGTACCATCCAAGTAAATACAAATAAGTTATTAAATTTTAAGCTACTTAGGTATTTTTGCAATAAAATAAATTATAAATTCTCTTAGGTTTATAAAGTTGTTTTAGCTAGGATTTTGGTTTTTTTTTGTTGGGTGAAAAAGTCACTATTTCTATAATAAATTTTAAAGTGTCTATTTTCCGAATACTAATATGGAAAAAGTGCATATTTTTTATTCTCAATAGGGATATGTCCATATTCATTTTTGTTTTGGTATGTAGCAATTGTTAGTCTTTGACCAAGATGGTATATAACTTGCTTTTCAAGAAGAAACATTGACGAATAAAATTATCAATAATATGAGTTTCTCACATCACATGTTATCAACGTTACAAAAGCTACACGTTTGAGTTTTTGTTTATTTGTCCTCATTCGACCATGGCCAAGAATAGCACCACATGAACTCGCTACCGATGAATATTTGCTGTAGAGACACGCTATAGGTTTGACATATTTACCAATTCTAGAACACGCAATGGAGCAAGATAAGGTTCGACGGATCAGTATAATGATGTCTTTCTCGTAGAATATAGAAAGGCGTATGGATTATGTCCTGCCCATACTTTAAATGAGTCTTTTATAATCCTAAGCATTTGGTTCTTCATGAGCCAACGAACTAGACAGAGGAGGCATCACCAAAACAATAGTTTTAGTGCAAGATCCAACAACAGAAGGTCTTATTTGAATCGTTTGCGCACATTGCACAAATAACTAATGAGCAAATATTAGACCAACAAAAAAAAAACTAATGAGCAAATACCTAACATCCCTCTTATATTGCAATTAAAGCATCACTTGTCTTAGGTTTGGACATTCAGGTACCCGTTCGGGGTCGGATCAGTTTTTTTTTGGGTTTCGGATACCCAAATTTTAGAAGTTTAGAACCCATTCGGATATTTTTTTTTTCGGATCGGGTTCGATTCGGTTCCGAACTTCTAAAATTTGGTTTGTAATATCCGAATGGGTTCTAAACTCCGGATACCCGAAATTTATCCCAATTCTCAAAAAAACTAAAAAAAACTTTTTAAATTTAAATAAAATTTGGTTAAATTTTGCAAAAATTATTTAATTTTGACAAATATAAACAAAGATTTTCGTATTTCGAGTATTTTGGTTATTTCGGTCTAAACATAACTAATATATTTGGTTTGTAATTTTGAGTATTTTGGTTATTTCAAAACTAAAGATATATAATATTTTTAGATATATAATTGTATTTCGTATATTTCGGATATGCGTTCGGGTTTCGATTCGGTTCAGATACCCAAAATATTTTATAAAAAAAAACCATTCGGATATTAATAACTATTCGGTTCAGTTTAATATCTTCTAATTTGGTTTAGTTCCAATTCCGATTCCGGTTCTGTTTTTCGATTCCGAGTATTTTGCCAAAACACCATGAGCTTCTGTGAATATTAAACACCTTCAACTTCTATGAATTTGTTATGTGTAAGTGTGAGTAGTGTTGTGTGTACGGGTATTGAAAGGACCAATACCAGAAAACTCTCTTTATATTCTTTTATATTTAAAAAACCATTTTCTTTATTCTTTATAATCTTTACTAACCAACCAACCATTTTATACAAAGTACAACAAACTACAAACCCAACCCTAAAATTCTAAGTTTTTTGCCGTTATTAAATATTTTTTGGAACGTCTTTTAATTCTCCGAGAGGTACACTTATTTTTTTTTTTTTTCCTTTATCTGTTTTGTTTTTTTCTTCTAAAAACTAACTTTTAGGATATTACCTTACAAAAAAAAAAAAATTAAAATTATTCGGTTACCACCATCGGAAACGGACAAAAGACTTCGACTACCCCACTCAGTGGCACAATCCTGTAATTTCTACTAAAACAATATACCCTTTTCTCGAATTCATCGTCATCTTTGTTTTTTTTAATAAGACTGTACCTTTTGCTCCATTTTTCAATTTTTCTTTTCACAGAAGAGGAGGAAGAGAAAAGAGCAATAAAGCAGGAAACGAAAAAGAAAGAAATAAGCTTCATTGATTTTGGGTTTTTTTTCTTCTTCTTTTTCACTCAATACTTTTGTTTTTATTTTCTTCTAATTCTTGAAGCTGAATCAATGGCTGGAGTTACTGGAATCTTAAAGCTCGAAGCTTGGAGTATATTGTGAAGAAGAAGAACGATTTTTCTCGATTTTTTATTTTCTTCTTTCTTTCTTACTTACCGGAAAATGGCATGTCTGAGTATGATCGCTAGTAGCTTAGATCCTGAACGGAAGCAAAGTGGAGGACTTAGAACAAAACAAGCTGGAAGAGGATCTTGCCGTGGAAGTTAGTCTTTGTTCATCCTTAAAAGAATGTAATAATGGGTTTTTTTAGATTCGTTAAAAAGTTATGTTTTTTTTTAGTTTAAAGTTTTGATTTTCTTTTTCTGGGCAGTTTGAAATTGCAGTGTTGCAAGTGAAGATCGTTTCTTAGTTGAAGCTGAGATAAAAAGAGAGAGAAAGAGAAAGAAGCTATGGGTGTTTTGCTAAGAGAAGCGTTGAGGTCTATCTGCGTTAATAATCAATGGTCTTATGCTGTTTTCTGGAAAATCGGTTGCCAAAATTCAAGGTACTAATCCCATTCTCTAATTATCATAAACCCAAGCTAGATCTTTCAAGGTTTGAATGAGCTTTATATTAGCCAAATTTTAATCAGTTTTGGTATTTGTATGTTAGTTTAAAGTTTGGGAAATTTTGATTCTTCGAACTCAGATCTCGAGGACGAGTAGAATTATTTATCCTTGTTTCACTGTTTTCTTGGAGTTTTGTGTTTGGTTTGATCTTGGTTGTCTCAAAGAATCTTTCGATTTGTAGTTGTTTCTTGACAAAACCATATCCTATTCTTTGGTTTATTGTTTATGAATTGTCTTTCAAGTTCATGACTCTCTTGTCATTTCATTTTTTTTGTTTTGTCTTTGTTTAGCCGAAAATCTTTTGTAATAGTAACTAAATCATGTTGTCTTTTTCTGGTACTAAAAAATTGTAGCATCTTTTGTATTCCAAGTATCTTTAGTTTCCACTAATTTCTTCTTTCATTTTTTTGTGCAGCTTGTTGATTTGGGAGGAATGCTATAATGAAACTGCATCGAGCTCACTTCCTCGAAGAGTTTCTGGACTAGGCATTGATACACAAGGGAATGAGAAAGTTCAATTGCTTACAAACAGAATGATGTTGAATAATCGAATCATTTTGGTAGGCGAAGGGTATGTTATCTCTGTCTCTCCCTTGTATTGTTTTTTTCTTTTTCTTTTATGAAGTGTTACGATTTGCTCACACGGGATTAATGAACTGGATTTCAGGTTAGTTGGCCGAGCTGCATTTACGGGACATCATCAATGGATTCTAGCAAACAGTTTCAACCGCGATGTTCATCCACCTGAGGTTATAAATGAGATGCTTCTCCAATTCTCTGCTGGCATTCAGGTTTGATACTTTTTTTTGTTTTTTCCTGTTTTTGAATAGTTTGGCTTCTCGAGTATATATATATAGGTTTCATTCGTTCGTTCTTCAGACTGTTGCAGTTTTTCCGGTTGTTCCTCATGGTGTTGTTCAACTCGGTTCCTCTCTGCCTGTAAGTTTTGACATTTAACATTTTGGTCTTCACATGCTTGATGCCTGGATTCTTTCCAAGTTACATTGTTATGTAAGATGAGATTCTTGTTCTTGATTTAAATTGTAAACTGTCCTGTGTTCAGATTATGGAGAACTTGGGCTTTGTGAATGACGTGAAGGGTCTTATCCTGCAACTCGGATGCGTGCCCGGAGCTCTCTTATCTGAAAATTACAGAACATATGAACCTGCCGCCGATTTTATTGGAGTGCCTGTGTCCCGGATGATACCTTCTCAATCACACAAGATCCTCCAATCTTCGGCTTTCGTAGCTGAATCTAGCAAACCACATTTCAACTCCACTGGACCATCAGATCATCGAAATGATCAGATGTTTGAAGAAGCTTCCTGTAATCTTGTGGATGAACAGCTGAAGCAGGCAAATCTGGGAGACAGACAACAAGGAGGATGGCAAAACACAACAGGCTTTCTAGCAGCAGCGGAAGTAGTAGCACCTTCAAATCCCGATGCGTGGCTGAATCAAAACTTCTCTTGTATGTCTAATGTGGATGCAGCAGAGCAACAAATCCCATGTGAAGACTCCAGTTCCAAACGTTCGCTTGGAAGCGACGACTTGTTTGATATGTTGGGTTTGGATGATAAGAACAGAAGTTGTGAAAACAGTTGGGGCTCTTCACAGATGAGAACAGAAGTACTCACAAGGGAGTTATCTGACTTTAGGATCATTCAAGAAATGGATTCTGATTTTGGTTCTTCAGGGTATGAACTTTCCGGAACAGATCATCTTTTAGATGCCGTGGTCTCAGGTGCTTGCTCCTCCACAAAGCAGATCTCAGATGATACTTCTGAGTCCTGCAAAACCACTATGACCAAAGTTAGTAATTCTTCGGTTACCACGCCATCTCACAATAGCCCTCAAGGTAACCAGTTATATGAGAAGAAACAAGGGACACCGGTGGGGCCATCATCGGTTTATGGGTCTCAGATCAGTTCTTGGGTTGAACAAGCGCATAGCTTAAAGCGCGAGGGCAGTCCAAGAATGATAATTAAGAATGAAACTGCAAAACCGGCTAATAACCGGAAAAGGCTTAAACCAGGAGAGAACCCAAGACCAAGGCCTAAAGATCGCCAGATGATCCAAGATCGTGTCAAGGAGTTGCGTGAAATCATACCGAACGGTGCAAAAGTAAGTGACAAATTCTTGGCTTTTCGACAATTTAAACAATCCCTTAGAGAGATTATTACTAACAAATAGTAAATGTGCTTTTTGTTTAACAGTGTAGCATAGATGCGCTACTCGAACGTACAATCAAGCACATGCTCTTCTTACAAAATGTCTCGAAGCATTCTGATAAGCTGAAACAAACAGGGGAGTCAAAGGTAATACGAAAAAAATCATAGTTTGTGTCTTCTCTTAGATTCTTGTTCTGATATTACTTTTTGTGTTGTTATAAGATAATGAAAGAGGAAGGTGCGTTTGGAGGAGGAGCAACATGGGCTTTCGAAGTCGGGTCAAAGTCTCTGGTCTGTCCAATTGTCGTAGAGGATCTTAACCCGCCTCGCATTTTCCAAGTTGAGGTAACATTACTGCCTCTCCTACAAGCAAGGTTCTAAAGGAAACCATTTATACATCAAATTTAGTGTTTCTAAGTTGTCTTTGATGGTGTATTTGTTACAGATGTTATGCGAACAACGAGGATTCTTTCTAGAAATCGCTGATTGGATCCGAAGCTTAGGATTGACGATCTTGAAAGGTGTCATTGAAACTCGAATAGACAAGATTTGGGCTCGCTTCACTGTTGAGGTATATTACAAGTTAAAAAGTTTGTTTAATTGGTAAAGTTGAGAGATTCAAAATGATGTTTTTAGATCACTAAAACTCGAGTTGAAATCGGATTTATAGGCGAATCGAGATGTAACGAGGATGGAAATATTCATGCAACTGGTGAATATTTTGGAGCAGACGATGAAATGTGGAGGAAACTCTAAGACTACTTTGGATGGTATCAAAGCTACAATGCCCATTACAAACACCTTACCGGTTACTGGTGGCTGTTCAATGTAAAACAAAAGTATTGACCGTACCGGAGTTAAACCGGTTTTGGTTAAGGTGGATTCATATAGAGGTTACGAGCGAACCGCTCCAGGATTTTAGGCTCGTCTTATGACTAACTAAAGTCAGTCTGTAAAACAGAGATGGTTTATTTTTTGAAGTTTTTTTACTTTTTTTTGTTTGTACATTTAAATGCTTTTTTTTCTCTCTTTTGGGATTTTTGGCGAATTTTATTTTATGTATTGAATCTCATTTGTGTGGATTTATTACTTTTAACTTCTGTGGAGTCTGATATAATTAAGAGTTAATCATGTTACTTGGCTGTAAATTTTAGTTAGTTCTCTTAAAGTTTTGCATTTACCGGTTTAAGTGTTGAAACAATTTCACGAGTTTCAAGGCCGGTAAAAGAACCGGTCCATCAACAGCTTTAACAGTTTACACAAGCTCACATGTATTTTTGTACCTTTATGTTACTTTGATTAACTCTATGTATATTATTAGCTTATTATTATTATTTTTTTTAAAAACAGAGGCTCTACTTTCAATAAAATTCACTCTTTATTCAGAATGTGAGGTTGAGATAAAGAAAGAAAAAAAGCTATATTGGTAGTTACAATACTTTAATAAACAGCCTTATAACTAATTTGTGATGGATGTCTTAATCCACTCCTAATTTACATTTTTTAAAATCTTGTGTTCTTACGCATTTGTGGATCAAATACAATTAAAACTATGGTGTTTCATTCACTAATTAGCGATGGATGTCTTAATCCAATCCTAATTTACATTTTTTTTTCAAAATCTTTGAGTTCATGCACATTTTTTGTGGATCAAATTTAGTCTAATTAAGCTCAAATACAACTAAAACTATGTTTGTTATTACAATAGTTCTTTGTTGCTTTCTGCTTTTACCCTTTTGAGGTACCTAAAGTTTGCTGCAAAAGGTGCATGAACTATTTTGCTCTTGCTTTTTAGACTTCTCTCCACTCTACAGATTATGATGGGATAATCGACAGGACATTATGATCTCACAAATTTTCATTATATTTTCTTGGGCCCTTCAAATTTCTTCCTCACTTTTAAAATATGCTTCCAATACTTTATCAACAGAGTTACTAGGCTAGATATGTATATTCTTTACATAATACTATATACCATTTTCAGTTGTAAACATTAATCACCAATTGTATCTTATTATATAAAGTTGAATGTTTCAAAGTTGGTAACTCATCTAATCGTGATACATAATATTAACAATAAAAAAAAATTTTAATCGTGTCTTAATATTAAAAGGTTAAGTTATTAAAAAAATAAAAAATTTAAATTTATAATCGATTCATAATCGTAAAAGCAAAGTTATTAAAAAAGGAAAAATAATAAATTTCTAAGTGAAATCAAACAATGGAATACTAATTCTAAAAGGAAAAGAATTCTAACTATTCACCTCTATATAAATAATTTGGCAGTCTCTCAATTTCACAACAAAATATCAAAAGATCAATAGTATTTTCCAAAACTATTCGTTGCATGTGTTCCACCAAATTTTCCCTTCAAGATAATATATTTGTTTAATAGAAAACTTTGTTTCTAAATTTTATTTTTCATGGATTATAAAATATTAAAATATAAATCTTATTTTATTTATTTACAGGTGATATGATTATGTTTTCTCCTTTTTGTTTTTAGTTTTTTTTTTCACGGGTTATAAAATATTAAATTATGCAAAGCCTCATCTAGTACTATATAATTTAGAGTGAATTGAATAAATAGTAACAAATTCAAAAATAGGATATATCAACTTTTTTTCTTGCTTAGAGATTAAAAAAAAGATTCGATTTGCCATTTCCCTTTAATATGGTATCATTTGGATTTTAAAGTTGTAAAAATAGCAAAAAAATTATGCATTACAAATATCTCTACCCCTACATCTACACTAATAATTCTACGTGCATTGTTTAATTGGTTGATTCAAATATGTAAACATGAATCAACCAATTACTTCAATATGTATATATTTACATTTTGTGGTCTATTTTTAGATATCGAATACTACACATTGTTTTCGGACTCACATGCATGTAGTGTTCATATATAACATTTTTGTTGAATGAATATCTACCAAAACATCTTCACATTTACTTTTGTTGAAAGAAAATTAGTGATTTATGCTTCCGTCGAAGGATATGTCTCAAAAAAAAAAAAACAAATTGGTGTGTGAGCAATTAAAAAAAAAAAATTGGTAACGCGAAACGATGTCGTTTTAGTCTGAGCAATTACATTTTTTTTTAATTGGTTTAATTTCAAATCAGATCAAACCGTTGTGCCATCTGTCAGCCACATAAGCAATTGTTAACGGAAAACTCACACCGTTTATGATTTTGGTAAAATTGACCAAATTTCATAATGTCATGTAGTAAATTCAAATTATATTCAAATTATTAAGGAGTTCATGATGTTTTTAGCATTGATCGATACCTCATATATGAATAATCATGAGTCGAATACTTCGTGGGGGGAATATACTAAAATTGGCTATGAACATCATCGAAATGCATGTCTATTCTCCGGAGGCTAATTGAAAGAATGACCTACTAAGAAACGTTTTTAGTATACATTCTCCAAGTGAGGAAAAAAAATCAAGAAATACAAATATTAGTAATTTTTAAAGTTAGTTGAGACAAGTCTTGAATTTTTCCCTTGAAGGGAAGAAGATGAATAAAATGAACCATTCAATAATAAAAAAGTCTTGAATTTTTCTCAAGTTATAAACGGTTATCGAACAAGGATGAAACCACAAAAGAGAAGTAGCCTAGAGATATGGGGATCATGATGTTTGAACGCTAAAAACGTTATATGGTTATTGTGACACCCGCTTTTTACTTAACCAAGACGGCATGTCAAAATATTGATTTATCACACAAGAAATCGCTTGCAAGTCAAAAATGTCATTTTCATTTCTAAATATTGAATCCAAATGTTTACATAAATCCAAATTTAAACTTAAACAACGAAAAGTCAAAAATCACGATAAAATATCTTAAAAATAATAAACAAATAAAGAATAAACAAAAAATCACCTTCAAATCTTCCCCAAAACCCAATACCACACCAAGACGACTACTCATGCACATCTTCGAGCTCATCTGCAAAGTAGAGGAATGAGTAATTTGGAATACCCAGTAAATGTAAGTCCTATGGACCCACGATATCCACCACAATCATTCACATAACGACAAACGCAAGTTATAAGCTAAAACATCAATCACAACAAGTTCAAAGACACTCAAACAACAAAAATTGACGCATGATCCTATGGTGTATATCGATCCCCACAAGCAACACTCGATGACATACCGATTCGGGCTCGTCAACCAATCTGATTCATGGCGTGTCCATCACCTCACCACGACATAAAAATAAACACAAAATCACTTATGATAATGGAAACACCACATACCCGTAATCTCTCTACCGCAACATCAACCGCCTAGTGCCCACACAAGCAACAATCATATTTGTTTTAGCATCTTAACATGTCTAATTGTTTCATAGAATCATCAAAAAGCAACACATGTATCAATATTATATGTATATAGGTAATATATTCAAACAACAATCAAATACGCGTGTACTTATAAATAACATGGAGATATGAACGTTTTAACAAATGACTACTCATCACGAGGTGAATATGAATGAAAGACGAAGAGATCACGACTAGTCCTCACCTTAGTCTTGTTTGGTTGATGGAGAAACATATCAAAGAAGAGAAAGATGTGGATCGGTGGTGACTAAGGCAAAAAACAACCCTTGCTGGTACATGGCGCGAATCCTCGATAGTGGTGCGTTGGCTTCTCCTCACATGTGTAATGGTAGGGGCTTCTCGGCTTGGAAACACAACGGTCAGTGGAGTGGTGGTGGTGGTGGTTCGATAGTGCTGAAATTTTGGTTGGAAAAATTACTCACCGATTTCCTACCAACATACCACGATTTAGTAATTCGGTGGGAAAATTGTTGCTTATTTGCAACCAAATATATCGATCGCGATTCTGTGGGAAATTTGCGACCGATTACCAACCAAATTAAAACCGTTAGGAAATCCGTGGGAAATCAATCGCAAATTCCCCACGGATTTTTTTTCGTCGGATTGCCTGAGATATTTTTTGGGAGCGCATGCATGAGATATTTGTGGGAGTTAAAAAATCCGTGGAAAATCCGTGGGAATGTCTGAGATTTTTTTTGTATATAAATCGTTCTTCTCTTCTCAGATTGGGTTATAACAAACAAATCACTATAGAAATGGAATCAAATCTCTGTAATTTTCGATCGTGGATGTATAACACTCGTGTCGATTCTAGTACCGGGCTGATTACGAAAGAGTTTGAGAAGGGTTTGATTGAGCTCATGGGATTTGCCACAAACCAGGACATATGCCAAAAAAGGGTAAGATGTTCTGCCCATGTCCTTCATGTGATAATAATAAGTTTATTATCGTAGAAAAAGTGTGGAACCACTTGTATAAGCGAGGATTTAGGCCAAATTACCATATATGGTATAATCACGGGGAAGTTGATTCAATGAATTTGGCTAGTACGAGTGCTCATGTGACTGATAGGGTAGAAGAACCTAGATTTACAATGGAATCTAGAGATACAGTACAAATGGTAAATGATGCGTTTCGTGAGAATATGCCCTCATTTATGGAAGAAGACAATAGAGTTGAGGAACCAAATTTAGAACCGAGGAGATTTTTTGATATGTTAGACGCATCTAAATAACCAATATATGATGGTTGTAAAGTGGACCATTCTCCTCTGTCAGTTGCAACCAGATTGATGACCATAAAAACATATTATAATTCGGCGGAGGATTGTGTTGACGCAATTGCTGATTTTGTGAAAGACTTCTTACCACAAGATAATTTGTGCCCAACGTTCTACTACGAGGTAGACAAACTTGTTGCTTGTATGAGTTTGCCTTTTCAGATAATCGACGCGTGCATTGACAATTGTATGATCTACTGGGGAGCAAACGCAAATTACTTGTCATGCCGGTTTTGTGGCAAACTTCGGTTTCAGATGACCACTGGGAGAGTTCGAGTTCCGTATAAGCGTATGTGGTATTTGCCGTTAGCAGATAGGCTGAAAAGATTGTATCAGTCTGAGCGAACAGCGGGAGCTATGAGATGGCATGCAGAGCATTCAAATGAAGGAGAGTTTGCGCATCCCTCTGATGCAGAGGCATGGAAACACTTTCAGTCAGTTTATCCAAATTTTGCATCGGAGAGCAGAATCGTCTATCTCGGATTATGTACTGATGGTTTCAACCCATTTGGGAAGCATGGAAGGCAATATTCACTATGTCTAGTTATTCTCATGCCGTACAATTTACCCCCGTCGTTGTGCATGACGAGAGTTTCTGTTTCTTACCGTACTTGTACCTGGCCCAGAACATCCAAAGAGATCCCTTGATGTGTTCTTACAACCATTGATTCACGAGTAACAAGAGTTATGGGAACACGGAAGTGAAATCTATGATATTTCATGTCAACAGAATTTTAGGATGCGTGCGGTGTTTATGTGGACAATCAGTGATTTTCCGGCGTATGGAATGCTATCCGGATGGACAACTCATGGAAGGTTATCATGTCCCTTGTTATTGGTTGAGTCTTCGTCATTTTTTTGGCTTAATTTTCTGGGTTTCTCTTAATCTTGCATATGTGTTGAGTAAGTATCTTAATTTTTTTATTGTAAATGGAGATGATGAGCCGTGAAGAGTTTAATCGTTTTGTGGCGGAACATGGTCCGTTCACTCCCGACAATACACCCACATTTTTCAGTTTGAGACTTTTATGTCTCAACATCGTCCGGACACTATTAGAAGCACACAACGCCCTTCCTCCACATCTAATCCTGAGACACAAGGATCATAACATACCCCTATATTTACGGTCGATGATCTTTTGGATGCTCCCGGACGCCACCTTCTCACTCAACTCCATCCCCAACTCAAAGGAGGAGCTACATGGTAATTTGACAATTACATATGATTAACGTTTCACTCTTAATTTTATTTACTATTGCTACCTTGTTTCTTTGTATTGATGTAGGTTTAAGCGTGACGTGACCAGGAAAATAACGAAATTGATTTTAAGGATAATGAAAACGGATCTGAAGAAGGCATATCCCACATACCGCAAGCTACCTATTGAACACAAAAATCGGTGGTTCCGAAATTTTGCGGTATATAAATATATCATGTTTGTTTTAATCTTCATGCATATATTTATAAAATCTTCATGCATAATTTTGCGGTATGTATCATATTTTTTTCGTAGCGAGAGTTTCATTGGGACCAGAGCATTTCACCGACTGTGAGACAAGCATTTGATAAACAAGCTTCAACTTCTTACACAAACAACTTGAGCGATTGGAAGGACAAATGGAAGCTCGATTTAGACAAACCAGAATGGCTCGGGGATGAAGCTTGGAAGGGTTTCATCAACTTGTGGACCGATGGTGATGTTTCTTCAAGGGCTGAAACTAACTCGGTGAACCGAAAAAGCGAGAGGGGTGGTGATGGCCCATTTGTACATCACATAGGCTCTAATTCTTACGAAAGACGTTGTGACGAAATGGTAAACCAATTTTTATTAACAAATTTTCAGATTGCACATTAATTCTTAATTAAGTATAGACTAACTAAATTTCTTATTCCATGCATGTAAGACTGTTGAAAAGGGAGAAGAATAGCATGGTATGATCGAGTTTATGGAGGAGGTACACACATGTAAAAAGACCGGCGTCATACCCGACAAAAAGACCAAGCGGGTTGTGGAAGCGGTTAAAGAAAAGGTCCAAAGCGATTTATAAAATCTTAAATGAAGATGGGTCAGTTCAATCAAATTGCCTTTTCCTAGGTGATGTTGTGTGTTTTAGTGTAAGTTCTATTATATAATATCATATATGATGTTGTGTGTTTTGTGTGTTTTGTTGCATATATGCGTGTGTGTTTTAGTTTTAGTTTTAGTTTTGTTGCAATTCATCACTTCCGTTTTTAGCATTCCATTTTTTTTCTCTCTAATCTCAGGAATTATCCAATGTCAAAGGACGATATTACGGGTTATGTACACTCTTAAGTTCAAGATCGATTTCAAGTTGTAAGTCTTGTGATCATGATATGGAACAAGAAAAACAATTACGGTTGGCAAACGAGAAGATCAAGACTATGGTTGAGACCATCCAGTACTTGTCAGGCTTTGCAAAGCGGATGCTCATTAAGTTTCTCGAATTGCAGTAGGAAGACGATGCAGATGCAACCTAAGATGAGACTCAAGAGTAAATTTGAATTTGGGTTTTTGTGTGTATTGTATTGTTTGGTTTAAGTTAACATTTTAGGTATATGTGTGTTTTGAATACTTAGGTTTCACTTAACATTTTAATTTTTTGTATGAAAACTTGTTTTTATGTTAAATTTTACATTTTTAAATTTTAAATTTATAAAATTATATTATTATAATATTAAAATTCTGATTTAAATTTTATACGAAATGGTGGAAAATTCCTGGGAAAAAGTGTGAAATGTGGTGGGGAAACCGTGGAAAATAGTGGTGGAGATACCATGGGAAATAGTGGTGGGAAAACCGTAGGGAAAAATGGTTGGAAAACCGTAGAAATATGTGGTGGATAAACGGTGGGAAAGTGTGGAGGAGAAATCGTCGGAACATTCCTGACTAATTTCCCACCGATATTTCCGACCATTTTAGTGACATATATTTTGGTGGGAAATTGCCAACCATTTTCCCACCATTTTTGAATTTGCAATGATCGATGTCCCACCATTTTTGAATTTGCAATGATCGATGTCCCACCATTTTTTCCATGAAAAAATTGTCGGGAATAGGCTTTTTCCATCAATTTCCCACCAATATTTCTGTGAAATTTTAACATGGTTTCTTGTAGTGTGGTGATGGTGGCGTGTTCTCACGATTCCTTATTTTATAAGGGGAAGAGGGATAGAAATCCCTAAGTTTCTCCTCGTTGGGATGTACTCTCTTGAATTGTATCATTAACTCTCGAATCTGGATTAATGATGTTACAGTTGTAGTGTGGTATCAGAGTCAAACTCGCATGAAAATGTTGAATGATGTGAATTGAATAGTCAGAATAATGATATTTGTTCACTTTGTTCATGATGAAAACATTGTGAAGGTGCATGTAATCCGTAAAAATTTTAAATAGTGATTCATTGATTAGTCTTATTTATTAAAATTAGTTAGTTTAATTTGATGGCAAACAAGAATTCAATAATTAGGCGTTCTTTTCTAGTTTCTCTCTCATCGGTCTCTCCGCATTCTCTTATCACCGCGCCTCCTTCTTGTTTTCTCCGGTGACCGGCGCGCAATAGCTCTTTAGTGCCGGCGCCGGTTCTAGTCTCTGGTTCTTCTTTTTCTCTGTGGTTTATTGCTTTGGTTGATATCAATTGGAGGGAAGATGAAATTGGAGAAGCTTTGTTCGGAGCTTTCAAATCTGGTGAGGAAATCTGGTTTCTGGAGGTGCATCGCCGATCCTGTGTGACGATAGTGCGGCTTTTCCGCAATCACAGCCTCAAATTCCAGATCTAGATCTTCTTAGATTCGTCGTTCGTGTTCGGTTAGGGTTTGATCTTTGTGGTCGCCTCTCTTCGGGTGCTTCTGGTTCTTCCTTCTGTTTTCTTCTTTTCGTCGTTTACTAGGACTAGATAAGTGATATGCGCATTATGTGGTATTAAAACTATATCTAATTCTAATTTGTTATTTTTTAAATTTCATTTTAATTATTTATCTTTTTACGCTTTTAGTATATTTTAATATTTTGGTTGGTCACTACAAATTTAATTAAATAAATTCAATAGTTTGTATTCTTCTAGATTTTTATATACCTTTTTTTTGCAGTACCTACATACTATTTTTCTTAT
This sequence comes from Eutrema yunnanense, assembly GCA_002933935.1. Classification (NCBI taxonomy): domain Eukaryota; kingdom Viridiplantae; phylum Streptophyta; class Magnoliopsida; order Brassicales; family Brassicaceae; genus Eutrema; species Eutrema yunnanense. Next base: position 889,547 of record PKML01051522.1, read on the forward strand.
GTTTATGGTTAAAAAAAATATTATACTTGTCACCATTTTTAAGACAGTAAGTGTGTCGTCTTTTTGTGTGCTGTCAACATTGCTTGATGACAATTTTCGTGCCACATTTTTTTTGTTTTGGGATAAAAGCCACAATTGTTTTTCATTTTTTGTTACTCTGTTTATATTGATTACACGTTAATAGTACATGGATGGTAAGAAATTGGAACTAACTCAACATATTGAATACCAAAACTACCTCGATATAGGTTTTGATTTGATTCTCTTTTGCTAAAAATTGTCTGTTTTTTAAACTGCATGATCTAATGTACTTGTGCGTTTAGATACTTTAAAAACAAAAATTGTTGGAGTGTTATTCATCATAATATTTGGCACATACAACAACACCAACGATATGCAATCCACTTTTTTTTTTGTCAACGCAATCCACTTTTTATTATTAAAAATGTTTAACTGTGGACTTCATCCACAACTTTTTCTTCCCAAAACTTAGCATGTTTTAAATATTTCGCATCTTCGATTCCATTAAACTATTATAATTTGATACGAAGAAAGAATTCTCAAGCATGTGTTTCTCTTGAAATATGATGTAGAATCGCAGTTCCACTCGCGATATGGTATACAATAATTTGTATTTCTCTTTACATGTATGTTTTGTTATGGTAGTGTTTGAACATTCTCAAGCATTTTTTTTTTTTACTATTTTAGTTTTGAAATTTATATATATATTTTTTTAAAAACACAATATCATAACATTTTAAAATTTCAAGCCATGTAAAAATATCAATTTTTTTTTTACATGGTTCCAATAAAATTTACGTGTAAATACTCGATTTCCATCTATTGTATATGTAAGCAAAGAAAAAAAAAGATTCTTGACCTAATTTCTTATTTTCTAGAACAAATTTGTAGAGAGGTTTTCGAAAAACTTAATTATCCTTGATTTTCTTTTGAATTTTGGATCTCCTAAATCTCATTTTTTATTTAGTTCTAACTATTTATAATCATTTAGTGCCTTTTTAAATCTATTTTTTGTTCTCTACTATTGTTTATTCATAATTTTATTTATTTGTTCTTATATTTGTCCTATTTTACATGTTCTCGACTTTGTAAAATTAATTGTGAAAACTTATCTTTACCACAAATTTATAGTATTTTTGTGACTCTCAAATGATGTAAATTTCATTATAAAAAATTATATATATTTGAACCAAAATTGAATAAATTTTTTTTTTCACTCTATGAAGTAACATCTAATTTACATTCTTGATTTCATAAGCACATTCTAACATTTTAAATAGGATAAATCTTCAATTCAAGTTTTTGGTTAAAAATCTGACAATATATCATTTTCAATAAAATATTTCATTATTTTTTTTATCCAATTAGTATCAAAATTTGTTTTAATTCTTAATATCGAATTGTCACGTTTTTCTATTTATTTACACTAATTTTGTTTGTATTTTTGTAATTTATATTAAATAAAAATAATGATAAATATAAATAAATATTTTCAATATAATTTAATGTTACAATTTGTGCTTTTGCTGGTGTGGGCATCCTAGATGGAGAGAGAACTCTGCTATTATATATAAGATTTGGTTTTTACAGAATTTGATTGGTGCTTAACTGTTGTGGTTTTGGCCTCCTTTGGTGAGCCAAATTTAGAACTTTTATCACCGCTAATTCTCTGTTTGGTCTTAGTTGTTGAAGCTTGGTACGCCTGCTTTGATTCATCTTCTCGAGTTAATGTTGTTTAGAGTGCGACTAGGATTCGGTTATTAGGATTCGTCTTTTGGATGGTATTATGCTGTAGAGACATCTACTAGGCTTTTTCTAAGGCTTTTTGGGGTATGAGGTTAGGCTTCAAGACGATGCAATGGTTTTGATTTTCAGTTCTTCTCTTGCAAGGGGGTAATTGGTCTTTTGTTTGTAGATGGCTGAGGCTGGTATGCGTGTGTTCGTGTGTAAGAGTTGGTGATCCTTTTTGGCTTATCCCTAATCGGAGTTACAAGGTTTCGTTACTTTGTGCATTTGTCTTCTCGAATGCATCAATCCATTGGAGTAACCGTGTTTGTAGTTATTGGCTATGTTCTCGTTCCAGTCATGCGTTCATTTATGTCGGTGATGCTGCGCTTTGGAGATCGGTTTAGGACAAACTTTGGTTTTGGTTTATTTCGATTCTCATATCTTTTGGTTCAGTTCCGGCGATTACAAGATCTTTGAAAAAAGTTTGTAGGTAAAAATTGGTTCAGCAGTTCGGTTTAGTATCTTTGTTTCATTAGCGGTTATAGCAAATTTTTAATTATTTTGCTTTCCTTTCATGTTTTTCTTCGGTTTTGTTTTCAGAGATATATATATATTCTTATTCTGCCAGCGTTGTGTATTAAACCGTATTCCATTTTTGTATTCTTTCTTGGTATTTTATAATAAAAAAAATTTAGACGACAAAAAAACGTGCTAAAGTATTCTTAAGATAAAACTACAAAGGGATTCTTAACACGTGTGAGAGAAACCAAAAATATGGAATAATAACTTCTGGTTTTCTAATTTTTTTGGAATACGCTGAGAAAGTTGGAGCCAGTGCATGTCACACTGAACACGTAACAACAAGAGATAGAATTCTATTTGAATTCTATTAAGAATAAAAATATACGTACTATGTTGCAAGAAAACGTGAAACAAAAAAACACACAATGTCCCTAGTTCACTTTCTTTTGTTAAACAAGTTTGATGAATAATATAACATTTGGAGGATTCAAATATCACCGGTAGCATGGAAGGTGGGGTTGTTCCACACACGGAGAATCCGGATTCGATTTTCACTCTATAAGCTGGTATTTAAAACATTATTATGATCATGTGGGAAGCTGGCACTGGGCTTCGGCCCAGTTGAAAATCCGTGAAAGGGTTTTGTCAGTTGGGTCCACTCACTTTAGGCAATAGTCGAAAGATGTAAAGTCTTTATGGTTTGACATGAGGTAACCAGCCCTCATCTCCCCAGTCTGATCTCGACCGGACAACGTAGATCATCAAAAAAAAAAAAAATCACCGGAAACACGAAAAAAGACAATTAGAGTGTATTTAATTATTCATTGATCGATGTAAACTAAAACTAGGAAAAACATTTTAAAAATGAAATTAAGAATTAAAGTGTCTGATTTGAGGGCGAAACTAATCAATACTCAACTTCTGAAAGAGGAAGAAAAATGATATTATACAAAGTGGAGTTTGATTCCTTGTTAGTGAGTGCGGTGACTCAGCACTTGCATTTTCCTTGTCATCCTATTGCGCCACTTCCCCCTTCAACTGAAGTACAAAACCATCAAATCATGAACTCAAGTTATAGTCCATGGCATTTAGCTGTTTTTTTTTTTTTTAACATTGACATTTTGCTGTTAAGAGTAACTCCAAGGGTAACACCAAATTTGGTGTTTCACTTTATTTTTTATTTTCAATCATAACATCAAATCTCACACTAAAAATATTTTATTATTATATTATTAAATTAAGATTCTTTTTTAATAGTTTTGATAAATACTAATTATTTTTATAACTGATTAATTATAATTTAAATATACGATTATAATCGATAAATAAAAAATAGTAAAAAATAAATTACATCGTACTAATTCTAAGGATTAGTGTATTCGGACAATATATAAGTGTTTAATTAATGCATTTCGAAATTTTTTTGGTGTTTTCATTTAAAATTTCATATTATTATAAATGAAAAATTACAAAAATATTAATGGTATATTTAATTTTTGGTTACAAATATAATCAATTAATAAACAATAAATTAATCATATTATTTAATAAAAAACAAAAAAATATATTTTAATATTCGGTGTTATGAACAGTATAACACCAAATATGATGTGCCACTGTTCATAAAACACCAAAAAACAATTATAGCGTTGAAGATGGCGTTCGATTGGAGCTTCATGCACGCCAAATTTAGCGTGATGGCGTCCCCTTGGAGTTGCTCTAATAGTTAGTAAATTATTTCCAGAACTTTTACAATTTTTTTTTTGTTTTACATAATTAGGGATCCCGAGTCAAAACTCATATTTATTTCTGGCTAAAACCTAAACTTATCCTCATGATCTATGGACTAGCATATATTCTTGTCATAATTTAATACATCCACAATGACTAACCTTAATTGAAATAATAATAATAGAAAGATTTGAAACTTCATACACCAAATCCATATGAGTTTTTTAACCACTGAACCATCATTTGTTTATTTTATTTTATAAACTATTCATAATTCTTAAAAAGGTTGAAATTTTATATAATCTTTGTTTTGGTATAAGAAATTAGATAAAATTAGTCTAAATATGTTTTGATCATGAAGTATGAAAATATAAAAGTTATAACAAAAGGTGCCTTTAATAAGAATTAAGATAAAAATTGCAAGCTATAAGAGCATGCATTTCTTAATTCTAGGGCAACTTGTGTTTATGGAGTGTTAGATATTCTTGTCATTTAAGACATTCACAATAGCTAATCTTGATTAAAATCACAGTAGAAGGATTCGAACCCTTCATCCCCCGATTCTATATGAGTCTTTCAATTACTGAACCAACATTTGTTGATTTTTTTTTAATAAACTATTCATAATTCTTAAAAAGGTTGGAAATTTAATTAATCTTCGTGTTCGTATAAGAAATTGATAAAATTAGTTTAAATATGTTTTGATAATGAATTATGACTCTATAAAAGATATAACAAAAGGTGGCTTTAATAAGAAATAAGAAAAAAAAATTGCAAGCTATAGGGGCATGCACTTCTTAGTTCTAGGGCAACTTGTGTTTCTGTTTCCCATTATCACATAACAAATAGATTTTATAAGAAGTTGGGTAAGTATGATTTTGGAATGTGGCTACTTGTCCTTTTTGTTTTTTGAAAAGACAACTCATCTACTTTACTATATGTCGTAATCAATATGGAGTTTAAGTATTAGTGTCCTTGTATTTAGATTTTTAGTGGTCATCCTATCTACGACTTGGTATTTTTTTTCTTTATCTTGTATAGCATAGAATTTGATAAGAAGAAAGTTAACGAGGCTTGTTTCACTAAGCTATAGTCCAAATTTAAGATATTCAAGATGCCTCGATCGATTTTTCAAAAGGTTGATCTTACTTTTTTCTCATTTTTGGTATATAGAGTAGCCCTGAGACGGAGCCGGATATCCGGCCAAAATGAGGGTATCCGCATCCGCCTCCGGCCGGATGTGCTATTTCACCATCCGCCTCCGCCTCCGAAAACCCGGATATCCGAATAATCCGATTTTTTTTTTTTTTTTTTTAATGGTTATGCTGGTAACCCGCAAACCCGCGGTTCTAAAACTTTCGATCCGCACCGACCCGCATTGTAAAACCCTCGATCCGCACCCGCCCCGCTTAAAAAAAAAAACTCGACCCGCACCCGCCCTGCGGCGGGTAAAAACCCGCGAACCTGCGGGTAAAAGATCAAATTGACAGGCCTAGAGGACGAGCGTCGTTAGAGGTGTCGGGATGCTGGAGCGGGATGATAAGCTCATAATGTCAATGGGCTTGTTTGGTTATTGTGTTGGGCTTGGCTGAGTTGTGGCCCAATATTCTCGATTTTTTTTTTTTTTTATTCTCTTCTCGATTCTTCTCTTCTTCTTCCTCGTTTATTCTGTTTCTCATCTTCTTTCTTCTGAATTTCTTACCTCTTTCTTAAGACATATAAGATCTACACCAGATCTTATCACGGGATGACCTTGACGGGTCGGACCAGAAGGCTTGGCAGAAGAAGATGAACCGTTTAAAAAAAAAAAAAAAAAAAAAAGACGGATGTGCGGAGCTCCGGCAGTGACTTATTTCACCATCCGCCTCCGCCTCCGCCTCCGGCCGGATCCGTAAAATCATTATCCGCCTCCGCCTCCGCCCATACCGGATATCCTATTTTTCAGAGCGGAGCGGATGCCGGATCCCGGATATGAAGTCTCAGGGCTAATATAGAGTAGAGGCTGCAAGTTGAGCTAACCCAGTGAGGCAAAATCCAACCTGATTTTTTATTAGAGGCCTCAATTAACCTAAAGATATTGGTTTCAATGGTCCATCCCTGCTTGTACAATAAATTCAATATATGTTATGAAAAAGTGATATTTTTGTCTTTTTTTTTTATGCTTAGATCAAGATATAGGGAATAAATGATTTTACTTTAAGAGATTGTTGGAGATGTACACTTTTTATATTGAGATTTTATAATTATATAATATTATATGATTATAACATATTACTAAAAGTTATTTATAACTTCTATGTCAAAATAAGTTTAAACTTTTTTTTTGGTTAACAAGATGTTCCAAGTCTTTAATCCATAATTTCTTTCGGTTCGGAACCAATTTTTAGTAATATCTGTTAAAACATAAACCATCTTTTCCAAGCGAAGATTTGAACTCAGAGGCAAGGATTCAACCTCTCCTTAAAGAAATCCTTGCATAGCGCTTGCTTACTTTTAAACATACTATCAATGTTATGTGATCATTCTGAATCAGAAATAAAACAAATTGCATAAATAATTTAGTAGATCTAATATGGATTATATGACTAATGAACATCAGGTTTTATGTTTAAGGTTTTTGCAGTGTAGTGGTATAAAAAACACGTCAGCAAAAAGGGGATTCTAGAGGCGATTAGGGTTTTTCAAAAACACTGCAGCACGCAATGGATCCCGGCGGCGCAGCCGCCAGTATCTCGTCGAAAGTGGGTGGGAAAACATCGCCGTCCATCTCAAGCAAACCAAAGGAGACTTCAATCAAACCTTCGTGGGCAAACGTAGTGAAAAGTCACAAAAAACTAAGTCAATTCGATTTTGCAGAAGCAGAGGAGGATGAATCGGGAAGAGGAATTGTCCCAGGAAACGTACTTGAGGATACACCTCTCTGGGAGGACCTTCTCATTGGCCGGTTCCTATCAACAACACCACATGTAGCTAAGATACATGTAATAGTAAACAAAATCTGGCCTCTAGGAGATAAAACGATTCGCGTGGATGTTTTTTTCGTTGATGATCGGACGGTAAAATTCAGGATAAAGGATCCCGCAGTGAGATCAAGGGTTTTACGTCGCGGTATGTGGAACATCGCTGACGTTCCAATGGTAGTTTCTAAATGGAGCCCTATCATTGAGGACACGCAACCGGAGATTACAACAATGCCAATGTGGGTCGTCCTAAAAAATGTCCCCCATGAACTGTACTCTACGAAGGGATTGGGATTTCTTGCGAGCAAAGTAGGAGAGCCGAAGAGACTACATCCGGATACAGAATTATGTAAGAAGTTTGAAGAAGCGAAAAACTTTGTCGAAGCAAATCTAAAGAAAGAACTACCAAAGACTTTCAAATTTAGAATGCAGAAGGAAGAGGAAGTAGAAGTGGAATATTCATACCCATGGTTGCCTCCTAGATGCACAAAGTGTGAAAAATGGGGGCACTCAACAGAAGTTTGTATTGTAGACTCGAGGAAGACTACAAATCTTCAGCATAAGGAAGCTCAAAAGAATTCGGACGTTAATCTGCAGAGATCAGAGGCAAAAAGGAATACTGCAGAAGTTGGATTGAACTCTGATGGAGAAGAGAGGATTGAACCAGTGGAACCACACTCTGTAGTCGTAAGGAAGGAAGCTGCGATCAAGGAAGTGGAGAAGAATAAGGTTGTAGAGACATTGATGGAGAAATCGATGGAGGAAGACATATCTGAGGAGGAGAAAGAGGGAAGTTGGGAACCTGTTTCCCCATCAAAAATGGGAAGAGAAAGGGAGATACAGGAGGCTGAGCACAATGTTGTCTCACCATCACGATTCACCATTTTAGCAGAAGAGGAGGAGGATGTGGGAAAACAGAGAGAGGAATTGGAAGAGTTGGATAAGGAAGAAGGTGAAATCGAAATTGATTCTAGCTCAGAAGCTCAGCTGGGATTTAGCGACAATCCGGAGGAAAAAGGACTCCGTCCATCCCTCCCACGAGCCTCTAAATCCACCCATAAATTTGTTTCAGATTTTTCAACTCAAAACATGAAGGATAATCTCCCTAGTGCTGCGAGTAAAAAAGGACGAAACAAAAAATCTCAATAATGTCGGGTTTCTTTCGGAATGTGCGCGGCTTCAACAAATCATGTAAACATTCCGTAGTAAGAAACTGGGTGAACGTCAATTCTTTTCAATTTGGGTGCTTATTGGAGACAAGAGTCAAGAAGAATAAAGCACAGTCGATAGTATCGTCAATTTTTCCAAACCGGTCATTTCTATCAAATTATGAGTTCAATAAATTGGGCCGGCTATGGGTTGTGTGGAGGGAGAACGTTAGGGTAACTCTGGTGTTCAAGAGCAGTCAAATAATCACCTGCTCTATCTTGATGGAGGGACAAGTAAATGAATTTTACTGTTCATTTGTTTATGCCTCCAATTTTGAAGAAGATAGAAGAGTTTTATGGGAAGATTGAAGGAATCATCATGATTCGCCGAGGTTCCGGAATAAAAATTGGATCGTATGTGGAGATTTCAATGAGATTTTAGCAGGGGAAGAGCATTCTCGGTACGCACTCTCTCCTACAATCTCTCAGGGCACTCGGAATTTTCAAGATTTATCTCGACACTGTCTGCTATCGGATTTGAATTTCCAGGATCCTCTGTTCACATGGTGTAATAAGAGGGATTATTGTTTAATTTGTAAGAAACTGGATCGTGTGTTAATGAGTTAGAGTTGGATGCAAGACTACCCGAGATCCTACTGTGTATTTGAGGCGGGAGGCTGCTCAGATCATTTGTGATGCCGTTTTATGTTTGATGCAGAGGAATCAAAATCCAAGAAACCTTTCAAATTTGTAAATGTTCTCACGTCTCTTCCGAGCTTTGCTACTACGGTGGATGAATTTTGGGTAGATACTGAAGAACTCTATCATTCAACATCGGCTTTGCATAGGTTCTCTAAGAAATTGAAGATGTTAAAGCCGAGGATTCGAGAACTTAATAGAGAGAAATTATGTGACCTACCTCGCAAAGTGAAAGAAGCGTTTAAGGAGCTCTGTGACAAGCAAAATGAAAACATGATCAATCCATCAGATCAGAGTATGTTGGACGAATCGGAAGCTTATGAGCAGTGGTCTCAGGTGGTAGAATTGGAGGAAGGACTATATAAGCAACTGTCGAAGCTTCATTGGTTGCAGTTAGGGGATAGCAACAATATAGCTTACTACATAGCCATCAAAGTTCGCGAGGCAATAAACACAATACGAGAGATTCAAGGGCCAAATGGAGAAAGTCTTAAAAAGATAGATGAGATTAAACAAGAAGCAGAACGATACTTCAAATAATTTCTAACTCATACTCCAGCTGATTTCGAGGGGTCCTCAGAAGAATCTATTGGAAGTTTACTGGAGTTTAGATGTACTGATGAAGAGAGAGACGGGTTAATAAAGGAAGTAACGGAGGAGGAAGTGAAAAATGTGCTGTTCTCAATGGCAAATAACAAATCACCTGGGCCTGATGGGTTCACGAGCGAGTTCTATAAAGCAGCTTGGCATATCATTGGCAAAGATTTCACAGTGGCCGTTCAATCTTTTTTCATAAAAGGTTTTCTTCCGAAAGGAATAAACTCGACGATATTAGCTCTTATACCGAAAAAAACAGAGGCGAAGGAGATGAAGGACTATCGACCGATCTCGTGCAGCAACGTGATCTATAAAGTAATCTCCAAGATTTTAGCAAATCGTCTCAAAGGTACACTCCCAAAATTCATAGCTCAAAATCAGTCGGCTTTCGTGAAAGACCGTCTGTTGATTGAGAATCTCCTTTTAGCCACTGAACTAGTGAATGACTACCATAAAGATTCAATCTCGTCTCGATGTGCTATGAAGATCGATATAGCCAAAGCTTTTGACTCGGTACAATGGAGTTTCTTGCGAAATGTTCTCTCGGCAGTGGGGATCCCGGAGAAGTTTATTCACTGGATTATGCTTTTCGTAACAACAGCTTCTTTTTCAGTTCAGATAAATGGTGAATTAGCGGGTTACTTTCAGAGCAGTAGAGGTCTCCGCCAAGGCTGCTTTCTCTCTCCTTATCTATTCGTGATCTGTATGAATGTACTCTCGAAAATGCTGGATAAAGCAGGTGTGAATCGTAAATTTGGATATCATCCCAAATGTAAGAATCTTCAACTAACACATTTGTGTTTTGTGGATGATCTAATGGTGTTTACGGATGGGAGTTTGAGATCGATAGAAGGTATCATGATGGTTTTTGATGACTTTGCTAAAGCTTCAGGCTTGAAAATCAGCATTGACAAATCGACGATATACTTCGGAGGAGTCTCGCAACAGATGAGAGAGCAAATCGAAGTCCGATTCCCCTTCGCCTCAGGTAGTTTACCGGTAAGATACCTTGGGCTTCCCTTACTGACTAAGAGAATGTCAAAAGCGGATTACACTCTACTGTTGGAGAAGATCAGAGCTAGAATTGGTATGTGGACAGCTCGATTTCTTTCGTACGCCAGAAGATTTCAGCTTATCAGCTCGGTGATAACAAGTCTCACGAATTTTTGGCTCTCTGCATTTCGGTTACCGCATAGTTGTATCCAGGAGATCGAAAGTCTTTGCTCTGCTTTCTTGTGGTCAGGACCTGAGCTGAGTACTCGGAAATCAAAAATATCTTGGGATGGCGTTTGTAGGCCAAAAGATGAAGGAGGATTAGGTATCCGACGGGTCAAGGACGTGAACGTTGTGTGCTGTTTAAAGCTGATTTGGAGACTGGTATCGACGGAAAATTCACTCTGGGTGAAATGGATCAAGAGTCATCTTATCCGTCAGGGCTCGTTCTGGTCGATGAGACACAATCAATCTGCCAACACAGGCTCGTGGATGTGGCGAAAGCTGCTTAAATACAGAGACATCGCAAGGAACTTCTACAAGATTGACACAAAAACTGGCACATCGACTATGTTCTGGCACGATAATTGGCTATCCATGGGGCCACTAATGGATCTCACGGGAGCAAGAGGGGTGATCGATTTGGGAATTTCTGCATATGTCGTGGTTTCCTCGGTTTTTGATACTCATCGACGAAGAAGACGGAGGGGGGAACTATTAAATCGCATTGAGGAGGAAATTCAATTGATGAAAGATAGACGAACAACTGAAGCGGATCGATCACTTTGGAGATTACAAAACGGGAATTACAAGACAAAATTCTATTCGAATGATGTGTGGAAACATATTCGGATAGAACATCCAAAACTGCAGTAGGCTAAGGGAGTGTGGTTCATGCATATAACTCCAAAGTTTGCTTTCATCACTTGGCTTGCCATCCATAACCGATTGACAACAGGAGATAGAATGCAACTATGGAACTCGGGAATCTCGGCTGGGTGTGTACTGTGCACGAACCAGGTTGAAACTCGAAATCATCTGTTCTTCTCTTGCCCATACTCTCAAGAACTTTGGAGGAATCGCGTTGGAATCCTCCTTCGGCGAAACTTCACATCAGACTGGGACTCCATTTTATCTATTATCTCCGAACCTCCAGGGTCGTATGTGGAACGTTTTCTAATCCGCTATGTGTTTCAAGTCACAATTTCTTACATTTGGAAGGAACGAAACGACCGTCGTCATGGGGAATCGCCGAAATCATCACGACGCCTACTCCAAACCGTCGATGAAACCGCGAAGAACAAAATCAAAACCATCGAAGCAAACGACTCGAGACTTGAAAGTGCTCACTCCACATGGCTCAACACTCACATCTGAAGAAATCCGAATAGATTAGCAATTTCTGGTTTTGATTAAAAGAATGTTGCACTTTGATGTAAACGATGTTTTTTTTTTGGTGTGAATATAATTTAACATTCCCTTAAAAAAAAAAAACATCAGGTTTTAAGGTTTTTATTCCTACACATGATGCAAGATAGAGTTTCGAAATAGAAACACAAAAACCAAGAAAATATTGTGGCTAACCCTAAGAACGGAGAAGCACGTGAGAACCCTAAAAGCATCTGCATTGGTGAGATACTATCGAGGGTGTCTCACCAAAAAAAATTAAGATATATATATTTTTTTAATTAAGTAATTAATTATTTTTTTAAAAAAAATTGGACCAATCACAAATTGATACATGTGATTTGGGTGTCTCAATTTTTTTTTTTTGGTATCTCAAATGAGACACCGCAACCCTCTTTCTCTTGTTTTTTTTTATTTTTGTTTGATTTGTTTAATGGAGGCCCAATGCAAATGCCCTAAACCTTAGAAAGATGACAAATTCGTGAGAAAAAGAACTATGTATAGTAACTATACCTAATACATCTATGTGTGTACGTGGATACTTTTTTTTTGTTTGTCAACCCATTTCTTTTCATTACTTAATATTCCATAATACAATTAGAGGGAATTAACCATCATTTTTGATACTGACAATACAATTTAAAAAGATTAAAACTTGAAGCACATAGAGAATGATCAAATGACAGCGAATTCGAGACTAAACTCGAATGCGTTAGTAGGATCTTCACATCAATAGATAAACTTGGGATAAACTTGAGAGTAGTGGAAACTGAGCTTCGGGTGAGGATTGTGATGTCCTCGAAGATACCCAAAAATTCAGTAGCACAAGAGCCTGAGATGATGGCTCTATCCAGATGTAAGGATTCAGATTCTACCGAGAAAGTTCTTATTTCTTCAGAGGCAGCTTGGGAGGCTGCACAGATTGACACCAGAGACGAAAAAGCCTTGGATTTACTCAGATGACCATTGATTAGGCACTTAACACCTATGAGGGTTTCAAGGATGGGTATGGACACCAATGGCAACATTCACTACAAGAAAACAAGCCATTTCGGACGGCCAAATCCGTCGGAAATTTCCGACGGATTTCCGAGGGAGCATTTACCGACGAATTTCCGAGGGATAATCCGTCGGGGATGATTCCGACAGATTTCCGAGGACTCGTCCGTCCGGAAGAGCTCCTCGGAAATCCCTCGGACAAATCCGAGGGTACACTCCGTCAGAAATCCCTCCGAAAATTGCGAGGGATTTCCGACTGATTAGAAAATTAAAACGAAAGTAGAAAATTAATTTATTAAATTTGTAATATTGTTTTTAAATAAAATATGGAATAATTTATTTATTAAATTAAATAATTTTAAACGAAAATAGAAAATTAGTTATATAATTAAATTACAAAATAACATAATTTTTAAAAGTTTTTGAAAGTTGAAAAATTACAACAAAAAAACGAAATCAAAACGACGGGTAATCATCGAACTTCGATTTGAACCACTCGTCCATCTTGTCGCTCTTCGTTTTCTGAATCGATAACTCGTCCTCCAGAACCGTGACCTTCTCCTTGAGCTCTTCGTTTTGCCGCATAAGTTTTGGATCCATCGAGAAACCGGCCGAAGAAGATGCACGTTGGGTCGCTAGCTTACCCAAACCCCGGCCGACGACCTTTTTTAACGGGTACCTCCTACGAAATAAATAAAAAAATATTAGAATTTTTTATTAACAAATAATAATCTATATTTTTTACTTACCTCGAGGACTAGGTTGTTCATCTCGGACCGAGTGATTTCGTTGGATCCGGTGAAGCCCTCCTGCGATCTCTTGGTGAGAATCTTGTCTTGCACCTTCGTCATCTTTTCGACGATCTCTCTGACGGCTCCATCGTCAATTCGGCCCGTCTTCTTGTTGGTGTGCGTCCTCACCATCACTTGCAGATAATCGGGAACTTCGCCGTATTCTTCCGTCTACAAAATAAATAAAACCGTTAAAGATAATTGTTTTCTTATTAAAAAAAAGAACTAAAAACCGTAAAAATACTTACCATTTCGATTTCGGTTGTCCTGAAGTTCTTTGCCCCATTGTTGTGGATAGCTTCTCCCTTCCCGCTTCGGCGACTCTTCCGGTCCTGGGAGTTAGTCTGAGATAGAGCTATGGTCTTCTGCTGTTGCCAATACGGGATGTAGTCCGTATACACATCCTTGTTCAAACCTTTTGGCTTATCTTTCCCCTTTTTCCAAGCTTTCTTACACTCGTTCATGTGGCGCAAAAATTGCGTCCTAGCCTCCGAAAAAAATTCCGTCTCCACCGTCTTTGTGATCGTATGCTTCCAATTAAACTCTTGCTACAAAAAATAAATAGAAATATAGATGTTAACAAAATCTCAAAATATATTACTAAAAATAAATAAAGATTTACTTATCGCAAACGTACGAAACCACATGTTTTGTTTGTCTGACGGTATATCGGAAATTTTTTGGGTATGGTTTGTCGAGGATGTTGTGCAACATCTTCAGAATCGACTTGCTAATGCCATTCCCGGTGATTCCAAACCTATGAAAAACAAAAATTAAAAAACTGTTATCAAACCCAAAAAATCATTAATTAAGAGTAAAAACAATTATTACCAAGTAGATCTCGGAATCCGGAGTTCCGGATCGAGAAATTTGAGTAGTTCTCGTCCCGGCTGTTGAACGAGCTCCTCGATGATCATGATCCTTGGTTGAGCTACACTCTCTGTGTCCGGAACAGTACTCTGGCTAGGACATGCGTCAGTACCATGGCAAGGACTTGCGGCAGTACCACTCTGACGGTCTTGATCGAATCCACCGTAAGACCTACAAAAAATAAAAATGCATCAGTGTTAAAAAACATATAAATAATCATAAATAATTTTCTAAAAAACCAAAACATTTTTTTCAAAAAATACATATATAAAAAACGTTTATTATAAATACAATTTCTAAAAATCAATACATGTTAAAAAAAAAAAACTTACATAATTTGTTTTTTTAACATTACATATATATGTATTTAAAATGTTTTTTTCATACATATATTTATTAAAACGAATTTACAAAAATGTTTTATAAAATTCTATACATATATATATAATTTCCAAAGTTACGTTTTTAATAGTTTTCAACAAAAACTAACAACCTAATTATCACAAATTCAACAAAAACTAACAACCTAATTAACACAAATAAATCTAATTACAAAAAAATCTAATTAACATTCCACAAAAATCTAATTAACAATTCCACAAAAAAATCTAATTAACAATTCCAAAAAAATCTAAAAACCTAATCTAATTCCACAAATATATACATATATAAAAATGTTTTTAATATATATGTATTAAAAACGTTTTTTCAAAATTCATTTATTAAAAACAAATTTACAAAAATGTTTTATAAAATTCTATACATATATATATTTTACAAAAACATTTTATAAAATTCTATACATATATATATTTTCCAAAAACGTTTTTTATAAATTTTCTTTAATAAAATTATCACAAATTCAACAAAAAATAACAACCTAATTAACCCAAATAAATCTAATCACAAATAAAATCTAACAACCTAATTAACATTCAAACAACCAAATCTAATTCCACAATTAAATTCCACAACCTAATCTAACTAGATCTAACAAAATATAAATCTAACAAAAAACAAATTAGACAATACTTACATTTGGAGAGAAGCCAACGGCATGGAGAGGCGGCGGCGTGGAAGCAGGCGGCGGCGTGGAGGCAGGCGGCGGCGTAGAGAGGTGGTCTCGGCGGCGTGGAGGCGTGGAGAGGTGGTCTCGGCGATGAGAGGCCGAGAGAAGAAGAGAGAAGAAGAGAGAAGGAGGAGAGGAGAAGGAGAGGAGGAGGAGAGGAGAAGGAGAGGCCGAGAGAAGAAGATCGAAGGATTCGTTTGAAGAGGAGAGGAGAGAAGAAGAAGGATTGCAGATATAATTAAAATTAATTAACCGCCTAAGTTTTCAATCATTTTCGTTTGGCGGTTCAATTTCTCGGGAAATATTACAATATCCGTCGGAAATTCGTCGAAAATTTCTGAGGGATTTCTGACGGGTTTTGAAATTTTATGCTTTCTTATTGGCCGGTCAACACGTTCGGACTTGCGTCGAAAAATATCAAAACAGATCGGATATCCCTCGGAAATTTCCGACGGATTTCCGACGGTTTTAGGGTTTAGGGTTTAGATTTTGAAGATTTCATAGATTTTAGTGTTTAATAACCATTAATGTTACGTAATAATAAGAAAAATCTATGAAAACCAATCAAAACAAGTTAATTTGGATTTTGTAAAAATCGATCGATGAACGAGTTCAATGATTCATAAAAACATATAGAACATCTAAGTACATTTACGTGTTTGCTTCGGGTTTCAATTGAAATGTTCGAAATGTTTGATGCTTACAAACATTTCACAGAAACTAGTTTATATTTGTTACTTCTACATCTATCAAGACAAAACATTTTCAAAATCTGGCAAATTCAAGGTTTATTACCCTAATCCGTCGGAAATCCCTCGGAAATTTCCGAGGGATTTCCGACGGACCTTGGTATTTTGATGTTTTAGCCGAGAGGATTATGAAACCTCGGAAAAAAACCTTACATGTCTCGGCTAAAACTGAAACTGGTCGTATCCGTCGGAAATCCCTCAGAAATTTCTAAGGGATTTTCGACGGATACGACCAGTTTCAGTTTTAGCCGAGACATTTTCAGGTTTTAGCCGGGCATCCGAAAATGTCTCGGCTAAAACAAAACTTGTCATATCCTTCGGAAATCCCTCGGATATTTCAGAGGGATTTTTGACGGATTTAACCAATTTCAGTTTTAGCTGAGACATTTTCGAATGCCTCGGCTAAAATTGATCTGAAAATCCTTAAATCCGTCAGATTTTCCTCGGAAATTTCCGACAGATTTAACCAATTTTAGTTTTAGCCGAGACATTTTCGAATGCCTCGGCTAAAACCTGAAAATGTCCCGGCTAAAACTGAAAAACATAATGTCTCTCTCTTTCTCTATCACTGAAACCCAAAGCTGTAAATCCCCCCCCCCCGGCTAAAACCGGGAGGATTAACGGTTTTAGCCGGGGGGATTAACGGTTTTAGCCAGGGGGATTAACTGTTTTAGTCGAGGACCGAAAATTCTCTCGGCTAAAACTGAAAAGGGGGAATCCGTCGGAAATCCCTCAGAAATTTTCGAGGGATTTCCGACGGATTCCCCTTTTTAAGTTTTAGCCGAGAGAATTTTCGGTTTAGCCGGGGGGGGGGGGTTTACGGTTTTAGCCGATGATTCAAAATTCTCTCGGCTAAAACTTAAACTGATTGAATCCGGAGGGGTTTACCGTTTTAGCCGGGAGGATTTACGGTTAGAAAAACATTTAGGGACACTTTACTATATTTATGTTTAATTTCCGGGAAGAAATCTAGGTTTTTATTTCATAAAAATGTGAAAACATTATACATAGATAAATAAAATATATTACATAAAATTCATTATTCGGAATCTGATGAATAATCTGACGTAGCTGAATCGGAGTCCTCGTAAAATTCGCCGATCTCTTACTCTGAATCCTCAAATACCTCGCAATTCCCGTCCATGGTGAAATCAACCACGGGATCAACTTCAAGAGAATTCTCGATCGGACATAAGTTACCAATTGTGTTTTCCTGCAAAGGGTTGTGCTCTGACACACCATAATCTATTTCCCTTGGGTGTATCGACGTAACAGTAATCCAAGGGTCTTGCTTGTTCCTAACCTGGGGGTATCGAATGTAGGAAACCTGATCCGCTTGTGAAGCAAGAATGAAAGGATCGTATTTCTGAAGTCGCCTTCGAGAGTGGACAGATGTAACACCAAATGCGTCCTGGCGTAGACCTCCTACTGGATTATACCAATCGCAATATAACGCAATGCACCTCAAGTCGAGCATCCCCGGATAATTGACCTCCAATATTTCGCGGATGACACCGTAGTAGAAAACTTCTCCAGATTGAGTTGATATACCAGAATTACAAGTTGTCTTTGAGCTTCCTTCCCGATGAGCCTTAAAAGCATACCCTCGGGCGCAATACATCGGATAAGACTGTGCAATAAACATCGGGCCTTTCACCATCTAAACTAACCAGGTCAAAAAGTCATCACGAGAGCAGTCATCTGACCAACCTATTAAAATTTCAAGTGGACAATAATCGACACAATGTTTATATATATATATATATATATATATATTATTCTAATTTAATTATATAATAATAAATCATCATTTAACACTTACATGATATTTCAACCAATCACCAAAGTCATTCTGCTTGACGACATCAAGCTCATCCTCTGTATAATTTGGATACCAATCGCGTATTTGTGTCATGAACATCCTGTGCATGAACAAATGCATTAGAAAATTAATAACATTAGTAAACTTTGTTAACCAATAAAAAAATAACATTTAGGTACCTCTCATATTCTAAAATGTCATCGCAGTTTGTCAGAATATACATATGCAAGTGCCTTTGCTCCTCCTCTAATAGTCGCTGATCCTTGATTTTTCCACTTAGTCGTCCAATCTGAGTACATATACCGGGGAACATAGACAGGATAACTAAGTCTGTTCCCTCTATCATCATGACGTGCGGGGCGTCTAATTTTTGTTTGGACTTGCGCTGGAAAATAGTAGCTAGCAAAGTTGAAAGTTTCTTCATTAATGCTTTGTGCGACAATAGAACCCTCGACTCTAGAAAGATTTTTCACCTTCTTCTTTAGGTGGAACATATAGCGCTCAAAAGGGTACATCCATCGGTATTGAACCGGCCACCAAGTGCTGCTTCTCGAGGGAGATGAATAGGAAGATGTTCCATAACATCAAAAAAGGAAGGACGAAATATTTTCTCGAGGTTGCAAAGAAGAACTGGTATGTTTTCCCCTAGATTTCGGATTCCGGCTGATGTAAGTGATCTCTTGCATAGATCCTGGAAGAAAGCACCGATCCCTGCATATATAGTAGACATACAAAATTAAATAACTTACGTATAATCATCACAAATATAAATATGCCAACATACGTAATAGTGTAAATGTATGTATACCTGCAATAGCTCAATGGACGTTTATAGGAAGAAGACATTCAAATGCAAATTGAAGGAGGCTCTGCATGACAACATGACAATCGTGACTCTTCATCCCAGAAAACTTCCCTTCTGAACTATCGACGCAATTACGAAGGTTAGATGCATATCCGTCTGGGAATTACACCGTGCTTAATCCAATCAAAGAACTCCTCATTTGAAGACGCATCCAACCGGACAACAGGGGGATGTGATTTCCCGTTCGCCATTACATGCAACTCCTTACGGGAACAAATATCTGGCAAGTCCAATCTGGCCTTCAAATTATCTTTCGTCTTTCCTTGCACATTTAGAACAGTGTTCATTACGTTGTCGAAAAGTTTTTTTCAATGTGCATCACATCTATATTATGGCACAACAAATGGTCATTCCAATATGGCAAATCCCAGAAAATATTATTCTTGTGCCAATTGTGGTACTCACCACAACCGTCAACGGGATAATGCCCATTACCCCCGCATGAAACTGTCTTCTCGGCACCAAAATCTCTGAACTGATTCATAATATAATTCTCATCTAACTCAGGAGGTGGACTATCGAAAACTTTTTTGTTCTTTCTTAACAATGTTGTGATCCGGCGATATGGATGATCATGCGGTAGAAATCGTCGATGACAATCGAACCAAGAAGTCTTACGTCCATTCTTCAATTGGAACGCATCAGTGTTATCTTGAAAATACGGACACGCCAACCTTCCATGCGTCGACCATCTAGATAGCATACCGTATGCTGGGAAATCACTTATGGTCCACATAAGTACCGCACGCATCATAAAATTCTGTTGCAGGGAAACATCGAACGCTTCAACACCATCTTTCCACAACATTTTCAACTCATAAATTAATGGATATAAGAATATATCAAGCGATCTCTTAGGATGCCCTGGACCTGGGACGAGGATCGTGAGGAACAAAAACTCTCGTTTCATGCACATAGATGGCGGTAAATTGTACGGTGTGACGATTACTGGCCACAACGAATATTTCTTCTCATGCTTTCCAAAAGGGTTGAATCCATCCGTAGATAACCCGAGGTATACGAGACAAAAACGACACTTCAACCGGTTTTCATCATTTCTCCAGTATATCATACATTTGTCGATGCACACATCTATCATCTGATAAGGTAATCCAAGACCAGCTACAAGCTTCTGAATCTCGTAGTATGAAGCCGGTGAAATATTATCTTCATGTAAGACATCTCTCACAAAATCAGCTATCGCATCAACACAATCTTCGGCCAAGTTGAAATCCGTCTTTATAGTCATCAACCTGCTTGCAGTTGAAAGAGGTGATATTCCATCTCTACATCCTCTGTATAATGGTTGCTTTGACGCATCTAGCATATCAAAAAACTTCCGCGCTTCTGAATTTGGTTCCTCTATCATGTTACCATCCTCAACATGATACGATACTATATTTTCACGAAACGCATCATTCACCATCTGAGTGTAACCTGCGTTTACATCTACTTCTGGTGTTGGTTCCTCTAACCTAGTACCCGAAGTACTACCAAACCTATCAAATGTGCTACCATAATATTGTACCATTGAATCAGTTTCTCCGTGGGTATACCAAATCTTGTAACCAAGCATAAATCCATTCCTATATAAGTGCTTCTTTACATCCATAACTGAGACTAATCTATGATTCCGACATTTAGTACAAGGACAATACATTTTACCGTATTCTGATGTCATGATATTGTTTGACGCAAAGTTTATGAACTCCTCCACACCTTGTGCGAACTCATCCGTCAATCCCCCATAGCGGAATCACGCGGAGGTTTGTCCATCCATGATCTAAAATAAGACATTGTGTAATTTTGTTTTTTTGTTGTTTTGAATGTTGTGAATGAGGGGAGGAGTATTTATAGAGAAATGTTTGTTTGTTCTCTGCAACTATACACAAGAATCTTCAAAATACCAGAGACAGGAAACACATGAATTAAACATTGGAACAACCTATGAACAAAGACATGTGGAAAAAAAAGTCAAGGAATGATTATAAAGCGCATGCACTCTTTGTAAAATAATTGTAATCCAGCAGAAACATTCCAAAACGTTTACAAACAAAGCAAGAAACATATATACAAGGGGAGAAGTATTTACAAAGCAAGAATATATATATTCCCTCGGAAATCGGTCGGAATATTCCGAGGGATTTCCGACGGCCGTTCCGAGGGATTCATTTTCCTCGGAAATCGGTCGGAATATTTCGACGAATTACCAGCCGTCGGAAATCCCTCGGAATATTCTGACCGATTTCCGAGGGAATACGGGCTCGTCGAGATTCCTTCGGAAATCCGTCGGAATATTCCGAGGGATTTCTGACGGCTGGTAATCCGTCGGAATATTCCGACCGATTTCCGAGGAAAATGAATCCCTCAGAATGCCCTTGTTATGCCCTCGGTATTCCGTCGGTTTCAAACCCGTCGGAAAAGCCGTCAAAAATCCGGGTGTTTTCTTGTAGTGAGTGCCTTGGATTTACTCTGTACGTCCAACTCATAAATGGGCCTAGAGGACGGGCCAGCAATGTGTGAAACTAATGGGCCAAGAAGCCCACAAACTATATCGGGCCAGCCCTTTCTTGTTCTTCGCCGGTTGAACCGAGAGGCATCAGGACGGTGGGAAAAGGAGGAGGCTCGACGGGAGTCGCCGGAGCAAAACTCTGAACGATTAGATCAGATGGTAGCCGAGATCCACGATATCCGGCGGGTCAGGGGGATCCGGCGGATCCGGTTGTGGGACGGTTTCACTGCTGCAGATCTGCAGCAAAGGAGTCACATAGAGGCGGAGATGCAAGCACGGGAAGACACGCCGGTGGAGAGGGGATGAGAAGCAGCAGAGTCAGGGACCTGACCAGACTTCATCGAGCTGCGGAGAATCAGAGACAAGACCATCAACTCTTCTAAAACCGTGAACTCGCGATGCCGACGGAGAGGCTTGACGAAGTCTCCTCACCAATCCCAACGGGAGCCACAGTCATCCAGCAACATACGAGGGGAGAGGCGAGAAAGACAATGACGAGCCCCAGCGGGCGACACCTCCGACGAATCCAAGCAAGCGACGACTCCGGCTACACCACCCCCAACGAGCGAAACAAAAACCCACATCCGGCGGCAGATCAGGCGGAGGTCGGAGTCGCACCGGAAAGGTAGCAGTCGCCACCAGAGTCATAGGGGAAGAGGAGAACAGTTTCAAAGAGAGGAGGAAATACCTACGACGACGCAGTGGCGGAGATCCATTCTCGAAGATGCGCGATGGCTTCCTCGGGAGACGTACCTGGGAGAGAAGGAGGGTAGGGCGAACCTTTTCGACGTGTACGTGGATACTTTATTAACACACAATTGGCGTTTACATTTTTTGTTTACAATTTTGCAAGAATCATAAAGTATGCATGAAGCATGATTAACCCCTATTTCTAAATTTATTTCAATCTATACATGAAATTTGAGAATTGAATTTGCATGAGTGAATTTGTTTATAATATGGAACATATTTTAACAATTAACACTATATATGTATTCATATGTTGTTCCACCGCACATTCAACTTTAGAAGATAATCAGATAAATTTTTTATATCAAATACAAATAGCATGCATTTATATTAATACCTTATTATCATGCAGATTAATATTAATTGGGTTATTTAATTAATGAAATAAAAACAAAATGAGACGAGATTAGGTAAATGGCAGGTCATTTTTTTCATTTAGAGAACTAGCTATTTGAAAAAGAAAGTGATAAGTTTCTATTAAAATTACATCTTATCCTCTCTCTTTTCTAAGTTAATATCAATACTTGAGAAAGTTGTTTTTAGATAAGTTGTTTACAAAAGCCATGATATTCATAATTCATTATCCGTATATAAGCTGTCCATCATATTATCTCTTTCACTCTCCTTATAAATACGCTTGATCATCTACATAACATGTGATAACCCACACACACACACACACACACACACACACACACACACACACACACACAATTCTCTCTTCTCTCAATTCTCTCTCTCTCTCTCTCTCTCTCTCTCTCTATCTCTCTCTCTCTCTCTGTGCAATTGATAACAAAAGAAAGATCGGTTTAAACAAAAATAGATAGATATGGAAAAAGTGAGAGAGATTGTAAGAGAAGGGAGAAGAGTGGCAAAAGAAGACCCAAGGAGAGTAGTTCACTCGTTCAAAGTGGGTCTGGTTCTTGCCTTAGTCTCTTCCTTCTATTATTACCAACCTCTCTACGACAGTTTCGGTGTCAATGCAATGTGGGCTGTCATGACAGTTGTTGTCGTCTTCGAGTTCTCCGTTGGTCCGTCTTCTTTAAGCTCTTTTTTTTTTATCTAGTAATAGTATTATACTCTTCATGATCCTTGACATCAAATCCTTGTTCTGGGTGATTACTATGTATTGCATGCATGCATACCATGCAATAAATATTAAGGAATCTAAAAGTTTGCAGAAAAACATGCTTGATCACTTGTTAGAGCTAAATTTATCATTTCTGTTATAATAAACCTAGATAGTGTATATATAGGTGCCACACTAGGGAAAGGACTTAACAGAGTAGCGGCAACACTATTTGCGGGGGCACTTGGAATTGGAGCTCATCACCTTGCGAGCTTGTCTGGTTCAACAGGAGAACCCATTCTTCTCGCAATCTTTGTCTTTTTACAAGGTATACATATACAATTAAGAGTTACAATAAAACATCGATTGTTTGTTTGCCTTCACGTTTACATAATATAATTTATGTTTTCTTAAATAAAACTACAATTTTAATATTTTCAACATAAAATTATTTGTTTATTGTACATGCAAACAAATACATTTTGCAAAGCTATTTAAAAAAAATAAATGTTCAAACACGAAAAAATAATTACTATAACATAAAACGGAAAAAATTGGTATTCGAAACAATCACAACCTAAATGATTGGTTCTCCCGCAAACGCTACGTTTATGGGCAGTTGCAGTTTTTGGCGTTTAATAATAATTACTCAAACTGCTTTTTATCGCTTCATATCGCTTTGTGACGTTTGAAACCGCTCTAAATCAGGACTAGAATTAATGTTTTTTTTCTTCTTGTTTTGGTTGGGTTCTTTAGCTGCGTTGTCGACGTTTGTGAGATTCTTCCCGCGGGTGAAAGCGAGATACGATTACAGTCTGTTGATATTCATACTCACCTTTGCGTTGATATCAGTGTCGGGGTTTAGAGAGGAGCAGGTTCTAATGTTGACCCATAAGAGAATCTCCACTGTGATCATCGGAGGACTAAGTTGTGTGCTTATCTCCATATTTGTCTGCCCTGTTTGGGCCGGCCAAGATCTTCATTCTCTCCTCGCATCTAACGTTGAGAAACTCTCCTTTTTCTTGTTAGGTATGTCCTTTAATTTATGTTTGTTCTGATTTAAACTTATTAGGTTAAAGTTTGGAACTTTAGATCCTTTGCTAGGTGCTTTGCACTTGGTCACGCGTCTTTCTCGTGGGAAAAGTTTCAAGTTATCATTCTCGCTTTCAATATGTTTGTGGGTGACTAATAAGAATATGTTAGATAATGAAGTTTTAAAAAAAAGAATATGTTAGGGAAATATGTTTTCTTGTTAAACTATTTAATTATAAGAACTACAATTTGATCAAAAACCGGATGAACATTTAACATAATTAATGTTAATTTTGACAAATAGCTACACATAGAGTACATTTTCTTTTGGTGTTGAAGAGTACATTTAAAAGATTTAGACATGTAATATAGTGGTTTGTACTAGTTGTGATGTTATAATCCAGATTTGAACTCGGTATAGTGTATGTTTGTGAGTTGTTGACGACAAGAAAATACACATTTACATTATTCAAAAAGAATTAAAAGTTGGAGATTGGCAGATTTTGGGGACAAGTATTGTGAAACGGTAGAAGATGGTGACATCAAAGAGGTTGACAAACGAAAAAAGGATTTTGGCAACTACAAAAGTGTTCTCAACTCAAAAAGCAATGAGGAATCTTTGGTGAGTGGTGAATAAGCTAGCTCTTCTTGCTTTATATTTTAACACTATATCTCATTTTGTAACAAGATTTATCATCATTATGTTTGTCGTTTTCTTATATAGGCTAATTTTGCGAAATGGGAACCTGGTCACGGCCAATTCAGATTCCGGCATCCTTGGAAACAATATCTAGCAATTGGTGGAATAATCCGACAATGTGCTTACCGAATTGATGCCCTTAATTCTTATCTTAATGTAGATATTAAGGTATTGTTTTCACTAAATCTTCGTCAAATCAAAATCTAAAAAGTTGTTTTAGTTTTGAGAAATGAAGAGTTAATTGACCCCAAAAAAAAGTAAGGAAGTGAAGAGTTCAAGAAAATGTAACCAAGAAAACCAAACCAAATTGCTTAGGCAGAAGCCAAACCAAGGTTTATCTATAAACCGATTGGTTTCATTGATTAAGAAGCTGAAAATTTGAATATAGGGTCCAAAGCCGTGACTATATGTTGGAAAAAAGGCAATTGCCATAGGCTACAGTAAAATGAGAAATTGAAAGGCCACGATTATTTTAAATTTAGGTTTATATAATTAATATTGATATTATATGCTTAGCTTTTTTGTTTTGAGAAATTCATGATATTAAAAAAAAAAATTACCATAAGAAGGACTAAATCGTTTAACAATCGTATTTATAGAAAGTGAATTGGCTATAGAATTGGAATATGTGAATTTAGTGAACAATATCAAAATTCTATTTTATAAATTTTCTATTTTATAAATATTCTATTTAGGGTTTTGTTATCACTTATTTGTATGTTTGGAAATAATAACAAGGGTCACATTTTCTAAAATTGCCTCAAACCTCTATGAACCTTGGCGTGGCAATATACCTAAACCAAATAAGCCAAAATTATTATTTTTTATTAATCATATGATATAAATATAAACTAAACTAGATCATTATTTTATTTCATTAAACTAAAATCGACCAAATCTAAACCAAAAACCAAACCAAACTAAACCGAAAGATTACTTAACCGAATCAACACCAAAGCCAACCACAAATGGTTTAATTTGGTTTCAGTTTCAATTTACAAAAGTGATAAAACAGAAAAAAACTAAACCGTAGATCAGATTGCCCACCATGCTACTTTATACCCGGATTGTCACAGCTGATATTTCTTAATTTTGCATCTTCAATACACTTATCATAATCCTATGCAAAGTGTTTTATACAAACACCATTTTTATATATTGGTTACTTCTTCATTAATATACCTCTTATTTATAAAATTTTCAGGTGTCAAGTGATATAAAAAAAAAATTAGAAGAACTGTTGAGAAGAATGAGTTCGGAGTCAGGCAAAGCGATGAAAGAAATGTCGATTTCGTTAAAGAAAATGACCAAACCATCTTCTTCTGATCTTCATGTCCAAAACGCACAATCTGCCTGCAAATCCCTCACCACCTTACTTAATTCAGGCATCTTGAAAGATGTTGAACCACTAGAATTGATCTCACTTCTGACCGCATTCTCCTTACTCATCGATATTATTAATCTGACCGAGAAAATCTTGGAATCTCTACATGAACTAGCATCCGCCGCAAGATTTAAGAACAAGATTGAGCCGCCTATTTTCGCGGAGAAACCAAATGCAAGAAGCATTGTTTGTGGTCGGTCGACCAAATGCCATGATGATCATGTGGTCACAATTGTTCACGATGATGGTTATAATGATGATACATCGAAAATTGATAATCGCTCGAACGAGGTTTCGATCCATGACAAACAAGAAGAAGGTAATACACATGTAGATTCGAGCTGTGGTCACACCAGTCTTCGTGTTGTTGTAGAATGTAGATAATGATAATTACTATTATTTTTTCCTATTAATTAGGACTGGAGGGGGAATGGAACATTATTCTGTTTTTAATATTTTAATTTATGAGAAACTGTTTAATATTTTCTCCGTTTCAAAATAATTGATGTTTTAGATTTTTTTTTTTTTTAATTATATAATGTTCAATGCAATTTTTTTTTTTTTTTTTATCATTGATTGAACTGTGTTTAAGTATAAATGATGTTTTTATTGATAAAAACTAAGAGTTTTTTAAATTTGAAACGTAAGGAGTATTTAATAATTAATAACTATTAATTTTTTTTTTTTGTCGAATATAACTATCATTCTATTATAATAAGAATCCTTTGTACGTGTTAAGAATTATTAATTTTAATCAACCAAAGAGGAATTGATTAATGAGATCAAATGCTTAAACAGTTTAAAATTTTGTGATAAGCATAGTGACAATAATAGTCTCTACATGGAACAGCATTGATCATAATAACAACACCAAATCTAAAGAACATAAGAGGGAGAGAAAATCAAAGTTTGAAAAAGCGATGAAAGTATCGACAACTGAGTGGTTCTCACTGTCTGCACTCATCATGCACCAGTATGACTAGATCTGTTGGGCTTATATATTAATGGGTTTCTTAATTATCCTTGTTGGGCCACTCTTAAACCTCCAAAATGCGAAATATGATTAGATAAACACATGCAGATCAGTAGATGCAAGGCAGAAAAAGAAGAAGCAAACACATGTAAAAATCAGATTCTGATTGTCCGATCCACCCCACTTGCCAAACTGATATTTTTAGGACAGAAAATGACATAACTAATGGTATGGGATAGATTATTGTTGACAACTTGAGGTTTTTTTTTTATTAGGGTTGAAAGGTACGAAAAGATGTCTTTCACCACTCCATGTCTTATTTTGAAACCGATTGCTCGAATTTAGCGAAGATGTTAGAGGATCAAGCGGAACGACCAAACTTTCAGTTAGAGTTAGACATTTTTAACATTCATAAATCTAGTTTTATTGCCTTTGAATTTGCTCTTATTTCTCATCGTTTAAATGTCTATGTTGTCGTCCTTCCTAAAGGAACGAGAACACGAAATTTTTTATTCTCCCACGTAAATCATTTGGTGGTAACATGGTTATCTTCGGAAGATAACATATTTGCATCGGCAAAATTAATATATGGATATGTCAGATATTGGTTGAGTCTCAATTGAATTGAACCGAGCATTAGAGTCAGGTTATGACTTCTGGTTAAATGCCGGTTATTGATCACTAAAGACGACGGCGATTTTTTTTTACCGAAAGGAGCTTAGTGAAGAAGAAGCTCGAAGATGACCGTTGAGGACGGTGGTGTCATGCGCTGGGATTTGTGAGTGAACAGAGATGTTTTACAACAAGTGTTACATAGCCAGGTCGGGAAGATTGGGATCGAGCTCGTCTGTTTACATCGTCTCTGGTTTATGTTTTGATTGAATCTATCCAATGACTTCCGCAAAGATCGAAGTGGAGAAATCCAATGGTGTGATCGATTACAACATGTGGAGAGAAAGACTCCTTGCAAATTTGGATCTTCTAGGTTTGATAGAAGCTCTGAAGAAACATGAGGAGGATGTTGTTATAAGGCCCCGACCGTCCCTACCTGTGGGTCCCACGCCCTCTCTCGGCCCGTGGGCCCACCCTCGTCCGACAGCCGGTGCGCTAGTCCGGGAGGCTCGTAAGACTTGTTTAATGACCCTGCAATCACCACATGATCTTTCCCCATGTTTTTTTTTCCTCACTCGCACGGTACCGCGAATCACTTCCCGGTAGGTCACTCATCCTTAAATTTCTCCTGCTCAAGCACGTTTAACTCTAGAGTTCTCTCTGGACAAGTGACTGAAAAGATAAGTGCACTTTGATGACATAGGTAGCCAAATCAATTTTTATAAACCTTTCCGCATATACCAGAAATCAGGATGTTACAGTTGTCTTCAGAGTTTGTCTCGGTAGATGATATATTTGTGTGTCTTAGGCTTGTAAGTTGTAACCGAACATGCTGCTCTAGAGATAGTTAATATGGTAGAAGTAGCTATCTATGCATGGAAATAGAGGATTACAGAATAAGGAAGCAATAAATCCCCGTGCGAGTATCGTGATCATTAGTTAGAGATTCATCATCTTAGATTAGTCGCCTTGAGTCGCTCATAATAAACTAGACAAAGAGGCTTAATGATTGGATTAAATCAAAATACTATTATCTCCCCAAGTCATTTCTTGATGCCACAAAAATTCAATATGGCAAGGTGAGGGGAATATCATAACTGGTGGTGTTACTATAACTTCATAACCGTTGTCATCTCTTGAACTTTGTGTAATACTTGCAAATCTCAGGTTTAATATTTAGAAGAGATAGTTTCTTTAGAACATGGTTTCATGAAGGAAACTTTTTTTTTCTCTCTATGTTTTCAGGATATTGGCCATGCAATTCTTGAAGCATATTCTTGGATCCTTGCGAATTTGGCGTTCCACATTCTTTCCAGGATTCCAGAAATCTTGCAAGAAGATGCTCTGAGCAACCCTAATTCTCATGCAACAACAACCTGTTCAGAACCCCATAGAGGGTCCTGGTCTCGTCCCGCTTAATTAAGGCATTCTCTCATTCACAACATAGAGAAAACCGATGATGGGACTGTTAGGAAATAACGCCACATTTTCGATTGTCAAATTTCCGATAAATCAGAATTATGAGAACGATAAGACACACACATAATTTGTTAACGGAGTTCGGCCAACTTTGCCTACGTCTTCGGACCTGCTGCAGATTTTTTATTATTAACCGGGAAATTTTACACCACTCTCAACTCACACCCGAACCCAAATACACTCGAGAAATTACTGTTAATTTCTCACAAAGAAAAGAATTTCTAAAGATAAATATAAATATATATATATATTTTCTCTCTCTCTCTCTCTTACGTTTCTTTTCTTCTTCCCTTGTTTGAGATTTTGGGATTTGGGATGATCTTTCTTTCTCTCAAAGCTTTGGTATTTATAGATGTTGAGGGTTTGGTGAAAGCCACAATTATTGAAGAAACTTGCATCCTTTTGTTGACTTTGAGTGCCACCAACTCCCAAAGAAATCCACCGTCCATGATTTCTTCTCACCAACCCAAGACTAACAGGGACAAGGAATGGTAATACAGATCCTAAAGGCAACATTTTGATGTTAGAGGGTTCCATAGTTTGATCTGTGCCACCTAAAGCTTCTCCTTTGTTCAGAGGGTTTCCTGCTATATTATTTAAACGTGTATGAAACATGATGCCATTTTTAAATTATATATAGGTATATAACTATGAAGCAAGCCATTTTGTTTATACTATAATCCTACCATCATCATTATATAATATGAGATTCTACACTAACAGTATCCTAGGGAGAGATTCTAATGATTTGGCGGTGTTTACAACGGCATCATGAGCTTCAAATTTTCTTGGAGAATCAACAGACACTAACAATGCATCAACAATTTCATGTGTGACTGCATTGGCTCCGCCTCCCTTGTTGTCTTCCTTCTTTGGTGGTGCCCAACAATTCTTTTTGATGTGGCATGTCTTTCCACTATTCCAGCATTCAGTAGGCTGCTTGAATTTGGAATGACTTCTTCCATTCCTTGACTTTGATCTGCCTCTATTCCGGTTGTTTCTGTCTTGGTTTCTGCCTCTGTTTTCCACGTAGAAAGCAGAGCTCATTGATGTTTCGCCAGAGTATATTTTACGAACTTCTTCCGCAAGGATACGATCTCGAACATCATTAAATTTAAGCTTCTGAGTACCCACATAATTACTAACCGCTGCCCTCATTGGCTCCCAACTATTTGGCAGAGATGCCAGCAAAATCAGTGCTCGCACTTCATCATCAAACTCAATTTCAACGGATGATAATTGGTTGACAATCGTGTTGAACTCATTCACATGTGCTGCAACATGGCCACCTTCTTCCATCTTCAAGTGGAAGAGTTTCTTCATGAGAAATACCTTGTTATTTGCTGAAGGTTTCTCATACATATCCGAGAGAACTTTCATGAGCCCTTCCTTGTTCTTCTCCTTCGCAACGTTGTGAGCAACGTTTTTCGACATTGTTAACCTAATAACACCCATAACCTGTCTGTCAAGGAGATCCCACTCTTCCTGATCCATCTTCTCAGGCTTCTTGCTCAGTGGTTGATGAAGCTTCCTTCCGTACAGATAATCTTCGATTTTCATTCTCCAAAATGCATAATTTGTACCGTCAAATTTTCCGATACCGTGTGCCGAACCATCTTCGCCTCCCATCGTTTCTGATTATTTTGCGGATCACCGTGTATTTGAACACCTCCGTCGACAAACCGATGTCGATGACAAAATTTCACTATTCACGAATTCACTATTCATATGAACAGTAACCTCGCATGAAATTTGACCGAAATCACCCAACCCGCTCTGATACCAGTTGTTATGAAATAACGCCAAATTTCCGATCGTCAAATTTCCGATAAATCAGAATTATGAGAACGATAAGACACACACATAATTTGTTAACGGAGTTCGGCCAACTTTGCCTACGTCTCTGGATCTGCTGCAGATATTTTATTATTAATCGGGAAATTTTACACCACTCTCAACTCACACCCGAACCCAAATACACTCGAGAAATTACTGTTAATTTCTCACAAAGAAAAAAATTTCTAAAGATAAAAATATTTTTTTTTTTCTCTCTCTCTCTCTCTTACGTTTCTTTTCTTCTTCCTTTGTTTGAGATTTTGGGATTTGGGATGATCTTTCTTTCTCTCAAAGCTTTGGTATGTATAGATGTTGAGGGTTTGGTGAAAGCTACAATTGTTGAAGAAACTTGCATCTTTTTGTTGACTTTGAGTGCCACCAACTCCCAAAGAAATCCACCGTCCATGATTTCTTCTCACCAACCCAAGACTAACAATCTCCCACTTGAAGACTGATTTCAATCTGTCTGCACACCTTGATCAATGCAGCAGGTCTTCTAGGCTTGTTACTCTAGCAAGCCAACTGAGGTTGCACACAACCTCATCTTATCGTACGGTACGACCTTTGTTAGCATGTATGCCGGATTCTTACTTCCTGGGATCTTTTCAAGCACCAACGCTCCATCTTCCAAAACTGATCTGATGAAATGATACCGAAGTTGTATGTGCTTTGTCCGAGCATGGTAAACTGGATTCTTTGCCAAATCAATGGCACTCTTACTATCATAGTACAACACATTCTTCTCTTGGTCGAGGCCTAGCTCTCGTAGAAATGACTGTAACCACTTCATCTCCTTTGTTGCCTCTGTCACCGCAACATACTCAACTTCACAGCTTGATAGAGCTACAATTTTCTGCAACTTTGAAACCCAACAAATTGCAGTACCACCAAAAGTGTAGACATACCCGGATGTGCTCTTCCTACTGTCAATGTCACCTCCATTGTCAGCATCAACATATCCCTGCAATCCCATCTCAGACTTCATGAAACACAATGATAAACTTTGATTTCCCTTTATATATCTGAAAATTCACTTAACAGCTTCCCAATGTTCCTTGCCGGGATTGCTCATAAACCTACTAACGACTCCCACTGCATGTGCAATGTCTGGCCTAGTACATACCATCGCGTACATCAGGCTGTCAATAGCAGAAGCATATGGAACTTTATCCATATATGCCATCTCGTCTTCAGTCAATGGGGACTGATCTCCGGATAACCGAAAATGACTTGCCAGGGGAGTACTGACTGGCTTCGCGTCATCCATATTAAACCTCTTGAGGACTTTCTTCACATACTCCTCTTGAGATAACTTAAGACCATCCTTGCTTCTACTAATTCTCATCCCAAGAATTTGTCTTGCTTCTCCCAGGTCTTTCATCGCAAACTTTTCTGAGAGTTTCGTCTTCAAGTTGTTGATCTCATGCAAGTCTGCTCCCACTATAAGCATGTCATCAACATACAGGAGCAATATCAAGTAGGACTCTTCAAGCCTCTTGAAGTAACAACAGTGGTCAGCCTCACACCTCAAGAAACCAGCACCTTTGATGAAGCTATCAAACCTTTTATACCAGTGTCTTGGAGCTTGTTTCAAGCCATACAAACTCCTTTGAAGCTTACAGACTAGCTTTTCCTTTCCTTTGACCTCAAAGCCTTCGGGTTGCTTCATGTAGATTTCTTCATCCAAATCACCGTGAAGAAATGATGTTTTTACATCCATCTGTTGAAGATGTAAGTCTGCCTTTGCCACCAGGCCAAGAACAGTTCTAATTGTCACCAACTTGACTACCGGAGAGAAGATTTATGTGTAGTCTATGCCTTCTTTTTGTTGGAATCCCTTCACAACAAGCCTCGCTTTATAATGCTTGCTTCCATCATGTTCTTCTTTTATTCGGTAGACCCACTTGTTGTGCAATGCATTTTTCTCCTTAGTCAACTCAGCTAACTCCCACGTGTGATTGGATATCAACGAGTCCATCTCATCGTTCATTGCAAGCTCCCACTTAATCGATTCATCAACTTGCATTGCCTCTTCATAACATTCAGGCTCGCCTCTATCTGTGAGTAGAATGTAGTTGAGCGATGGAGAAAATCTTACAGGTTTCTTGATGATTATGTTTGACCGTCGCAACTCTGTAACTGGCGTATGTGAGATTTCTTCGGAATCATCATTCTCATCTGCCTCACTATTCTCTTCTTGAGAAATATGTTCTTCTAATGTTGTGGTATCCTGTTGCAACTCTGGTGCTTGGATATCTCCAAAATCAACAGCTACAGACTCCTTTCTTTCTGAGCTTTCTTTTTGCTTATCCTTGTACAAGGTTCCTTCATTGAACATAACATTCTTGATGCGGATGATCTTCCGATTTTTGTCATCCCAAAACCGGTAACCGAACTCCGTGTTACCATAACCAATGAAGTAACACTTCTTGGATTTTGCATCAAGTTTACTTCTTGCAGCATTATCATCATGAACATAAGCTAAGCAGCCAAACACTTTTAGATAAGAAATATTTACTTTTTTTTCGCTCCAAACTTCTTCAGGGATCTTGAATCCCAATGAAACAGACGGTCCTCTGTTTATTAAGAAGGTTGCGGTATTGATTGCATCCGCCCAAAATGTCTTAGGCAATCCACAATGCAATCTCATGCTCCTTGCATGCTCATTCAAGGTCATGTTCATCCTTTCAGCTATTCCATTTTGTTGAGGCGTTCCAGGAATAGTCTTCACCATCTTTATCCCATTATCAGCGCAATATCTTCTGAACTCTTCGCTAATGTACTCTCCACCGTTATCAGACCTTAGGCACTTCAACTTGAGATTCGTCTCAATCTCAACCATGGCTTTCCATCTTTTGAAAACCGAGAACACTTCATACTTGTTCTTCATGAAGTAGACCCACACTTTCCTTGTGGAGTCATCAATAAAGGTCACATAGTAGTACGAACCTCCTAGCGATGCGACAGATGCGGGTCCCCACACATCAGTGTGCACCAGCTCCAACTTCTCAGATTTTGGGTCTCTAGCTTCTTTTGAGAAATCAACCCGTTTATGTTTTCCAAATATGAAACTTTCACACATTTCATGATCCACCGTCTTCATATCCGGAAGCACGCCATTTGCTACCAAAAGCTTCATGCCTTTCTCACTCATGTGTCCCAATCTACAATGCCACAACTTGGTTTGTTTGGCATTCTCGACAACAACAACTGTATCTTGATAACTCATCGTCATATAAAGAGTGCCTCTTTTATGACCTTTAGCAACCACCATATAACATTTCTTTACTCTCCAGGCTCCACCACCAAAATTGACAATATGCCCTATATCATCAAGTTGTCCTACTGAGATCAGATTTCGCATCAACTTTGGCACATGTCTAACCTTTGTGATCTTCCACACGCGTCCATCTGACATCTTCAAGTTGATATCTCCAATACCAACTATGTCCAAAGGTAAACCATCGGCTAGATATACATTTCCATAATTTCCAGCAACATAATTTTCCATAATGTTGTGGTGTGGTGTGGTGTGGAATGATGCTCCAGAGTCAAGAACCCAAGAATCGATCGGGCTATCAACATAGGAGATCGATGCTTTGGCGGTGTTTACAGCTGCATCATGAGCTTCAATTTTTCTTGGAGAATCAACAGACACTAACAATGCATCAACAATTTCATGTGTGACTGCATTGGCTCTGCCTCCCTTGTTGTCTTCCTTCTTCGGTGGTGCCCAACAATTCTTTTTGATGTGGCCTGTCTTTCCACAATTCCATCATTCAGTAGGCTGCTTAAATTTGGAATGACTTCTTCCATTCCTTGACTTTGATCTGCTTCTATTTCGGTTGTTTCTGTCTTGGTTTCTGCCTCTGTTTTCCACGTTGAAAGCATAGCTCATTGATGTTTCGCCAGAGTCTATCCTACGAACTTCTTCCGCAAGGATACGATCTCGAACATCATTAAATTTAAGCTTCTGAGTACCCACATAATTACTAACCGCTGCCCTCATTGGTTCCCAGCTATTTGGCAGAGATGCCAGCAAAATCAGTGCTCGCACTTCATCATCAAACTCAATTTCAACGGATGATATTTGGTTAACAATCGTGTTGAACTCGTTCACATGTGCTGTAACAGGGCCACCTTCTTCCATCTTCAAGTGGAAGAGTTTGTTCATGAGAAATACCTTGTTATTTGCTGAAGGTTTCTCATACATATCCGAGAGAACTTTCATGAGCCCTTCCGTGGTCTTCTCATTCGCAACGTTGTGAGCAACGTTTTTCGACAGTGTTAACCTTATAACACCCAGAACCTGTCTGTCAAGGAGATCCCACTCTTCATTATCCATCTTCTAAGGCTTCTTGCTCAGTAGTTGATGAAGCTTCCTTCCGTACAGATAATCTTCGATTTGCATTCTCCAAAATACATAATCTGTACCGTCAAATTTTCCGATACCGTGTGCCGAACCATCTTCGCCTCCCATCATTTCTGATTATTTTGCGGATCACCGTGTATTTGAACACCTCCGTCGACAAACCGATGTCGTCGACAAAATGTCACTATTCACGTGAACAGTAACCTCGCATGAAATTTGACCGAAATCACCCAACCCGCTATGATAACAGTTGTTAGGAAATAATGCCAAATTTTCGATCGTCAAATTTTCGATCGTCAAATTTCCGATAAATCAGAATTATGAGAACGATAAGACACACACATAATTTGTTAACGGAGTTCGGCCAACTTTGTCTACATCTCCGGACCTGCTGCAGATCTTTTATTATTAACCGGGAAGTTTTACACCACTTTCAACTCACACCCAAACCCAAATACACTCGAGAAATTACTGTTAATTTCTCACAAAGAAAAGAATTTCTAAAGATAAAATATATATATATTCTCTCTCTCTCTTACGTTTCTTTTATTCTTCCTTTGTTTGAGATTTTGGGATTTGGGATGATCTTTCTTTCTCTCAAAGCTTTGGTATTTATAGATGTTGAGGGTTTGGCGAAAGCCACAAGTGTTGAAGAAACTTGCATCCTTTTGTTGACTTTGAGTGCCACCAACTCCCAAAGAAATCCACCGTCCATGATTTCTTCTCACCAACCCAAGGCTAACAGGGACAAGGAATGGTAACACAAATCCTAAAGGCAACATTTTGATGTAAGAGGGTTCCATAGTTTGATCCGTGCCACCTAAAGCTTATCCTTTGTTCAGAGGGTTTCCTGCTATATTATTTAAACGTGTATGAAACATGACGCCATTTTTAAATTATATATAGGTATATAACTATGAAGCAAGCCATTTTGTTTATACTATAATCCTACCATCATCATTATATAATATGAGATTCTACACTAACAGTATCCTAGGGAGAGATTTTAATGATTATATCTTGTAGTATATGTTGGAGGTGGGCTGCGCATCCCTCTTAAAGTCCTTCTCGAATCCAGATCGGCCTAGTGTATGATCGGCCTATCTCGTGACCAAGCCCATCGAACGATAAGGCCATCTTGCGATTGCGCCCTTTAAGCAAACTGTCCGCTCCTCCGACCGGGCGATATGTCTGATCCGTACGTACGACCTGTCCGCTCCAACCATGTGGCATGTCCACTCCGACCGTGTGACCTGTCCACTCCGACCGTGTGACATGTACATTCTGTAGGTGCGGTCTAAAATACCTGTAATCCACCGTCTTAATTTTCTTATAAATAGTTATATACCCCCGTTATAGGAAGGGTCCGTAATTCATAATAAGAGCTCTAAAACAGTAATTATACCGATCTCTAATCACTGATAATATCTTAGTTCGTTTAGATTACCGAACTCAAATACTTATTTGTAGTTCGTTGTTTAACCGACCTATTTCATCCTTGTAATTGTCGAGCTTCCACTTTATAAATAAACGAAAGTCTCCGAGTCTGTCCCTTAATTTTACCGATCCATCACTCAGTTGGCCTAACCAGAACAATAATTGGCGCCCACCGTGGGGCCCTGAGATATTTATCGACGCAAAAAGTAACTCGGCAATGAGCAACTCAACTGCGATGGAATCGATACCCGCCGCGACAACATGCACAACGCCTCCGGTACCCCGACCTATCGGACCTGAACTCCTGACCCAAAGAGATGGATGTGCGCCGAACTCTAACGAAGATGTCGCCACATTGCCAGTAATACCAGAACCTTCGTGCACCGGCGGCGCCTTTGGCAGTAATCCCAATCCTCTTCGAAACATTGCGCACGCGGATCGACGAACTTTAAGCGGCGGTTCAAGGATGTGCCTTCACTTTCAGAGCTTGAGGATATGAAGAAGACCGTGTACGATCTAAGTTCCCGCCTTAAGTTGTCTCATGAGAGAGAGTGCATGCTCGAGGTTTAGCTCTGAAATACTAAGACCACCGGTGCCGAAGCGATAAAGCAAGCTAATCAGCTTGCAGAGCAGAATCGCGAACTGGCGGCAAATCAGGCTTCTTCGCTTCGCTGGGATGTGCGTGCTGGAAAGAAAGAGCTCGCTGAGAAGTATCTCGAGTTGTTGTGTTCCCTTAAGGATAAATGGGAAAAGAATAAACTCGAGGTCACATGCGAAGCGGGGCTCCATGAAGTGGAATCGAACATCGAGCTCCTGAAGGATATCATCAAGGGAGACACGTTTCCGGATACTGAGCTAGCTCATCATGAATGTAATCTCGAGGGTTTTAAGGAGGCATACGAGGCGGCTGAAATCTCTGCTTCCATAAAAGTAATAAAGTTAAAAGTTATTTTCTTTCCTTAGCTAGTTTAACTAATACAAATTTTTGATTTATTTTAAAATTTTGAAAAAACAAACTAATAAACACAATTCTTGCTTTCAGATTCATAACAACTTTAATTTTGAAACCAAGACAATAGATGAATAAGAAATGAAATTTGAAACTAATTTAAAATCACAAAAGATTGACGAATTAAATTCATTTTTTGTTAGTTTTATCTTGAA
Organism: Eutrema yunnanense; assembly: GCA_002933935.1. Classification (NCBI taxonomy): domain Eukaryota; kingdom Viridiplantae; phylum Streptophyta; class Magnoliopsida; order Brassicales; family Brassicaceae; genus Eutrema; species Eutrema yunnanense. Next base: position 927,838 of record PKML01051522.1, read on the forward strand.
GAGGTAAAGACCAGACTTTTGTCTCGTAGCATATTGGTTGTGGTAACTATAAAATGATTTTTCAATGATTATGTTTCATTTCTTACAATCATAGTGAATAAGTTTTTCCATCTTATTCAGTTTCATTCTCGTTATATATGTTTTCTATGAAAACAACAACAACAAAAAAGCAAGAAAGTCAAAAAATATTCTCTTAATTCGCTACTTTAATCAATATAAATTTTCAATCTAATCTAGAAATCGAAAAGCAAACTAAAAAACACAAATCTTGCTCTCAAACACAAATCTTGCTCTCAAAAGCAAACTAAAAGCAATCGAAAAGCAAACTAAAAGTCAAAGTTAATATCTATGAAAATATTAACTTTGACACCAAAACAGTATGAATATGAAATGAACTTTCAAACAAATTTATAATAACAAAAAAATGACCACGTAAATATATTTTTTGTAAGTTTTACCTTGATTAGATAGAAGACAGAATTTTGTCTCGTGACATATTGGTTGTGTTAACTTTTCAATGGTTTTTCTATGAGATAATAAATCTAATGAGGATTTAATTAGTTCTCATACTTAGAGTCATTGCAAAAAATATTGAAGTAACAAACATTATTTTATATCTGAGAAAATTGGTTTACACATGGTCATTTTTTCTTCATTGTAGTCGTCTTTCTCAATCCATGGATGAATTTCTTTCTCATGTCCTTCTTTGTTTTTTTTTATATTTCACCAGAGCATAACTTTGATCAAGAAGACAATTTTTTTTTGTCATCATTTTGGGCCACAACAGGCCGGTCCAATAGCCAAATAACCCCACACATGAATGACAAGTAGAGTCGAACTCGACACTGGTAAGATGGCAGCAGAGGTGTGGCAACCACTGGCCCACTTGCTCCTTCTTATCAAGAAGACAATTAAGTAGACAAAATTAATATATACAACTTACACTAAAATTCAGAAAAATGAATAACAAATAGAACAACTCAAAACAAAGAACTTCTACATTGATCTATGAAAATCACATGCCGAATAAAAAAAAGTAATTTCTTCTTTGGTAGGAAGTTGTGGCAACTAGATGTGAATAATGCTTTTCTATACGGTGAGCTTGATAAAAATATCTTCATGGAGCAACCACTTGGTTTCAAATCACGAGAACATCCACATTATGTATGCAAGCTTAAAGAGGATTTGTACGGGTTAAAACAAGATCCACAATCCTGGTATGGAAAGCTTGCTCAAAAATTCCTTTAGTTTTGCAGGTATGTGCCATCCAATTCTGATCTAAGTCTACTCTTAACGAAGAACGGAGGAGTCCACATGGTAGTTCTTCTTTACGTGGATGATATGATCATCATCGGGAATGATGATGTTGAAATTGCACGTCTACAAGATGATATGTTGGTGAGGTTTGAGATGAAGAAGTTGGGTGAGTTGAATAACTTTCTTGGTTTGGAGGTCGAAAGAGTAAAGGATGGAATATTCATCGGCCAACAAAGTTATACAAGAAGAATATTTGAGAGGTTCGGGGTGCACGAAGGGAAGATACGTACAACTCCGATGGATGTGAACATAAACTTAAGCACGATGAAGGGTCCTTGCTACCCGATCCTCGACCTTATCGCTCTGATATGCTCGGGTTTTACCGTTTTCTTACACATGTTTTAGTGTTTTTTGAGTATTTTATCGAGTCAAAGTCGTTTTTAGAGTCTTTTAGTTCTTTATTTAGTTATCTCAGGTAAAAAGCGTTTAAGGAAGAAATTGGAGTTATGTGAGCAAAAACGCATGGAACAGTACATAAAAGAGCAAAATCGATCGATGCAACACCATCAGAAGAACCATATTCGATCGATGCAAGGAGTGCATCGATTGATGGAGCATGCCCAGAAACCCCAAAATCGATCGATGCAAGGAGTGCATTGATCGATGGAGCATGCCCAGAAAGTCCAAAATCGATCGATGCAATATGTGCATCGATCGATGCAAGTCGACGAGAAAAAAAAAGAAATTTCTGATTTTTCTGTTTTACCCCGGAAACTGCCTACTTTGACCTAATCCGCCCATAACCCTATATATACATTATTTTCAGCCACTTTTAGGCTATCTCTCTTTTCAGTGCTCTTTATTTTATTCATCTTTTTGGCCATCAATATTGTAAGCTTGAAGAATAATCTATGCATCTATTGAGAAGAATTCTAAATCATTTCCTCTCTTTAATTATTATTATGTGTTTCTCTCTATCTCCTTGCTTGTTCTCTGCTGCCATGTCTGAGTAGTTTCATAGTTAGGTTTAGGGTTTCAACGGGATCCATGTATCATTGAATTAGACGCATATAAGGATTTATCTTTTGAGATTTTCGCTTATTGTTATGTTTATTGCTTAGGCTGAATTGATCACTTAGTCTATGATCTAGGGTTTAATTTATACCACATAAGTGTCGTAGGTTGCTAGAAAGAACATAAGCAAGCGAATTGTCCTTAGCCAACGGAAGTTGATGTTAAGACGATTCACGAACATATTAAACCTATTTGTTAATGCTGGTCTAGAACTCTAGGTTCAACGGAAGTTAGGATTTTAGGTTGCTAGATTTAGTAATCAATGCCACGGAAGTGGATTGGTTAGATATTTATGTTTGAGTTTGAAACTTGTGGTTAATCATTCCCTGAATAGTTGTTTGATTCATGATCTATGGATTCCCGCGAAGAAACCCTCGACCTAACGTTTTTCTCTTATTGAATTTACACCGTTTTAAATTATTTTCATTACTTTGCAAATCAAACCTTATTATCATCTTAGCTTAATTTCATCTTGTGAGAATCGTAGTGTAACCTTGGTCTCTGTAGATTCGACCCTAAAGTACTACATTGACATACTGTTATGATTGCAGTAGTTTGCGCTTTAGTTATTAATTGACTGTGTGAAAACACCTAAATCACTCTCTCTTGTATGAAGTCTTCTATACTTAACCATTACAAGACCTGACATTACCTTCGTGGTAGGTCTTGTAAACCGGTTTATGCAAGAACCAAGAAAGCCACATCTAGAAGCGGCAAAGAAGATCTTGAAGTATGTGCAGAGGTTTGGTGTACAAGTATAATACCAAGGTTTCTCTTTTTTTGTTTCACGGATGCTAACCTTGGTAGAGATCTAGATGATCGAAAATCAACATCTGGTTATGTGTTTTTATGTGGAGACACAAGGGTTTCGTGGTGCAACAAGAAGCAAGAAACAATGTCATTGTCTACCACTGAAGCGGAGTATAAAGCTTAAATACTCTCAGCTCAAGAGTGTATATGGCTTCGAAGACTCCTTGAAAATTTGTTCGAGACAATCAATAAACCCGTTGTAATTTATGGAGATAATCAAAGTGCTATCAAGTTGGCTAATAATCCAGTGTTTCATGCAATGACGAAACATATTGAGTTAGAACATCACTTCATACGATAGAAGGTGCTTGACGGGACAATTGAAGCTTTTGAAGTTCGGAGTGAGGACAACGTTGCATATATCTTCACCAAATCATTACCAAAGGGAAAATTCGAGTTACTTCGTTCGAAACTCGGGATAGATGACAAAATCAAATTTAAAGGGGAGTATTGAATTAAACTTGATTTTGGATCAAGTTTAATTTTGGATTTATGATGGAATTATCAAAAATTGGACCAAACCCAAATTAGGCACAAATTCTAAAGTTTCTATAAAACTAAATAATTAAAGATTGTTGTAGAAAATTCCATGGGTGGCCAATCCATGTTTTGGTTTTTCAGGTTTTGAGTTGGGTTTGGGTTATTTGGTTTGAGAATTATTTGACCGAATTCGATATACATAAAATTTGGATCAAGTTTTTTAGGTTTTAGATCCGGTTTAAGTTGTTTGGATCGTAAATAATTTGACCAAAATAAACTTATATCTCATTTTATTTGAGTTGTTTAGATCTTGTATTATGTTTGGTTATTGAATTATAATAAAAATTAAAAAATTACAATAATATCTAAAATAAATTTTTAACGTCAATTGTAATAAATAAAATAATTTATAAAAACTAGAAATAAATGTATTTTATTAATGTATATACTATATAAATAATATATGTAAAAACAAGATTGGATTTTATTTGGGGTTTTTAGTTATCTAAAGACCAATTCAAATAACCCAAACCCAAATTAGTAAAAATTATTAAATCCAAATATGTTTTTATAGAATCCCATATCCAAACTAATTGAATTTTTTTTTATTGGATTGGGTTGGACTGCTTAGATTGGCCACCCCTAGAAAATTCTAGAGATTTAGAAAAATATATAATTAAAGAGGTTATAGTAGAAGTATCTAGCTTTTGTGTAATATAACTTTGGAGGCTATAAATACCTCATCACCTTCTCATTTGTGTCTTTCTATTCATAAGTTATTTTATTCTCTCTAAAGGTCTTTCAAGTATTTTCTAAATATGTTTTTCCATATTCTTCTTCATACTTAGAGGGTTTATTCTTTTAGTTTCTTTCGGATTTTTCAGATATTATGGTCTTGGGTTCTTGGGTTAGTGCTAAGCATTATCGGTGGTTTTTTTGCATAAAAATGTGTTATCATGTATAAGATCTTTTTTACTACGCCAAAAGTTTTGGAATAACATCAGAGGTAAGAACGAATTTTGGTCATATGGCTGGCAGTTATAAGAACATGAAGTGCATTTGATAACAATAATATATAGTATTTTTTTTGTGTGTGTATCAATTAAGAAGCACTTAAAGTTGACAAGAGAAAATACACTTAAAATTACATTTGAATAAATAGTTTGAAGAGATACGGAAAAATGAACGGATAAGCGTTTAAGCGTTCTTTGAGGTGGGAAAGTGGTGACGTGAGCGAAATCGCCAGTGTCACATCTCAAGACTCAAGTGTCAGTCTCTTTACTCTTTTACAACAATAATATCGTTTCATATAGATTTGGTATCATTAAGGATAATAATTATCTCTAGGTTTCTTATTACGACCAACACCAATAACATTTTTTCATATTTATTAAATACATTTTTTAAAGTATGTGTGTCGTTTTAATACTCCTCCACAATCGTAGCCTCCGATAGAAAGTTGTGACTACAAATATGGCCATCTTTGACACTGACACTGCCTGTCACTGCCTCAAAGCCGATTCCATATATACTTCCCACCACATCATCAATATTATATGGGATATCTAACTAATTATTACTATCGTTTCCATTAATTAGATGCATTGACAATCGCAAAAGTACTAATACATTCCCCAACGCCACATTGCCGTGGAAACGTCATTAATTTTCTGTCAATACGTAAAAAACTAATGATATAGTCACCTTCATTTTCAATGGGTTTTCTTAGATATTTTTTTTCTTTTATTGTACGTATTAGGCTAAATCGCAAAGGTATTATATATATTGGAGAAACTTGAGTCTATAATTTGCAGTTAATACGTATAATTCAATTTTAGTAGGTAAAGTAAATCAGAAGCGTATTAATGATAAAGACATCTTAATTTTTAAATGTGTTTTCCTTAGAAATTCATGAGAGATATATGGGAAAAAGGTAGATGATGCTTTCATTCACGTGAGAAACAAAACTACTGCATAATCTTACATCCACTAACATGAAACAAGCCTAAGCAAAAGAGAGTGATTAAACAAAAAGAAATCTCTCGAGACGAAACCGATTAAACAGAAGATGTAATTTACAATACGAAATTAAAATAAAGGCAACAAAAGAGAAGAAGGTAGGTGTGAGGTCAAGGGAGATCATGAGAGTGGTTCCTTGGCTGTCTTGGTGGGTTCACATGATGGTGTAAAGGGTCAGGTCCTGAAGGAACAGTCCTTAGCTCTTCATTTAACCCTAAACCTTTCTTCTTTTCTTCTTCCTCTCCATTTGGTCCTCCCCATTTATGCTCCTTCTTCACCATCATCATCATCATCATCTGCCAAATTAAAAACCATTGTATTATGTTTCATATTAAAGTGTTTCATATTAAAGTGTGCGTATGTGTTTATGAAGGCACATATGTAGGATATGAAAACTAGAGCAATGAAAAGTTGTTGGACTTGGACTGAAAATCTATATGTATGCTGAGAGGCATTTAGTACAAGTTGAAGCAAACCTTGCGAGTGGGAAGTGCATGAACGTGAGTGATATCTGTAGTAAATATTTGAGTTGTAAGAATATGTGAACATGAGTGATAGATATATTGGAGGAAGAGAGAGAGAGAGAGAGAGAGAGAGAGAGAGACCAGAAGCATCATGCAGGAACATGAGGCAGAAGAGCAGCAGTAGCACTAGACTTCTCGAATCCATTTTGTAAAGAGAAGAGAGAGAGAGAGAGATAGAGATTGTTATTTACTGTGGTAATGAGATATGAGAAGGGGACAATCCAATTTATAGCCTACAAAAAGGACTTAGGGGATCTCCTATTTTTATTTTTTTTATTATACGTTAATCGTATAAATATTTTGGTTGCTTATTGATAACGGCAATGTTCATTAATCGACAGCCTCGATGGGCACATATAAAAAGTATTATATGATGTCAAAATAAAAAGCATTACGTGGTACAACATATATGGAGCACATGAATGTTTTAAAAAAAAGATTAAAAAAACTTGTTTGGAATATACTACACTTATACTTGTTCAAAAAAAATATATACTTTATAAAGAATGAACGAGGTTTTCCAGGGCTGACACTTGCTCCCCTTTATTAGTTAGTTTTTTTTTAATTATCAAATAATTGAGAAAATAATCAATACTTATGCATTTATGATAATTTTAAAGTAAAAAAATAACTAAAACAAGTCTAAATTCATGATATTCATATATCTAAAATGTATTTATGAAAAACAAGAAGACAAAATTAACTTAAAACATTTAATATATATAAAAAAAAATATAAATACCTACTCAATGGTTGCTATTCTATTCATATAACAAATTCAGTCTAAATTCAAAGGTATGTTAAATTATTATTTTAAATGCAAACTTAACATATGTATTATGTATATTATTGCAAGAGTTGATTCTTATAAGTATGTTATTTATAGTTGCACAAGAAAGAAATTTGGGTACTTTTTGGCATGCAAACAGTCTAACATATGACGAGTTTCCTACAATATTTGTTTAGGATAAAAAAACACAACTAAGAGGAAAGAGCACCGATAAGACATTTAACATTAATTCATCAGCATGTGAGCTATATTATCTACGAATGATGATAAATCACAAAAAAAATTATATGAGCTATGAAGTTATTCGAACTGTTAAAAGCGTTACACATAAAATTTTCAAAGAAAATTGTTATGTCATAAGACTCTTTGATGGTGATAATGAATTCTATGAATCAATGGCCGCATCAGAACATGGTGGTAACACATATATAGTGAATGGTTTCAAAGTTTGGGGGAGACGAATGCAAATATATTTATTTTATTTGTAAGAAGATGAAAGTCAAACAGTTTTATTTGTAAACACACATGAGCTCATCACAATATTATAAACTCATTGTTTTATTTTATATATTTATTTTAGTTTAATAATAAAGAAAATTGGAGAACACAAATTAATTATACAGTAATAAAACAAATTTATCAAATGGCCTCTATCTCGAATTAGGTTGTATTTGTTAAACTAAAAAAAAATTAATCATATTTTACTAAACACAAATTAGAAAATATATATAACATATAAACAATACTCTTCCAGCGATGATTCGTTTTGGAATAGAAATGATCGCGGATTCAATCTCATGAATTACAAGGGGCAAGGCTAAAGATTTCAGACGAAGAAAGGAGCAAGAGAGGCGCTTAAGGAGCCGAAGAAGACGAAGAAGAGGATTCTTAATCAAACGACAACATGCCAGCTTGCTTCAATGGGGCATGTGTCGTCGGGAAAGGGTCGGGCATCACCAGGCGGGTCCGGTGAAGATGGTTAACATGTATTTACCAGTGGTGGAATGGCTGCATCGCCGTTTATGCTAGGGAACCAATACCATCCGGTTTATGTAACTGGAATGTTGGGGAATCCAGCTTTAGCAGCAGCAGCCGGAGGAGGTTACATGTATCCGATGTTGGCGAGTGCTCAAACCCATGGTGGGTTGAGCCATGATTAGTTGCATTCGAGCTAGATGGGTGGTATTAGTGACCCAGACGTTGTTGATGGTCTATCAGTTCTGAGATCTTACTTTATAGGTTAGAGCATGCCTAATGCTTATCCTGATTCAGATACCGGGAAAAGAGGGAATAGTAAAGATTCGGATGCTGGCGGCTCGTTTCATGGCTATTCAAACTATTCATGGTACGCTCTTGATGTAACCTCTTGTGTTTTATAGCAATGCATGTGCTCATATTGTTGTTTAAATATCTTTGGATAAGCATATGTTGCATGATTCAGAGTAGGAGCGTATGTATTTAGCTTAATAGATATATATATATATATATATATATATATAATGGGTTACGACTTTGTAGTAGTAATCGGAATATCAGTTGGCATGATGTCTCTGTAGATATGCATTTGTTACGAAAATTTTTAGAAAAAGAAGCACCAAAAAACCTTTAAATAAAAATACACGCGCGTTAGCGCGGGGACTCATCTAGTCTATCTTATAAAGAGTGAAGGGAGTCTCTCCAGGGCTGATATTTTTTCCTCTCTTATTGGTCAAATTTTTTTTATTTTTTTTATTATCAAATAATTGAAAATAATCAATACTTGTGTATTTATGTCTCTGTCTCCTCTTTGACTAATCCATTTTTTCATCTTTATGGTCTACACAAATCTCAGAGGGAGTCGTTCCACCTACACCTTTAGTCTACATTATGTATTATATCCATATAGGAAATCAAATAAGAGAAAGTGGCAAGTTTCATGTGGAAATCACACAAAACAACAACACGGATAATTAGCAGAATGACTCAGCAGCTGATCTTAGTACGCTTAGTTGGAGAAGAAGTGATTAGAAACGAGAGTAATGTTGTTAATTTTGAAGATTCTAGGGATAAGGTGATGATTGATGATTTAACTTAAAGATTACTTGATTTGATGAAAAATTCCAATGTAGCTGTATTGGGATTTGTTCGTTTAGATCAATGTCGTTCTCGAGAATGGTCAATACTGTGAAGGTGATATGCTTGTGGGTGCGGATGGTCTAAAGTAGGTTTTAACTAAATAATTAGCTTTCTAGGTCAATGTGCGGGTTGCGAGAAGCAGATGAATATAGTTTTGAAGTTTGGGGGAGACGGCTGCAAACCATAGAAAAGAAGACAAATAGATTACAAGAAGATGAAACTTAAACGGTTTTATTTGTAAACACACATGGACTCATCACAATATTATAAACTCATTGTTTTATTTTATATTTATTTTAGTCTAATAATAATAAATTACGAGTCCCGGTCTATAATTAATCTTTTTCAGTTTACACGTTTTGCGGTTTGCGGAGATTTGCAACTCAATTTAATAACGAATAGTATATACAAATGTTTACATGTTTTATGTGGATTTATACTAATGCATAGTATACTATATCATGTATATCGTACACACTTCAATTCACTACGTATATCATAATGTTAATTTTATAACACTCTGGTATTCCAAGGAAAACTATATGTTTCATGATCAATACATGTAATCTTTTTATGTCATTATCCAAATTTAAATATGTTAAAAGTATATTGGTTATAACAGAAAAATATTTGTTTCGTCATTTTCATAAAAAAAAGAGGTTTTCTATTGAAAATAAACTAAAAATGAAATTTCTGGCAAAAAAAAAAAAAAAAAAGGGTTAACGATTTATTTCCTCACGAAAACTATCATATATCATATAGCATCAGATATCTTCCGAACCATGCCTTCTGTCTATACCCCCACAAAAGCAAAGTTAAAAACCTTAATCCTCCTGAAAAAATGTTCGACACATATATTTCCACAGATGTCGGTTTCTACGGTTTGTGATCTAATTAACCCGAGAACAAACCATCAAACCCTGAAACCAAAAAAAAAAAACATATCCGAACTAAAAACCCCGACCCGGGATAATACCCGACCTGTATATCCATTAGCCTAAAATCCCCAATTTCCCCAAAAATCCCCAAATCAAAAACGACCCATCCCAAAAAACCGACTCGACTCGAAAAAACCGATCCAACACTTCATTTTCTTTGTTCCCCGATATTTTTTTGAGCTAATCAAATTAACTATTTGCTCGAATGCCCGATTTTATGATAAATGAGGGCTTTTATCTCAAGTGTATTTAATCGTGCAAAACATTGATCAGACCCCATCTTAACAAATTTTCACCTAAACTAAATCTATATTTCGAAACCCAGCCTCATCCAAATCCAAAGAAGAAGAACCTGAGATTTGGTGGTAATTTTTTTGTACTCACTGATTCTATCGAAACCTGAGATTTGTGAATTTTTTTTTATTGTCTTAGTCATGTCGTAAGATGTTCTAAACGTTCTTCTTACACGTGACCAACAATGTAGAAGCTTGTTCGATCCGGCAATCCAAATCATCTCCAACTAATTTACAACATTTTCTAGAAGTTGTAAAATAAAATGCGACATGACTAAAACGATATAAATTTTACAATTGAGTTTAACGGGCTAGCAGAGTTGAATTGTGCGGGCAGCTCTCTGATTGCCTTTGAGAGGCGATTACGAAAAAAAAAAAAAAAAAAAAAAAAATCTCCCTTGCCGACACTTTCATTCCCTCCGAAATCCCTCTCCGGCGCGCGTGGTGGCTCACTATTGCCGGGGAAGGGACCACGGCGTTTCCCTCTTTCTTTTCATAGGTTTTTAGTCTTCGTCGGCCATCGGTTCTTGTTGCATTGCAGTTCAGCTTCTCCGGCGAGTGGTCCTTGTTCGACGACGGCGGCGGAGCCTCAGCGGCGTCACGGTGGTGGAAGGTTGCTTGTCCGTGTGGCATCGTGACTCTCCTCCAACCGCCTCGTCCGTTTTACTCGCCGACGTTTCTTCCCCTTGACGGTGCCGTCGGTTTTTTCTTTAGGGTCTGCTACCGGCGGCAAGTGCTCTTTCCTTCACGGTGGGGTGGTAGTTCGTAGTCTTCTCTCTCCCCTTTCAAGGTCTCTCTCAAGCTTCGGTCTTCCCGTGGTTGCTGAGAGGTGATGTTTGTAGATCTGGCCTCCTCGGCTCTGGCGGCGGTGTCTTGGTCCTCGAGGTCGGGTCCGAGATTCGGTTATATGTGGTCTAGGTTGGCTCGTGTCTGGTGGCTAGCCATAGAGTGGTGGCCCTCGTCTTTCCCGGCAGGTGCGGCCCCACCGGAGGTGCTTCTCAGCGGTGGTTATAAGCGGGTGGCTCGACAGTAGCTTCGCTTGGTTCATCTCGGCGTTTTTGCTTCGTTGCCGTCTTTTGTCATCGGCGTGGCCTGAGTTTCACAAAGGTGCGTGTTGTTCCTGACAAAGGTACCGCATAATCGCGTTCGTGTTTTGGTCTCGGTTTAGTGTTGGCTCCGAGCAATATCCGGTGTAGATGGTGGAGCGTTTCGGGTGTTAAATAGAGGCGCCGGTTTTGGTTGCGATTAGCTTGTAACTGTAGGGGCTGGTTCCCGGGGAGACTATGGTTTTTACGGGAATGGCGGTCGGAGGTGACTTTTCGATTGCCCGCTCGGACTCCCTTGTCGCCGGTTGTAAGTTAGTTCGTTACGGACTCCGGAAATCCCCTTAGTTCTCGGAGAATATGTAGACATCTCTTTCATGAGGTTTGGGGATGGCCTTGGAAGGATGCTCGTGGTAACAATGATGAGAACTCTACTTCTTCGGAGCTATGGGCAATTCGGGATGGTCCGCGTCTTAGCGTGTGACTGCTGTTTTCTCGTCTGGTTTCGCTCTGGTTTTATTTATCAATTCTCGCTTCCGGATCTTTAACCGTTCGGCGTTGTATGTTGTGGTTTTGTTGGTATTTCTTTTTATCTGTTTTTCCTCCTTATTCTTCTTGGTTTTATTGCTACTGGTCCGACACCAACTGCTTCATAGCTTCGGTGTCGACAAAAATACCGATTGAATTTGCTTCCATGTTTTTTTTTTTTTTTGGCATGAGACCAATCTTTAGGTCGAACAATTTGTTAACTGATCTTGTAACACCAAATCATTTTCATTTTCAATGAAATATTTATCATTTAGCAAAAAAAAAAAAAAAAAAAAGTGAGTTTAACGTACTTAGTTTTTTTTGTTTTTTACAGAACTTCAAGGATTTTTGCTTGGTACAAATTCTAAAGAAAAATAAAAAGAAGATCGTTCGAATCTAAGTGGATTAAATCGAATGACTAAAAATCTTTAATGTTATATTCGATATAATCATATTCGAACTATATTTCTTTTATGTTTTATTTTCGAGCTTTAGCTAGTTCGAAATTCATTGGTTATAAAAAATATTTGTAAGTTTATATCTTATCTTATTATATAAAACTCAATGTTTCAAAATTAGTAACTCTCCGGATCACGACATGTGTCAAGTTGATCGATCAGATTTTGCCACATAATACTAAACACAAAAAATCTGACCAAAAAAACAAATTACTAAAAACAAAAAAACAAAAATTATGATCGATTCCTAATCGTAAAAGGTAAAGTTACTCAATAAAAAAGAAACAATAGAAAATGTAAATTTATCTTAAAAGTCAAAATTAATCAAAAATGATAGATTACAAATTTGGGAAATTTTATAACCGATTCCTAATTCTAAAAGGTAAAATTACTAAACAAAAAAAAGAAAAAAGAAACTTTATATTTATTTTAAAATTCATAAATGTTAATAATAAAAATAATAGTAAAATAATTATTATGCTTCTGTACAAAAAATAAATATACGAGTGTTTAGATTATACAAAATAAATATAATTTCAATAAGAATATAAAATATTATATGTGTTCTGTACGAAAAATAAATATATGAGTGTTTAAATAATACAAAATAAATATAATTTCAATAAGAATATAAAAATTAAATATGTGACAAAATTCAATTAAAAACCAAATAATAGAATAAAGAAACCAAATAATATAATTAAAAATTGGATAATCAAAATGAATAAATAAATGTTAGGTTTCTCTATAGGTAGTTTCACATTGGCGGTTTCAATCTTATGTTATTTATTTTCACGGGTGGTCTACTTTGGTTTTCCATTTTTTTGTTTTTAGTCTCTTTTTCATGCGTTGTAAAATATTAAACTATAAATCCGCGTATATGCGGATCCTAATATAGATTATTAGAGGATATCTTATTATATAAGTAGAATGTTTCAAAGTTAGAAACTCGCATGATCGCGACACATGTTAAGTTAATCGATTATATTTTGACATGTGTTTAATTAATTTGTTTAATAAATTTCTAATTATATTTTAACACATAATATTAACAATAAAAATTATAATCGATTCATAATCCTAAAAGCTAAAAAAAAAGTAGTAGTTATGTTTAGATTAAGGAAATTAAACAAAAACTATAAATAAAAACCAAAGTTTTTTTTTTAAATGAAAAACTATATTTTAGATTAGAATAAGGAAATTAAACAATAGATAACAATCATAAAAATAAAATAAATAAAAGCCAAACAAAAATAAAATTTAAGGAAAAACCATATTTCAGTTAGGAATAAGGAAATCCTATTATATAAAACTTAATGTTTCAAAGTTGCTAATTCAACTGATTGCGACACGTGTCAAGTCAAAGTTGGAAAAAATTGAAATCGATTAATAAAAAAACTTCAAAATTCTGAAGATTTAATAAACGATTCATAATATTAAAAGATAAAGTTACTAAAAATAAAATTAAAAATTAAAAATTAAATTTATCCTAAAAGGCAAAATTAATATAAAAAAGGAAAATTTTTTTTTTAACTTTTCCATTTAGATTAAAGAAATTAATCATAAAAGAAAAATAATAATAATTTATCACTTCTATATAAACCACAATTGTGGAAGCCCCTTAGTCCAGTGGTCGACTAAAGGTTAATTAATGTTTCTACACCAGGAAGTCTGGGGTTCAATTCCCAGAAGATGTGATTTGTGCAGGTTATTAATGGAGACAAGGTTAAAAGGAAATTTTCAGTGTGGTGCAAGGAGAGCCGTTCGGTGTGGGTCCATTCTGCGTGGATTCTTGTGTAACGGATATATTGTCAGTTGAAAATTTGTTCTTGTAATAGTTATTCTAATCTGTAATAAAAAACAAAAAGATTTCAGACGGCAAAAAAAATAAAATATAAAACACAATTTGGTAGTATGTCAATTACACACCAAAAAAATTAAAGTTCAATAATCGTATCCAAATCTATTTATAGCATCTCTTCACCAAAATTTTCTTTCCAAGTATTTAATTATTTCATCGTAAACTTTGTTTCTAAATTTATGTATTATATATTTTCACGGGTGATCTAATTTTGTTTTCCATTTCTTCGTCTTTAATTTTTATTTCACGAATTATAAAATATTAAATTACAAACCCGCATATATGCGGGTGCTTATCTAGAGTTAAAAAACATCTTATTATATAAAGGATGATGTTTCAAAATTAGTAATTCGCATGATCACGACACGTGTCAAGTTGATCGATAAGATTTTGACACGTGTTTAATAAATTTTTAATTATATTTTAACACACAATATTAACAATTAATGTAAATTTTATAATCAATTCCTAAAAGGTAAAAGGAAAAAAAATAGTAGTTATGTTTAGATTAAAAACATTAAACAAAAACAATAAATAAAAAGGAAAACCCACATTTCAGATTAGGATAAGAAAATTAAACAATAGATAACAATCATAAGAAGAAATAGAATAAAAGCCAAATTTTTTAAAATTAATTTAAAAATGGAAAATAATCTTTAATTTTTCCATGTAGATTAAGGAAATTAATCATAAAAATAAAATAATTCTAATTTCTCACCTCATATAAACCACAATTTGATAGTATGTCAATTGTATGTCAATTACAAAACAAAAAATAAAAGTCTAATAATCGTATCCAAATCTATTTACTGCATCTTTTCACCAAATTTTTATTTTAATATATATATTTATTTCATCGTAAACTTTGTTTGTAAATTTATGTATTTTGTATTTTCATGTGAGTATTAAATTACAAATCCGCATATATGCGGATACTTATCTATTATCTATCTATATATATAAAGGAGAATAATTTAAAGTTAGTAACTCGCAAGATTGCGACACGTGTAAAAAAATTATCAATTAGATTTTGACACATAATATTAACAATAAAGGAAAAAAATATAATCTAGACTTAATCATAAAAGTAAAGTTAGCAAAAAAAATAATTTGATTTTAGATTAAGGAAATTAAACAATAGATTGACATCCTAAAAAGGAAAGTAAACAAAGAAAAATTAAACCAACAAATATCTTAAAAGCTAAAGTTAAAAAAAAAGTAGCTAAAAACTAAAGTTTTTTAAAAAGAGATACAAATTTTTTTATTTTGATTAAGGAAATTAAAAAAAAAAATACAATCTTATAAGGAAAATGAGTTCTAATTCACACCTCTATATAAACAATTTGATAGCTTCTCAATTTTACAACAAAAAAACTTCCTTATATACATCCGCTACACATAAGCTACACCTAATGTAATCTTCTGTGTAATTGAAATTATGATGTACGTTATGAAATAACTTCGTTATATACACCTGTTTCAAATATCTTCGTTATCTATACCCGAAATTATGTCGTATGTTATCTAAAATAAAAGCTAAATTATGATGTACGTTCTTGCAATTATGTTAGAGAAAATTATGCTTCTTTATGTACATAAGCAAGACTAATAGAAATCAAATAGATTATTACGTATTAATCGCTTCTTTAAGGTTGTGATCTCTGTTAGCCTTGGGCATTCGGTTATTCGGTTCGGTTCCGGGTATGAACCATTCGGTTACGGGTATTTTGGTATAGAGGTTTATGATCCATTTAGGTACCGAAATGATTTCAGTTTGGTTCCGATTCGGTACTGTTCGGTTCCGGGTATTTTGGGTAGAGAGGTTTAGGAACCGGAAAATACCCAAAAAATTTCGAATCTTAATTAGTTTAGGGTATTTATTACCCAAAATACCTAAAATATACCAAAAAATCTGAAAATAAACCCGAAAACCCGAAAATATACATGAAAACCCAAAACAGTTAAAGAAAAATATACCCGAAATATCAATAATATACCCGAAAACCTAAAATTTTATCTGAAAACCCAAAAATATACCCGAAAACCAAAAGAAAAAATAAAAACATATACCCATAATATCGAAAATATATCCAAAAACCTGATATATATTTAATATTTTGGATATATAATTATATTTCGGGTACCCAAAATAGTTTTGGTTCGGTTCCGGTATTATCCGATACCCACAAGTATCAATGAGTATGATCCAATGGGTATTTTGGCAATTTTGGATCGGTAACGGTTTGGGTATTTCAGTTCGGTTCTAGTTCGGGTATTTCGGTTCTGGTTCTTATGCCCATGCCTAATCTCTGTTCATGCATAGAGGCGTCGGTTAAAGTAAATCTGATTTTGATCATTTTCCAAATTTTGACAATGTTTCTTGGTTTGGTGAGATTAAACTGGAAGTCAACGACGCTTTAAGTAAATTGGGCCAAATCAGCGATGTTGACTTTATTAAACCGTTTTGGTTTAGGGTCAAAAAGTTAAATTTTTTGGTT
This sequence comes from Eutrema yunnanense, assembly GCA_002933935.1. Lineage (NCBI taxonomy): Eukaryota > Viridiplantae > Streptophyta > Magnoliopsida > Brassicales > Brassicaceae > Eutrema > Eutrema yunnanense. Next base: position 944,526 of record PKML01051522.1, read on the forward strand.
AAATTGATTTTAATTTGGTTTACGTTTGTTTGGTATAGAAAACTGTTTAATCTGATTTAATTATTAAACCGGATTTGTTTTCAAAATTTAATTTGGGTTATTCGGTTTTTTTATTTAATTTAATTTGACGTTGGTTAAGGTTGGATTAAGGGTTTGACTTTGGTCAAAATTAATTTGGTTCGGTTTAATGTAAACTATTTAATTAAACAGTTTAGTTTGATTTGATTTAGTTAAGTTGGTTTATTTGATCAATGTTTGACTAACAAAATCATATCTTATTATGTTTTATTAAATAAGTTTTAATTATATTTTGATACGTGTTTGATAAATTTATAATTATATTTTAACACATAATATTAATAATAAAAGTAAAATTTGCAATCGATTTCTCATCTAAAAAGTAAAAGGAAAAAAGGAATAATAGTTATGTTTAGATTAAGAAAATTAAATAAAAATTATAAATGAAAACCAAAGTTGTAAAAAAACAATATTTCACATTAGAATATAGAAATTAAACAATAGATAACAATACTAAAAAGAAAATGAATAAAAGCCAAAATTGTATTTACAAGAATTATCCATATTTCAGTTTAAAATAAAGAAATCTTAGTATATAAATGTGAATGTTTCAGTTTTGATCAAATTTTGTTTTCCATTTTTTTCATGGGTTATAAAATATTAAATTACAAACTCGCATATATGCGGGTACTTATCTATTATATATAAAGTTGTATGTTTCAAAGTTGCTAACTCGTGACACGTGTCAAGTCAATCGATCATATTTTGTAAATTTGTTTTACAAAATTTATAATCGATTCCTAATCCTAAAATGTAAAGTTAATAAACAAAAAAGAAAAATATAAAATATAAATTTATCCTAAAAGCCAGAATTAATAAAAAAAGGAAAAATCGAAAATTAATAATGAAAAAAATTAAATTTGATTAATAACCGATTAATAATAATAAAAACCTTAAAAATTCAGAAAATTTAATAACCGATTCATAATCTTAAAAGGTAAAGTTATTAAACAAAAAACAAAAATACAAAATTTAAATTTATCATAAAAGACAAAGTTAATAATAAAAAAAAAACAAATTCGTAGTTTTTCCATTAAGAGTAAGGAACTAAACAATGAATTACTAATCATAAAATAAAAAAATTATAATCTCCCACCTCTATATACACATGTTGGTAGTATGTCAATTATATACAAAAAAAAATGAAATGTCCAATAATCGTTTCCAAAGCTATTTATTGCATATGCTTCATTAAATTTTCCATTCAAGGTATATATTTACTTCAATGAAACTTTTGTTTCTAAATTTGTATATTATTTATTTCACGGATGATTTAATTTAATTTTTTATTTTCTCGTTTTTAGTTTTTCACGAGTTATAAAATATCTTATTATGTAAAGTTGAATGTTTTGAAGTTGCTAACTCACATGATCGTGATATGTATCAAGTTAATCGATCAGATTTTGACGCGTGTAAAACAAATTCCGAATTAAATTTTGTCACATAATATTAACAATAAAAAAAAAATTATAATCATTCCAAATCCTAAAAGATAAAGTTACTTAACAAAAAGGAAAAGTAGAAAAGGTAAAGTTATATTAAAAACCAAAGTTAATTAAAAAATGAAAATTAACAAATCATAAAAATTTATAGTCGATTCATAATCCTAAAAGATAAAGTTAGTAAGCAAAAGGAAAAATAGAAAATGTAATTTTATCCTAAAATTCATAGTTAAATAAAAAAGTAAAAAAAATTCGGAAAAATATATAACCGATTCATAATCCTAAATTGTCGTAA